>OY978013.1:16379756-16832256 GCA_963854515.1 Pandemis heparana | reverse complement strand
TTAAATTCGATAATGTTAATAATCTGGCAAATCACCTCCGCTCACTTTGTTATGAATCAAGAGATATAACATCTTTTAGTTGTGGGGAAGATAATTGCTCTAGAAATTTTTGTGGCATAGCATCTCTGAGAAAACATTTACATAAGTGTCATCCTGATCAGTCACAGATAGATAGTCAATCGTGCGTAGCATCCACTTCACATAATATTGAAAATGTGCAATTAATAGAAAAATCTGACAACACTAAAATAACCCAACCCACCCCTAACCAAACAGATTTAATTCATCAGACTGCTTTATTTGTATCTTCTTTGTATGGTAACCCCATGATCCCTCGTTCGAATGTGCAATTGGTCATGCAAGCTTTGAAAGATTTTTTGATTGATTCAATGGAGAATGCTTTGCGGTCGCGGCTGTTACCAATATTAAACCAAATACCAATCAATGCCAGTGTAACTACTGAGATTAATGAAACATTATCTATGTTGAAAAACTTACTTACAGATTTTGATACTGAGCACAAACGGTTACAGTACTTTGCTAAGCTAGGGACATATATTGCTCCATTAGAGGTTGTTGTAGGTCAACACATGGAACAGAAACGTGCACGTATAGGAGGTCTTACTTACATACCTACCGATTGTACCATGCAGGTTATACCGTTAAGAAAAGTTTTGCAACATTTTTTTTCTGTGCCAGGTGTTCTTAAAGACACTTTAGACTATATTAATACTTTATCAAGCCCCACGTCAAGTGGCGTTTGTAACTTCGTTCAAGGTTCTGTATGGCTGGATATAAAACGACAAAATACCACAAACGAATCTAACGAATTGTTATTACCACTTCTGCTGTACTTTGATGATTTTGAAGTTGGTAATCCTCTAGGGAGCCATGCCGGTATCCACAAGCTTGGAGGTGTTTATGTATCTTGTCCATGTTTGCCTCCAAAATTATTCTCTAGATTAAAACATATTTTTGTACTAGCATTGTTTCATTCTTCAGATAGAGCAAGTTTTGGGAACAAAATTATATTTCACAACGTAATTAAAGAATTGAATTACTTATTTAAATCTGGAGTAACAGTTAGTACAGGTATCTTCAAAGGCACTATCAAATTTCGTGTGGGTGCTATGAGTGGTGATAATTTGGGTCTGAATTCAGTGCTGGGTTTTGTTGAATGTTTTACCGCTAACCACCCATGTAGAATCTGTATCGCGAGTCGGGAACAAATTAAAAACATGACTACCGAAGACAATACGTTAATGAGAAATGAAATCAATTATGAAAGAATGTTAGAAATAGAAGGTACATATAACACTGGCATTAAAGAAAAATGCGTTTGGATTGCTCTTGATGGTTTTAATATGTTCGATAATGTTGTTGTCGATTTGTTACACGATATGCTTGAGGGCTGTTGTAAATATGTCATGAGTTTTATTATTTCATACTTTGTGAAAGAGATGAAAATAATTCATTTAAATACTATTAAACAGCGTATTGCAGCTTTCGATTTTGGTCCAGATCTCGGGTCCAAGCCTACTACTGCACTAAGTTTTGAGGGATCTACTTTAAAATTGAGAATGTCGGCATCAGAAACTCTTAACTTTGTTCGATATTTTGGACTCCTTGTGGGATATTATATACCTAGAGAAAATGAAGTCTGGAAATTGTACATTTTGTTGAGGACCATATTAGAAAGATTATTGTCACACAGGGTGTTCAGTGATACGTGTGAGCAATTGGCTGGATTAATAACTGAACTTAATCAGATGTACACTAATTTAAGCAAGCAGCCCTTAAAGCCTAAATTCCATTTTCTTATACATTACCCAACTATGTTAAAAAAATTTGGACCAATAGCTCATGTTTGGACTATGAGATTCGAGGCCAAGCACAGTGTTTCAAAAAAAATTGCTCGCGCTTCTTCAAGTAGAGTCAATATATGCAAAACAATAGCAATTAAAAATCAGCTTCAGCTAAACGAACTTTTCATTATGAAAGAACCAAGCACTGATTTCGAGCACGGTAAAAAAAAAAATGTTTGCCATCTTTTAGATCTAAAATGTAAATTTAACTTGCCGGACGATAGATTTGTAGCTTTTTCTGTTCCTTGGGTAAAAATAAATGGAGTCCAAATCAAACAATCAAATGTTGTTACTGTAGGTTTGTCAGAAGCAACTTTTTTACCTTCGTTTGCTGTTATTGATACAATTTATGTGGATAGCAATAATATTATTTTATTTTCATGTTTGACATTGAATACTGTAAATTTTGACGAACACTATTTTGCTTATGAAGTATCAACCACTGATTTACCTTTATATATTTCATATGACGAATTGCTGGCTCCTATACCCAACGCTATTAATGTCATGCCTAACTTGAGAACCTATGTCACCTCTCGATGGTGTCTTGACTGAATTAAGGAGTGGATGCTACGTACGATTGATTAATTGAATACTTGCAACTTAAATATGTCATCAACTTTGTCTTATAATAAACACAGAAACCGGAACATAGTTACAAGGCATAGCAATCATTGAACTTGTTCCAGTTACTCGGTATTAATAACAATACTAGTAGGTACACTTTACAAACACAGTACACACACACACACATAAAATACATACACAGTAATTCACCCCGCCTATGCGGATAAGGATGCCCATAGGCGGTACATAAGTTGTACATAGTGATGTGCTGTTTCCGGGAATATTCCTAGTGACCTTCCCGATAACATTCCCGATAAAAGGAAATACCTATACCTAATATTTTCACAACCATTTTTTTTTGCATTTAATGAACCAAATTTAATAAAACGTTTCTCTAAAGGTAAATTCTCATTGTCCTCTGTGTTTTTCCTGTATTGTTATGATTATTCCCGTCGTAAATTTATTCAAAATGTGCATACTAAATTTAAGTAATAATCGCCCATTTTTTGATCCCCTAGCCTAATTATTAACAGCAGGGATAACGACTGCCGTCAACATTTCATATATATATACAGGGTGTATCAGATACCCCCTAACAATAATCCACTGGGGTATATATCCATAGCTATAGAAGCTAAAAAAAATATTTTGAAAATATTGGAGCAATTTTTTTTTAATATATTTTCAATAGGAATGGTGGTAGTATTAACTATAATCATTCCTATAGAAAATATAAAAAAAAAATTACTCCAATTTTTTTCAAAATATTTTTTTTAGCTTCTATAGCTATGGTTATCCACCCCCAGTGGATTATTGTTAGGGGGTATCTGATACACCCTGTATACAGGTTCTCGGGTTACGTCTGTGTTTGAATCTGATGCCAGCTATTATCCCTGTGGTTAATTAAAACACAATATTATTATTAAAATCAGTTGTACTAATCAAAATTAACAATATTTATACTAGTGCTCTATTTAGATAAAAAGTTAGAATCATCATATCAGCCTTGATGTTCCCCACCCTTATAAAATATACGATTGATTAATAGGATTTTACTGGGAATATTTCCCAACGGGAATAGTCCCACAGCACATCACTAATTGTACAAATTTGTTGTTTTTTCAAAAAGAGTTCCGGTCGGTCCGCCGTCTTTTCCACAATAGGGTGTAGTCGCCTTATTAAAGGTGCAGTTCCGAGCCAAGCGACACTGACGCCACTAACGCCGCGTTAGTGTCGCCCCTACAGAGCGATAGTACAATGTGACGCCGGGCGTCAAGCATCGCCGTGTTCATACAGGCCGTCATATAGTACATTGTACTATCGCTCTGTCGCGGCGACGCTAACGCGGCGTTAGTGGCGTCAGTGTCGCTTGGCTCGGAACTGCACCTTTATTCTTGACCATGGAGTATGGGAATATTAGTCTCTTTTAAAGGGCTAACTAGATCCGTACTGCCAAAAGTCGGCATTTTTTGAACCCACATTCGGTGGGGAGCAAATTTAGGCGCAATGTTATAGACGCGCGGGCATACGAAGCGGGTGTCCGCTACATCTTAGGCCTTGTATGGAAATCCATCGCGCTGCTCATACTTTTTTCAATTGAGGGGACATCCGCTCCGTGTGGCCGCGCGTTCATAGCGTTTGCTTTTAATCAGGGCGTATCAGTATAAAGTCGGGCCCTGAGACATGGGTACTGCAAAAATAGGAAATAGGTAGGTAACGGAGGCAAAGGAGGTGAGGTAGCGTACTAATCAACGGGAATAGTCCCACAGCACATCACTAATTGTACAATTTCGTTTTTTTTTTTCAAAAAGAGTTCCGGTCGGTCCGCCGTCTTTTCCACAATAGGGTGTAGTCGCCTTATTAAAGGTGCAGTTCCGAGCCAAGCGACACTGACGCCACTAACGCCGCGTTAGTGTCGCCCCTACAGAGCGATAGTACAATGTGACGCCGGGCGTCAAGCATCGCCGTGTTCATACAGGCCGTCATATAGTACATTGTACTATCGCTCTGTCGCGGCGACGCTAACGCGGCGTTAGTGGCGTCAGTGTCGCTTGGCTCGGAACTGCACCTTTATTCTTGACCATGGAGTATGGGAATATTAGTCTCTTTTAAAGGGCTAACTAGATCCGTACTGCCAAAAGTCGGCATTTTTTGAACCCACATTCGGTGGGGAGCAAATTTAGGCGCAATGTTATAGACGCGCGGGCATACGAAGCGGGTGTCCGCTACATCTTAGGCCTTGTATGGAAATCCATCGCGCTGCTCATACTTTTTTCAATTGAGGGGACATCCGCTCCGTGTGGCCGCGCGTTCATAGCGTTTGCTTTTAATCAGGGCGTATCAGTATAAAGTCGGGCCCTGAGACATGGGTACTGCAAAAATAGGAAATAGGTAGGTAACGGAGGCAAAGGAGGTGAGGTAGCGTACTAATCAACGGGAATAGTCCCACAGCACATCACTAATTGTACAATTTCGTTTTTTTTTTTCAAAAAGAGTTCCGGTCGGTCCGCCGTCTTTTCCACAATAGGGTGTAGTCGCCTTATTAAAGGTGCAGTTCCGAGCCAAGCGACACTGACGCCACTAACGCCGCGTTAGTGTCGCCCCTACAGAGCGATAGTACAATGTGACGCCGGGCGTCAAGCATCGCCGTGTTCATACAGGCCGTCATATAGTACATTGTACTATCGCTCTGTCGCGGCGACGCTAACGCGGCGTTAGTGGCGTCAGTGTCGCTTGGCTCGGAACTGCACCTTTATTCTTGACCATGGAGTATGGGAATATTAGTCTCTTTTAAAGGGCTAACTAGATCCGTACTGCCAAAAGTCGGCATTTTTTGAACCCACATTCGGTGGGGAGCAAATTTAGGCGCAATGTTATAGACGCGCGGGCATACGAAGCGGGTGTCCGCTACATCTTAGGCCTTGTATGGAAATCCATCGCGCTGCTCATACTTTTTTCAATTGAGGGGACATCCGCTCCGTGTGGCCGCGCGTTCATAGCGTTTGCTTTTAATCAGGGCGTATCAGTATAAAGTCGGGCCCTGAGACATGGGTACTGCAAAAATAGGAAATAGGTAGGTAACGGAGGCAAAGGAGGTGAGGTAGCGTACTAATCAACGGGAATAGTCCCACAGCACATCACTAATTGTACAATTTCGTTTTTTTTTTTCAAAAAGAGTTCCGGTCGGTCCGCCGTCTTTTCCACAATAGGGTGTAGTCGCCTTATTAAAGGTGCAGTTCCGAGCCAAGCGACACTGACGCCACTAACGCCGCGTTAGTGTCGCCCCTACAGAGCGATAGTACAATGTGACGCCGGGCGTCAAGCATCGCCGTGTTCATACAGGCCGTCATATAGTACATTGTACTATCGCTCTGTCGCGGCGACGCTAACGCGGCGTTAGTGGCGTCAGTGTCGCTTGGCTCGGAACTGCACCTTTATTCTTGACCATGGAGTATGGGAATATTAGTCTCTTTTAAAGGGCTAACTAGATCCATACTGCCAAAAGTCGGCATTTTTTGAACCCACATTCGGTGGGGAGCAAATTTAGGGGCAATGTTATAGACGCGCGGGCATACGAAGCGGGTGTCCGCTACATCTTAGGCCTTGTATGGAAATCCATCGCGCTGCTCATACTTTTTTCAATTGAGAGGACATCCGCTCCGTATGGCCGCGCGTTCACAGCGTTTGCTTTTAATCAGGGCGTATCAGTATAAAGTCGGGCCCTGAGACATGGGTACTGCAAAAATAGGTAGGTAACGGAGGCAAAGGAGGTGAGGTAGCGTACTAATCTGTTTTAAAATAGATTACTGTGGTAATTTAAACTCGTTATGTTGATAAATAATCATTCTTTTTTAACCCTTAATTTCGAAATGTATATTACATATATATTATGTTCATATTTTTGAAGTATCTTTTTGTTTTTTATTCAAGCCAAAAATTTGGAAGGATTTAAATCAGCAGAGGCTCGAATTCGATATTTTTTTCATATCTCTGCGGCTAAAAACAAACGTGGTTTATTGGAAACAATGATTTGCTGCTTGCAAATTTTAATGCTTGATTAACTATTGTATAACTGTCTTTGTCGTAAGCTAAATTTAAGAGGGTGCATCCCTACTGAGCGCTGGCAACGTCTCATTTTTGTTGATTTTTTGCGATTATTTCACAGAAATTGAATAAAAGTTTCAAAGCGGTTGATATGGATGTGATATGTAAAAAACTAAACGCCTGCGCTTCTAAAAACTTTCCTCTACATCATCAAACCTTCCATCGTCCTGCAATCTTGCTCGGCGGCGGGAATAACCCCGACCCACGGACCTGCGATCCTTGTACCGCTCACACATGATCAGAACCCGGGTCTTGTTAATAAGCATGTTCAAAACATTAATTTCCTTCCCATGTTCATTGAAATACATTTCGGAGTACATCTCTATCTCGGACGGAGTGAGGTGGAACTTCTTGGTTGCTTTGTCAAAAACAGTGCTGCCATCATCTGAGTCGGAATCTAATTCTGGATTCAGCTTAGGGGCAGCGTCGGTAAGGGCTCGATATTGTCATGTCAAAAACTCGTTTGATCGTGATGGACTTTTATTTTCTTATTAAACGAGATATAGTATTTTATCCCTTTAATACGAAAATAAAAGTCAATCACGATTTGGACACAATATTTCAATCTTTCATTCAATTTCTGTGAAATAATCGCAAAAAATCACCAAAAATGCGACGTTGCCAGCTCAATAGGGATGCACCCTCTTAAGGAGAAAACATGGAGGGAGTAACTAATTAAAAATAAATGTGTTTCTGTATCAAAAAATATAATTTCAAGTATGAGACCATTTATAATTAATATAATGATTAATTCAAAGAAAATTTCGATTGACCAAGTGTCATGCTCATGCCGAATTGGGAAACGAGCAGAAGATTTTGTAATGGCATATTTTGGGCTATTCCCAGTTGTTCACAGTCCTTTGCGGTGGATGTAAACTATACTCACGAGCAAAAATAACGTGTCGCTTTCCATACAAAGTTGTATGAAGAGTGACCCGTTGTGTTTGCTCGTGAGTTTGCTTAGTAAGAATTTTCTCGGCTAGAAAAATAATGTGAACATCTGGGAATAGTCCGATGTTGTACTAGCTTGTAAGTGCAAGTGTTAAACTGTACGTAACGTAAAACAAAATAAACTTTTTAATTAGAAATCTTCGTTTCAATCAAACTATATCCTACTACAGTATACATTTAGCATTCATTCATTTCAGTTAATTTCCGTGACTGATAACTTCATTCATTCAACTGCAACGGCTGTGTTTGCTTGCTCCAATTTACAAATCCTAAGTTATTATGATTTTGTTCATGAGATGTTATTAGCGAGTTCACAGTCCGTGTCATACGATAATGTTCCCAAATGTGTCGACTCGCACGTGTGGTACGGTTGGCTGTACTGGACCAGCATATTAAAACGAACGTCTATGTCTGGACTGTGAACATGTTAAACTGTAGTGAGTATTTCATGGTATTGTAATGATAACAGAAGAGTAGCGTTGCTATTATAAAGGCATTCTATTAGGTATTATTGTTTTCTTTATGTGTACATAAGGAACTACTTGTGTAACATCAATGATTTCATATTAGATAAAACTAAACTTTAATGTGTATATAAGACACTACTTTTGTAACATCAATGATTTCATATTCGATAAAACTAAACTTTAATGTGTATATAAGAAACTATTTTTGTGATATTATGACATTGTTTGTAATAAAAACAGGAAAGTCGTGTAGTTATTACAAGTCATTCTATTAGGTATTATTGTTTTCTTTGGTGTTTTTTCTGAATATGTACGCCTGTATGACTGCCGGTAATTAGGTCAAAAGTTTGAAGAACCTTTATAATAATGTCTAATTTGTTAATAAAGTTAAACGCCATATATACTCGTACAAGCAAACTAACTACGAGTATATTAATAAATTATATTTTAAGGGCAAACCAAGTCAGACTGGGTCTGCCCATAAAATATAATTTATTATATTTAGTTATCTTTCTTGCTTGTACGTACGACGTTTAACTTTGTCAAATTATACATTATATTAAAGGGCTTCAAACTTCTGACTCAGTTATCGGCAATCATTCAACCACGGACATTTAGAAGAAATACTAAAGAAAATAATAATACCTAATAGAATGACTTGTAATAACTACACGACTTATCTGTTTTATTACAAACGATATCATAATATCACAAAAGTAGTTTCTTATAAACACAGTAAAGTTTAGTAATATCTAATATGAAATCATTGATATTACAAAAGTAGTTTCTTATATACACATTAAAGTTTAGTTTTATCTAATATGAAATCATTGATGTTACAAAAGTAGTTCCTTATGTACACATTACAGTTTAGTAATATCTAATATGAAATCATTGATATTACAAAAGTAATTTCTTATAAACACATTAAAGTTTAGTAATATCTAATATAAAATCATTGATATTACAAAAGTAGTTTCTTATATACACATTACAGTTTAGTAATATCTAATATAAAATCATTGATATTACAAAAGTAGTTTCTTATACACACATTACAGTTTAGTAATATCTAATATGAAATAATTGATATTACAAAAGTAATTTCTTATAAACACATTAAAGTTTAGTAATATCTAATATAAAATCATTGATATTACAAAAGTAGTTTCTTATATACACATTACAGTTTAGTAATATCTAATATTAAATCATTGATATTACAAAAGTAATTTCTTATAAACACATTAAAGTTTAGTAATATCTAATATAAAATCATTGATATTACAAAAGTAGTTTCTTATACACACATTACAGTTTAGTAATATCTAATATGAAATAATTGATATTACAAAAGTAATTTCTTATAAACACATTAAAGTTTAGTTATATCTAATATGAAATCATTGATATTACAAAAGTAGTTTCTTATATACACATTACAGTTTAGTAATATCTAATATTAAATCATTGATATTACAAAAGTAGTTTCTTATATACACATTAAAGTTTAGTCATATCTAATATTAAATCATTGATATTACAAAAGTAGTTTCTTATATACACATTAAAGTTTAGCAATATCTAGTAAGAAATCATTGAGATTACAAAATAAGTTCTTAAATATTCCATAAAATTTAGTAAAAACAAGTATGAAATTAAGGACATTACGAAAATATTTTGTAAAATTTACTGAAACCCAACTAAAAAATACCAGGTTATTTCTCGGAAATTACAAAACTTATTGTAAAATCCGTGACGTCATTACTTCGGTAATGACGTCACGGATATGTATAGCATACTAGAAATTACAAAACATTGATATAGGATATTACTAAATAACAATAACTAAAACCAATTTGTTGTTATTACAAAAAATTTGTTGTCGTGGGATTTATAAATATTTTAGTAATCATAACTAAGATTTTGTGATTATAAGCAAAGTTTTTTCTCCGGGCAAGCTTCACAACACGCCGCCACTCCTCTCTGATGGTCGCCTTCCTCGTGCATTCATGCATTAAATATATTTTTTTACGTCATTAACGATTATAGGAAAGGGATGTTATTTTAGTATACCTAAGTCTACATCGTATTAGTGTTTTATCGGAGGCCTAGTAAGTTGAGGGCGTTGCCAGAAAAACATTTTAAAGGTGCTTGAATTCCTCGAGAACCTTTACCAACTTACAAGCAATGGATGCAAAGAGTTACCTACCTAAAAATGTTAACCCGAATCATTTCAATATTTTAAAGTCTCAAAGTTAGTGAGATACTATTATGTACCTATTCAATATTGCGAAACGCTGCTGCAATTAAGGCACTGTATTGTTTACCGTGCATCTAACTATCTAACTATAATATATAATAATCTAACTAATATTATAAATGTGAAAGTATGGATGGATGGATAGATGGATGGATGGATGGATGGATGGATGGATGTTTGTTTGTTACTCAATCACGCCAGAACGGCCCAACGGATCTGGATGAAATTCGGCACATAGATAGAGAAAAGTCTGGAATAGCACATAGGCTACTTTTTGTCCCGGAAAATTGCGTAGTTCCCGCGGGATAACGATAAACGAATTCTTTGCAGACGAAGTCGCTGGCAACAGCTAGTAATATTATAAATGCGAAAGTATGGATGGATGGAAGGATGTTTATTTGTTACTCAATCACGCCAGAACGGCCCAACGGATCTGGATGAAATTCGGCACATAGATAGAGAAAAGTCTGTAATAGCACATAGGCTACTTTTTATCCCGGATAGCGATAAACGAATTCTTTGCAGACGAAGTCGCAGGCAACAGCTAGTTAGTTACAATTTTACTTACGTAGCCGTATGTTTAACATTCTTTCAATAGACGACCAACATGAAAACTATACGTTTTTAATTTTGAAACCTATCACCTGAACCTGATAACTCCGACGCGGACTCCGTGCGCTCTTAGAATGTCATTTGGGTTTGTCTTGCTGTCTCGCTCACTTTTATGGGTTTGATGAAGCCAAATGAGGAAGATAGCAAGACAAATCCTAATGACATTGTAAGAGCTCACGGAGTGTTCATGTACTTAATGGATTAGGGGAGTCTACTAATACAAAAGGAACGTTTTTTAAAAAAACTATTTAATTTATGGGAAATAGTTTAATACCAAAAATAATAATAATTTGACTGCTTAATAATAATATCCTAGAAATAAATAGCATCATTCTATTCATTTTTCAAACTTCGTTTCACCACATCTGACTAAAATATTAATCTTACATACTTCAGTTTAAAATTTTCACGAGCTTTTTAACATGTTGTTCATTTTTTAAACATAAACGACATCAGATCTCGCCTCACGACTTTCCGCGCCTCATGGATTCATTCCGGCGAAGGGCTGGACATTTCTGACAATGTAGGTAATTTGGTAGCAGAACTACAATAAGCCCCAACCAAAGTCCTGTCGATAGCAGGAAAAGCAGGCGCAAATTATAGATAAACATAACACTTAGGTACTAATTTGGGGCACATCATTAAATGGTGACTCTCAAACAGTAACGAGTACATACACAAAACAACACAATACGAGTACATACACGTGTAGTTTCTCCCTTAACTTTCATTCTTAAGTGAGTAGTGCTAAATTTAATACTTAATAGTTAATACCGTAGTCTTGCTTGATGAGGCAGGCAGCCTGCTCGGCTAGCAGCGCGATGGGCGCGTTGATGTTGCCGCTGGGCATGGTGGGCATGGCGCTGGCGTCGGCCACGCGCAGCCGGCCCACGCCGCGCACGCGCAGCCCCGCGTCCAGCACCGCGCCCAGCGCCGCCGTGCCCGCCGGGTGGTACATCGTCGTCGCCATTTGGCGCGCGTAGCACAGCCAGTACTCGTGACTACCAAACTCCTCGAGAGAGCATTCCTCCAAATTCACGTTGACAACCTCCGCACCGACACTTTGAAGGTAAGTCAAGACTCGTAAGAAGTCTTCGACGTAGGAGACGTGGCGCTCCAGGTCTTGAGGCTCGTCGTAGTAGCCCATGTAGATGCTGGGCGGCTGCGTGGGGTCCGAGCTGTGCAGGCGCACGCGGCCGCGCGACGCGGGGTGCAGCAGCACGATGTTGGTGAGCAGCGTGGCACGTTCGGCGGCGGCATCGTCGAAGCGGTCGCAGATCTCGTCGCGCAACCCGTACCCGTAGCACAGCAGCAGCGGCTCCTTGGACCCGCGCACCATCGGGTAGCTCAGCTGCTCGTATTCTGGTTGTAAATTTGTTTTATTTAACGTAGCAAAGCCCACTATGGTTGGCGCTGGAAACTCATAGATGGTTGTGGATTCCGGTTGAGTACAATTGTCACCCGTGATCAGAATAGGGACCAAGATGTGGTCTTGAAGGTTTTCCCCCACGGGCAGGTCCGAGATCACGTTGATTTCGAATCGTTTGA
Source organism: Pandemis heparana (assembly GCA_963854515.1). Taxonomy (NCBI): domain Eukaryota; kingdom Metazoa; phylum Arthropoda; class Insecta; order Lepidoptera; family Tortricidae; genus Pandemis; species Pandemis heparana. The sequence goes on along the minus strand of OY978013.1, from coordinate 16,819,879 downwards.
GTTGCTCCTGTGGCCCTATTCCGGAAAGCATCAGGATCTGCGGCGTGTTTATCGCACCCGCTGAGAGTATGACTTCTTTACTCGCTTTGAAGGTCAATTTGTCACCATTCTTAGACAAAGCTTCGACGCCGACAGCATTTCTATTCTCGTCAAAGATCACCCGGGAGACTCGCGTATGAGTCATTACGTCCAGGTTGGGGCTCGGCGTCGCCAGGTACGACACGGCGGTGCTCTGGCGCTTGCCACCGGAGATTGTGTACTGGCCCTCGGAGAAAGTCGGATCAGGGCGCGAATTGTAGTCGTACGAGATCTTGTGACCCATTTCAAAGAAAGCCTCGAAGTATTTAAGGGTCTGGTCCCGATGAATTTGTCTCGTGATTTTGATCTTGCCGTCTGTGCCTCGTAAGCTTCCGTACCGGGCGCTCAGTATGTTGTGATCATGAACGGCTTCCATCTTCTTGATCAGCGGCGCCATGTTGGCCCAGCTCCAGGCGGGCCCCGCGTACTCCGCCCAGCTGTCGTAGTCCTCGCGGTGGCCGAGCACTTGCAACATGTAGTTGAGGCTGCTGGAGCCGCCCAGCATCTTGCCGCGTACCATCTTTACCTTGCCTTTTTGCGCGCGCAGCACGTTCAGCGCGGTGTACGCCTCATAGTTCCAATCGTGCTCGGACCCTGCTAGCAGTGGAAACAGTCCAGGTATCTGCAATGAAACGAAATAAAACCGTAATTACAAAAACGGATAACTCACGTATAAAAGTCGAATAATGCTCGACATATATTTCGGACTAATCCGTAGTTTTTCTTCAAGGAGCGCATATTGTTTCGGATTAGCCCGAAACATATGTCGAGCATTATTCGGCTTTTATACGTGAGTTACCCGTTTTTGTAATTATGATTGAGTCTCACGGCCACGGTAGTTTCATGTTTAAAATAAAACCGTGTTTGATTTCGCGGAGGTTATTAGGGACGTGCATGATTGTGACTCGTGAATCAATGCTTCACAGAAATCTGAGAGATGATACCTCTGACCGTCCCGGCGCTGGCCCGCCGGCCTCGAGCAGCAGCACGCGCAGCGAGGGGTCCTCCGCCAGCCTGGCGGCGACGATGGAGCCCGCCGTCCCAGCCCCCACCACGATGAAGTCGTATACCGCACCATCTGCCGTACAAAAGTCAAAAATTATAATACCTACCAACAGTTTAGAGCAGCGGTCGTCACACTTTACGGGCCAAGGGCTACATAATGACAGTGTGAGTTCCAGGGCCGGGCCGCAGAGTATCTATGTGAAGGCGCCCCAAGAGCCTTTGCATACTTATACATATGTATTCAGCTTATTTCGTTCATCATCATCTCCAGCCTATTTACGTCCCGCTGCTGGGCACAGGCCTCCTCTCAGAATGAGAGGGCTTGGGCTATAGTTCCCACTTATTTCGTTATTTGAAACAATTTACTTTGTCGCGGGCCGCATACAAATAACCGCCAAAGCGTATTCGTGTTGTAAGTTTACACTAATAATATAACGTAGACAGTAGAATCAGGTGGCTGTCAATGTAGGTCAATGATAACTCTTTCAGCTGGGAGATTTTGATATTAGAGAGAGGGTTTGTCGAGCAACTCCTCACCTGGGACTTGCGGCTCCGGCTGCAGGCTGGCGAGCGCCAGCACCGACAGCATGCCCTGTAGGAGCTTGGTCACCGGGCCCACCTGCGCCGCGCGGAGGAACAAAGGCCACATCATGTGCACCTTTCACGTCTTAAAAATAAATGAATCTTATCTTATAGTTTGGTGTACCAACTGACAACAATAATGTGACTGTGTGTGGTTAGTGGTGTAGTGGTGGAGTGGCTGGTCGAGTACTTCACGGAGTGGTGCTGCGATGAGGCGTGGGATTCTTTAAATACTCTTCGGTTAGTCTTAGTGTTGTTAAAATTAAACAGCTGCTAGTGAAGGAGGTTATTTTGTTTCGTTTGTTTGCGTCGTTAATTACGTTGGTGTACACAGGCCGTGTCGCACGCAAACTTGAAGTACTTACTTGTCTTTATGTCTTTTTAAAAACATTAATTGAATTAGTTGTTTTTAACTGAACTGTTAATTTAAACATGGTAACTTAGGATAAATCGCACTAAGTTACTATAAAAATAGCAGTAATGAAAAACAAACATTTTGACACAATTATTTCACGGGGTTCTGTCCAATGTTTTACTAAAATGACTCTTGTACTGTTTCCATAAGCGTTTAGTGAGCTTCTGTTGTTTGTTTTAAAACATATAATTATCTGTTTATCTGGTAAGATAGACGAGTAAAGCTAGTCACAAACGCTAGTCTAGCGACTGTAAATCCTTTATATTAATAGCTGTTGGAGCGCCACAAAGGATGCTGTTGGAAGCGCGAGCGGGCAGCGCTGTGGACTCAGCTGCAGCGACCAATTTATTGCAGCAAATAATAATACATACTATATTTGCGTGAAACTTGTCTTAAAACTTGTCCCAGTAGCCCATTTAACGGGGTCTTGTGAAAGGGGTGCGTTTTGGGGACTGCTTTAAGGAAACAGTGGTTTTACAAATTTAATAACATACGCAACTAGCGACCCGCCCCAGCTTCGCACGGTATATTATGCATGTATTATACATACCTATAAACCTTCCTCTTGATTCACTCTATCTATTAAAAAAAACCGTATCAAAATCCGTTGCGTAGTTTTAACGATTTAAGCATACATAGGGACATAGGGCTATAGGGATATAGGGACAGAGAAAGCGACTTTGTTTTATACTATGTAGTGATGATACTGTATCATCATTGATACACCATAGAAGGACAATTATTTACTGTGAGGGTTCGCAAGAGTCTCTAAGCACTAGATAAAGTTCTCTTGTTCGTCGGACAGACACTCCCCTGGTAGCTCGTCTCCGAGGCGGCTCTATGAGGGCGGCTCCGAAGAGGGACGTCTTCGAGGATGGTGGATGCGTCGTCCTGCAGCGATTCGTGAGACGGTGCGGTTGCGGTGGCTCTTAGCAAGCCGAGGATCTGACCAGGGTTTAGTTCACCAGGTCTGCTAGCTACCCCAAGTCGATAAGGCTGTCAGGGTCTTCAGGGTCTTCAGAGTCGTCAGAGTTTTTCAGAACAGCTTAGGTCAACGGATAAGACAAAGGCCGTTGACCCATGTCGTAAATTAGTACTACATTGCAGAAAAAGGAAGCTGTAGTCTCTTCGCGCGTTTAGTTATTGCTCCACGAACAGTATAACCACCCGTTCTGTTCTAAAAGTTGTCTAGTTACAGAAAATAATACTAAGGCTAATTTTACGAGTAATCAACCGCTCGAAAGAAAAGAGTCCGTAAATTGTCATGAAATGTGGTATTAAGGCTTTATGCTAGCAATAAACGGCGAGAGAAAAAGGACAAGGCTAGACAGCACTCGAGTAATTAAAAATAAAGTCCGTGACATGGATTAGCAATACTAGTTGTCGGTACCGGCACGGTTCCTGACAATGCATCCAGAATGACATTGTCCTTACCGCGACGATGAAATACATATTTCGAAATTACAACGCGGTAAATCTTAAGGCCCACCGGGCTAAGCGGCTGGTTGGGTCCTTCAAAGAGGGAAACCATTTTAAGTAGGAATGGGTTGCGATTCTACGTGCAAATCCCCCAAATAGCCTAAAACGAAATTTTCTAATTTTAAAATTGGATTTAGCGACGTCTAAGTAAAATTAGGGATTTTAGCGGCCGCTGTAGAATCGAGTCCAATGGTTCCATTTTGAGACACATTGGTGACAGTTAAGGGTAAACAGGTAATTATAGGTAATTTAAAATGTCTTTTAACGATATAATATTGTTAGAGTTGTAGCCATGAAGTGACGAAGCCTCATTTTACCAGTAGCAACACTGGACGATGCCGCCATCTTGAGCGATGACGTTTGACAGTGACAGTACGTCACGTACGTCAAGCAGATTCCCTCCAACGGGAGATCGGATCGGATTATGGTTCCGCGAGGCGGAATCGACAATCGACGCAAAAGAAGCATGGTCTTGGTTACCGTGCTTTGTGAGATCTTGTGTGGCTTTTCCTTTCTGTTATTGTGTAATTATCTGACCAAATTGTGTGTTCCATCATGCTGGGAACTTGGTTGGAATCGTTATAGCCTTTGTTCCTTGTTTGTGAGTTATTTGTAAGACCGCTTGGGTACAATTTGCTACTGGAGTCCTGTGTTTTTAATTGAAATAAGAGCATCTTGCCAAAAATATTATAATCCGGCTCAAATGCCGTCAAGTCGCAAGTGCGTCATGATAAATATTTTAATGTAAATTATGATCAGACAATAAATAAAATATGCGTCATGCATAAATCAAAATGCTTTTGTTGAAAAATATGTATGTCAGAAGTTATAGTAGGTATTGACGTAAAAATTACGAGTGACTGGTACCAGCTGTGGCAGCGGCGGCAGAGAGTGGCAGCCAAAATACTGCGTAATTATTTATGTAAAAACGCCCTTTTTATCGCTTAACCAAAAATCTAATAGAAGAATTGAACAGATTCAACATACTTGCCCACATTGCCTGGCTTTATTACTCTACCCTGTACGTACTAAGACGTATGTATATAAAACTAGCTTTTGCCCGCGACTTCGTCCGCGCAGAATCATACCTAATTTTAATTTGCGCTAAAACTTTTTCATCTCTCATACTCTGAAAGTAAGTCATTGATTATCTGGATATAGGGTTGAAAGTGACTCATCGCGACCCTTGGGTTGAAAGTAATTTTTTTTTCTAGCTAATCCAAATGAGGGACTTAGCAATGGAAATACGTATACAGCCATGTAATCTGTTTAAAATAAAAATCTATACTAACAATTCCTTTTTAATTGTAAAAGGCAAAATAATCTTAAAATAACATTCCCGCTAAATATATAAGCTTATGCAAGCGTATACAACGAGAATTAGTAGAAATTATTACGTTCGGTAATTTTTTAGCTTGAAATATTTAAGTCTACAATTAATTGATAGCGACCTCCGTGTCTGCAAGTTTAAAAAAAAACTAGCCGGCCGCCATTGGTGCGCAGAAGAAATGCGCAATGCGCGTAAATCGCGCAATAGAAAAAAGAGCGGGAAGAGAATGACAAACGTAACGAATATTAAATGCGACCATGCGACGTTAGTGAAATTTTAATTTCCTCATATTCGAAATGAAAAGTAGAGTGTTCAACTCGGATGAAATTACCCATTTCACCTTCGAACCTTTGGTGCCCTCACTTCGTTCGGGCACCAGAAATATCTCAGGTGAAATGGGTATATTTCAACCCTTGTTTATCAATCTACTATTTCCTCTCTAGCTCCCATCGAAAATGTACAAAAACTATCAGATGGAAGTTGTACTTTAGCACGAAGGATTTCGTACTACCTACCTACCTCAACGAAATAAACCAGTTTCTTGCATGGACCCACTTCTATAATTTTTTATCCCATCCTTTTGTTCTGTAGGATATTAGAAGAAATCGAATCTTATGACAATTACCTACGTGATCTTCAAAGATAAGTAGATATGTTCAAAGTTTATATTTTCTATACGGTCCTCTTATCCCGTGGGAAAATGGGTAAATCCCTTAGTATAGAGCACCTATTTGATCATCAAGGAATGTCTGCCAAATATCTAAAAACTATATTAGCAAGTCAGTAAAGTTACTCTTTTTTCTTATCCCACAGGAAATTCGCAAATTCCTGAAATCAGTTTCCAGATATCAGAATTATCTAGGTACTGTTATGCCAAATTTAAAGATTCTAGTAATAATATTTAAGAATAAGAATATAAGAATATTTCAAAGTAATTATATAAATCCCTTTTTACTCCCTATCCCGTGAGAATTTTGAAAAGTCTTGAAATTGATTTTCAGAAGTTATGATTCCCTACTTGTGTGCCAAATTTCATGACTAGTAATTATAGTTATGGAGATAGGCTAACTTTTCAGTGGACTTATAAACCCCATTTATTTTATTCCCTATCCCGTGGGAATTTTAAAAAATCCCTCCATAGTGCACCTAATTAATTAATTGTAACCTATAATTTTAATTATTTTTAATGTGTTTAAATGCATGATATATAAATAATATATTTGTACACCATTATTATGGTAAAACAAGATTGGACATCAATATATTGTAACACCAGTTTTACTTTTGTTTATGCAAATAAAATGATCTTATCTTATCTTATCTTATCTTATCCTCTATGATACATACATACATACCTACATACAGTCACGCCTGTTTCCCATAGGGGTAGGCAGAGACTACTTCGTTCCACTTGCTACGATTTTGACATACCTCTTTCACTTCAACCACATTCATCAGTCTCTTCATACATGCTCGTCGGTTCCAGGTACTCCTGACCTGACCTCTATGATACTACAGAAATATTTTATTTACGTTGACTCTTGGCAGCTGCGATTTTTGACATGTTCCTATCTATCCCGCGGGAACAATGCAATTTTCCGGGATAAAAAGTAGCCTGTAACCTGGCCGGTGATTTTCTCAACAGATTAGTAAAGCTTGCATCCAAATCCGTTCAGCCGTTTTCACGTGATGCGCTCGCAAATATACACGTGTTCTGTAATCGATTCTAAGTATCCCCAGAAAATATCTTCCATGTACACTTTCGACCCTCTTTAGCTTCATTATATGTATGTATCTTGAATCATTTTATCTACTACAAAAACCGGCCAAGTGCGAGTCGGACTCGCGCACGAAGGGTTCCGTACCAGAAAAAAGGCTAACAACTACTCTGTTAACGTTACTCTGTTAAAACGCCAACAACTACTCTGTTGTATGGGAGCCCCCTTAATTATTATTATTATTTTGATTTTAGTACTTGTTCTTGTAGCCGCAATAAAAATACATAATCGGTGCAAATTTCAACTGTCTAGCTATTACGGTTCTTGAGATCTAGCTCGGCGAGTGGTAGCCATGAAAAAGAGCTAAAATATTACGTTTTTGGTATGAGAGCCTCCTTAATTATAATAATTAATTTGTTTTTAGTATTATTTTGTTGTTATAGCGGCAACAGAAATACACAATCTGTGAAAATTTCAACTGTCTAGCTATTACGGTTCTTGAGATACAGCCTGGTGACAGACGGACGGACGGACGGACGGATGGATAGCGAAGTCTTAGTAATAGGGTCCCGTTTTTACCCTTTGTGTACGGAAACCTAAAAAACCACATCAAAATCCGTTGCGTTAGTTTTAAAGATCAAGCATAAGCAGGTAGTGATAAAAAAAAAAAATTACAGTCCTGTTAGAAAGGTACACGCGCCTCCATACTATCTCGGTCGGCCCGTTTTTCAGTTGCGAGTACCTACTCGGTCCTGTTTAAAAATATTACGTCAATGGATTGAGATTTTAAACATGACTGTGTCAAAATAAAATGTATTTTTAATCAAAAGCACTAAGGAGTATTGATATCAACTTCGAAGCAAATCGCCCCTAAATAACTTTCTACCCCTTTTAATCCCCGTTAGGGGATGAATATCAAGAAAATAAGAAACACGTGTTCCATCAATTCTGTTAAAGAATGTTTATGCAAAATTTGAAGTAGATCGGACCAAGGAATCACGTCGCCCCATACAAACTTTGCCCCCCCTTTTCACCCCCTTAGAGGTGGGATTTCGAAAAATCCGTTCTTATCTCATATACACGTTATTAAAGGAACCTCTGTGCAAAATTTCAGCTTTCTAGGATCAAGGGTTTGGGCTGGGCGATGATCAATTAATGAGTGAGTCAGGACTTTGCCTTTTATATATATAGAAGAAGATAATTTCTGTACATATTATAATATGTGCTGTTATCGTATGTGTGACATTCAGCGACAATAAGTCGGAAAGCGAAATCAGTTAAATACTATAAACCGAGGGTGCCGACTTTTTACCGCTTACGGTGACGTCCCAGCCAAAATTTTAGTGACGGGAAATCCAAACAGATTTAACAACAAAGACGCCCCGCCCCGCTACGATTGAAACGAATCACCTGCCTTCAAAACCTCTTTGTAATTTTAAAATGTAGAGAACAAATTTACACATGCACTAGATGGGGCGGGCGCAGGCGGCGCTGCCGACTTGCTGCGCGTTGTTTACCCGCTGTTTGTTTGTTTGTTGGTTCGTCCCGCGCTGTAACAAGGTAACCCTAATTTGCAGTTCAAATATCACGGCCAACTTACAACTGCACTGTTTTGACCCAGTTGCGGCCGGGAGACTGGTCGGAAGTGTTTTGCTGTGCACTACGTTGCAGGGCATTAATCGTAGCCGCGCATGTTAGTATACCTAGCGAAAGAGGACACATTTCCCAGGGTTACCAACCGGTTTAACTACTTATAAGCTATTTCTAAATATGTAATACTGAAACCTAGAACACAGAAAAATCCGAAAAGTAAATCTATGGCCGGGATAGCCTCATCTTTTCGGCTTTTACTGTGTTCTAAGTTTGGGTATTATTTGTTGTTTGTTGGTTGTTGTTTGTTTAATTTCTAACGAGTAAACTGTAAAATAAATACTTACAAAAATCGAGAGTTAAAATTCTTGATTAATTGATGGCACTTAAACACGTAAACTAACATCCTGTACGTAGGTATGTATGTTACTACATGTGAATGTAATAGATTTCTAGCTTTCGGCTGAATAACGCATAATTTGCAAAAACATGAAAATACGAAAGGTTAACATTCAAAACTCACCTTAAACCGTCTGACAGGAAAAAGTAAATTGCCAGCGCCATACATTTTGATACCTACTACTCTCTACTACTAAATTAGGACATTAAATCGTAATGAAACTTTTTCCAGCAAGCGGGCATTAGTCTCAGTGGAGTGTGACTCGCGTTTACACAGTCAAGTGCCATTTTTACAAAAAATATGAGTGTTAATCACAAAAGTTAAAGACAATGTAGTCCATATTCCCGACGGATGCCGCCGGCTCCGCGGGCGATGGAAAGAAAACACCCCGATATTAAAGTACTCGATTGGAAATTTTTAATTGCAACTTCCATTGAATTGCCGTTTTAATTCCGGACGTGCGCCGCGCGACCCCTACCACGGCACGATCTGACGACGAGATTTGCTAACAGAACAGAACAGAACAGTAGGCTTATTGTCTAACTCGCTCGCAATCGCCATCGCCTTCATTTTGACAGTTCATGTATGGGCTGACAATTGGCATCGGAATCAGCTAGCTGTCACATTCATACGAGAACTGTCAAAATGTACACGGTGGCGATTGCGACGGAGTTAGACAATAAGCCTACAGAACTTTGTATTGGAAGCGATTATATTCTTGGCAGACGGTAGGCAAGTTTTGTGAAAAAAAATTGAAATAAAATATCTACAATTTTCTTTTGACGATGTCTTGCGTCGACGTTCTAGACCTAAACGTTTTTAACAAAAACTAACCCTTTATTAAGCTCTATGTAGTATGCACGTTAACAATCCTGAGAAGAGTTTGATCAACTTCTTATGTTGGTATTGAGACAATATGATACAAATTGAGCTACGTAGAACACGTAGACTCAATGAAAATTCAACAAGTAACCTACCCTCAGTAAAAAACGTGTAAGATTTTTTTTACATAAAAATATTTTTACAAAGGCACAAGGATAGTTGGTAGCGCCGGGCCGCTCGGAGCGCGATTCCTTCCGATAACTTAAAATGGAAACTTTCCCAGCTTTATGAATCAGATGGTCTATTAAACGAGCACAGTTTGCAGCCACCAATTACATAATCCAAATCGTTCCTCTTGAACATTAATGAGAAATAATAGGAACCAGATTAGAGAAGTAACTACATAATGTAGTACCATCAGCCAAATATGTGGTCTACCACCCTAAGGTTAAAATTCCTTTGCACGTCACTATATATAACGTCGATAAGACAGGCTGTTAACTTGAAAGTTCGACTTTAGCGACATTTTTATTTGATAGGAAGTTGGATGAAAAGTGGTAGACCACTTATTTGGGCGACCGTACATAAAATCAATAAGAAATGATTCAATATGTATATTGACTTAACTAAGAAATACGGCTTTCAGTATTATGGAGATTCCTTATTAAAATTGGGAGCTTATTTGTTTCGAATATGTATGCAATTATATTTACTTATATTCAGGCTTTATTCAGGAACCTTTTGGGGAGAGAAAGCATCTATAGTATTATAATATTAGACATCTGCTAACTCCAACGATGATTGACGACCGCGTAAACACCCAATTTTCTCACTATTAAAATAGGCATGTGAGTGTGAGTGTCTACATGAAATAGAATATAAGGGAAATATCGCTTCTACGTATACGTAGAAAATGTTAAAGTTGTAGTTAACACTAATATATTTTGGAATGGACCCAGTGATACCGCCGGCATTTCCTCGCTGTATTGCGAAGCTGACACGTTGTAAAAGGAAGCTGCCGCGATTTAGGCTTCAGTGTTGTCAGAAGTGGTTTTGTTAACTCATTAATACAATATGGGCGCCGGAACCCCACAACCCACAACGTCTCTACTCCGAATGATACAAAACGTATTCGTAACCCCGGCCTCTGTTTTCGTTGCGGTTCAATTCTTTGGCCACCGCTTCCGCTACCGCACCCGCTTGGTTAGTTGCAATCCGTAATTTATTAAGATCATTAATGTTGTTATAAAATAGTACCTACGTAAGTATTTTAGTCATGACTTAAAAGTCAAAGTATTATTATTGTCAATATTTAATTAGATAATCTTCGACAAAAGATAACGCGGTGTCGGCACCTTTGTGTTCCTCACTATCGCGGCAGAGCAAGATTATAAAACAAAAGAAAGTCATCGGCTCTCCTATCTCGGCCGTCTATTCAAACTGTCAACAAAACCGATTAAAGAATTCAAAGCCCCGGCTGTTAATCATGAGATTGGAGGCCGTTGTCCGGAACTTTCACATAATCTTCCGATACCAAGTTGCGACGCTCGCGATGTTAGGTGGCATCGATGAACTTGTTTATAACCCTTCAACAGCCCGGTAAAGGGTGGATGAAAATCTATAAAAAGAGGTGCTACATTAAACTGGCCGCTTAGAAAACCAGTAAGTTGCTCGGTGCTACGTCTGTAACAGAACAAAATTAAAGCACACAACACCAGAAGAACAAAATTAAAGGATTTATTTTGCAAATAGGCCGCCAAAGGCTCTTTTACAAGTCTCTTTTTGGAACTACTTTGGGAAATGTCATCGTTGCCAAGAAAAATGCGCCGCAAGAACTTGGCAACCATTTTTGAGACGTCCTCCGTACGTTCAGATGTTTGTCGTTAACGCAGAAGAGGTTACGAATTGTTAACCTGTTTACTTGGAGTAAGAATGTGTTGCATGTTCTGCAGCCGCAAGCTCAGCAACTAATTCAGTAGTGTCGAGTCATTCTTGCTGCGTCGCAACCGCTCGTCACTGTCAACTCTCAATCAAGACTGATGTTGATGCGTCAACGAGAACTGTTAGTCTAAAACGTTAGTTTATTTATCATCATTATCATCTCCAGCCTATATACGTCCCACTGCTGGGCACAGGCCTCCTCTCAGAATGATGACTTCACACACACCATTGAATTGCTTCACAGATGTGCATGGTTTCCTCAGGATGTTTTCCTTCACCGAAAAGCTCATGGAAAATTTAAAATGTAATTTTGCAAATAAATTCCGAAAAACTCAGAGGTGTAAGCCTGGGATTCGAGCTCACAACCCTCTGCTTGAGAGGCCAACGAGTCAAACCACCATGCTTTATTTTCGTTTCTTTTATTAAATAAGAACTTTGGAAGATATCTTCTAGGCCCAAGCGTCAAACTTGCGAGTAACACTCGTCGATTTTTAACATCATCGCTTCGTACGGTACGGTCTACCAAATGGAACTCTGGGACTGTAAACTTTAGCGCAATGAGTGATCGGCTTATTTGTGTATCTTTGTCAAAGTACTGCGATGTTGACTGTGAAAAGGTGGTTATGATTCCAAGAGAGTTATTCAAGCGGCCTCAGCTCTGAAAATGCTTATTTCTCCCTGCTCAAAGAAGAGTGGTTATTACAGGCTTGGCGGCGGCGTGGCCGCGTGGTTGGAACGCTCCGGGAGCGACGCCGCTGCAGCATCGAGGCTTTATTTGCATCTCGCGCCGCGTGTGGTTCGCTTTGGGGAAGCGAGCGTTTGTCAGCGGGTTACGTCGCTGCCGCCGTCACCGTACTCGAGTATTTTGAGAACGTGAGACGCTTAATGTATTATTAATGCCCTACTTCCGCGCGAGAGTTGAATTAAGTACAGAATAAATTCGGTAAACATAATAATATTTGAAAAAACTACCACTCGGCCTTTAGGTTTTGTTACCCAAGGCTTTGTTCACCCCGTTAGGGATAATGATGTGAATAAATGTGTATACCTACTGTATCAATGAATACTACGGAATAAATGATTATTAATCAAGAACGATTCGATTAAGTAGCTACGTCTTTGACTTTCATTATAATACTCGTGAGTTATAAACCGTTTATTCCGTAGTTTCAAAAATCGTGTCTCACGAGAATTTAAATAATGTTGTAACAATATTTGTCTCGCTTTATTTTAGAATTTTATCCCACGCGTCTGTCTGTGGGTCTATGTCTATGTATATAATGTTAATTCAGTAAAAGCTAATACGCTTTTGTTATTTGTTTACAAAACTACCCCTCCTTATTCGTAAATGCTTGTTAAGCTTATGGTAACTTAAGAGCGTGCATCCCTACTGAGCTGGCAACGTCGCATTTTTGGTGATTTTTTGCGATAATTTCACGGAAATTGAATGAAAGTTTCAAATGTTCGTCTGTAGTGCACTTCGTTTTTAGTGTATTAATGTGTCTAATGCAATGATTAATCGTGATGGACTTTTATTTTCGTATTAAAGGGATAAAATACTATATCTCGTTTAATAAGAAAATAAAAGTCTATTACGATCAATTATTGCATTAGACACATTAATACACTAAAAACGAAGTGCACTACAGACGGATATTTGAAACTATCATTCAATTTCTGTGAAATAATCGTAAAAAATCACCAAAAATGCGACGTTGCCAGCTCAGTGGGGATGCACGCTCTTAACGTTAGTGTGTTCTTTTCTACCTCATTGATATTAGACTTTCTTAAATAAAGACAAAACATACATTTTGCTATCATAAGTTAGGTTAGGAACTTTGTGAACGAAGTGGTTAGACAACGAAACTGACAGTGAATACAATACGAAATAATACTCGAACAGTCGAGGGCATAAATATCGATACAGCCAATCACGTCAAATATATGTATCACCGACCTTATTGTTTGTGGCATAAAGGTGTATAGATGTTTTTGACGTCTTGGTAACGTACATAATATATTTATGCCATGACTGTACTAGGTTACACCTTACGTACTACTTGTCTAAAACGTTATATAGTTGAAAAACTTAAGTAGTGTTGCATGTAGTAGTGTACTGCATACAGAACTGATATGGGACTTAAGTCATTCTTCTAATTTGGAACATCAATTTGTCTATTCGCACACATTACTCACACATACAACAGGTCATTTACCTACTTAAGTTTTTCACCTAGTATACCTTTTTTGTTAATTGAACCCGATTCGTCATACTCTAACCTTAGTAGGTAACAAATGAAACAAGTTACTTATAAACAGACACCTTCTAGGCAAACGTGTACCATCTTAGGCCTCATCTTCGCCTTCCATCAAGCGAGATTGAGGTCAAACGTAAGCCTATTTTATGTAAAAAAAAAAAAACCTGCATATTTTAGCGCAGTGTCCGAGCGCTCTCTCGGCCGCATAAATCTGGCTCCAAAAATCACTTCCATTCGACTCGCGCGCTCCCGTCGCCCATTCATTCCGGTCCATTATACTCCTGGATTGCGTATCTGCAAGTGCAATTGGTTCGGCCGCGGATGAATCCTGCGTTTTGTCGACGGCAGCCAATTACAACGGGAAATTGTTATGAATATTGTGTTAGTGTGCCCACACAGCGCGAGAGCAGCGGGCTTTGTTGAACCAAGTTTGATTTTGAGCACGTTTTTTTCTAGCCGTGTATAAAATTGCGTTGCTCGGTCCCGGTGCGTTAAAAATGTACAGAAATAATACAAGGTGTCCCACAATTATTCAGAGCTAATTTCAGCAGTTGGTTGCGGTAGTTTAATTGCAACTCGTGCTAAAGTGTTTCCGTAGTAAGTCACCGCTTTAACGCGGTACACTCAGAACATCGACCGACGTATGGAAACATTTTTGTAAAAAATCCTGAAAAACGGCACTTTTTTATTTTTAAGGAAATGACTTATTCTGCCAAAAAAATAAGATAAGAACGAATAAGAAAACTTCAATAGACACTCTCCTTTATTTAGTAAAAGTCACAAACAAAACGAATAATAAAGATAGATAGATAGATAGATGCAAACTTTATTCACAACAGACACATGCAAAGCTCAAATTACAAGGAAAGATAAAGAATATTGTGTGTGGCGTCCTCTGGCTGAAATAAACGCTGCAAATTCGTGGCACGAAAAAGTTTAGGCGCCCGTTTTTTTGCAGAATAAAACTGAAGTAAATAGAGTATTTGCAGGGGTTTCACATATTGCGACATTAATGTCAATTAATCACTGCTCTGCATCCCTGTAGGCCCTGTTGGCCGCATGTTGGCCGGTGCTGCCGCTTGCATCGCCGCCGCGCGCTAATGGCCGACCATTTGCCTAACAAGAATATTTGGTAGGAAGCTTTTACCGTAACGATGACGCATCGCCTCAGCCCCGCACCGCTGCACTGCTCATGAACAGATATTTTGCCATTGTGTGTATGCAGGTAACATTAAATAACTACCGAAAAAAGGGGTGAGAAGGGATTGCGGGGGGAGGGATAGAACTAATATTTTTTTCACAGCACTGCACGGAAATGTGGCGAAAGATGGTCTGTTCTTGGTCTCCAAAACAATCAATAGTTGTACATTGAATGAGCAGAGGCTTATCATAACTATGCGTCGACCCTCGAACTAACTCGTCCATCTATTGCTTGCTTTTTAGCCTCTACAACAATGTAGGTACTAGTGTTTTCACTTGCTACTTAAAATTGCTGGCTCAGCTTGCTCTTAAAGTAGTTAAGTTACCTATAGGTATTTTTAGATATATAATATCTCCTTTTTTATTTGTTCCTACCCCTTCTGACCCTACTACGGGGTGAGCTGGGATTGGAAATACAAAATATTAGTCCTACCGCAGGACCAGTCTGGAAGAGGGAAACGAGCAACCGTTCGGGATGGAGACAGATTTGAGAGGCGTATGCCCAACGGTGGGTGTCTACACGCTGAAGAAGAAGAAGAAGAGAAGAGTCCTACCTATATAGTTTTACGGTAGTGTAGTGTATGAGAGTATTATCAAGTGAGTGTAAAAATTAGTTCCAATGAATTTTCACAGCATGGCGCATGATCATAATAATATACCTACTCTCTTGCAAAAAAACGGGCACTCATGGTTTTTTAATTTTATGTGCACAAAAGCTTAACTTTCTAAGCTTTAATGCCTAAAAATCTGAAAACCATAGGTGCCAGATTTTTTTGCAAGGGGGTGTACCTATGTTAATGGTTCACCTTTACAAATCATTATGCATGATGGATGTCAATGCAACTGCAGTCGACGTTAAAGATATTTATGTTTAAACCTGAAAGTCAGAAAAACATGTTTACAACTAATTCATTGCCATGTAATGTGAAATGTGACATACACATCATGATAACGTAAAATATGATAATTTCATGTTGACAAACAACATGCCTTAATTATAATGTTTACATCTACGTCGAAACATTTTCGTACATATTCTGATATATCATAAGAGACAACCGTGACTGACTGATCGATCAACGCACAGCTCAAGCCATTGAACAGTATGCTTCGTAAAGAATGTCATGTAAAAAATGTCAAATACTGTGAGGACAGTAAAGTTTGTTGCCGTTTCGATCCGCAAGTGGTACTTACAGCCAATATTATTCCATAGCAATTGAGACGTTTACGTGAACGCTTTCGAGACGTTTCTTTATATGCGAAAACTTATACTAGAGGCTCACAGATTGCGTTGAAATTTAGGACGCAGATAGTTATTAGATATATTATGCCAGCTCCACTACAAATTTTAATTGTTGTTATAAAACATGTTACAAAATGTGCCAAAAAAGTTACATGCCAAGAACAAGCATTTCAATGTTTAAGTACAGTCGAGGCCATAAATATCGATACAGCCATCTTCGAAATATTATAGACGGGATGTGAACCGCGATTGCCTTTATTGAGCTCCCGATATTTACGCAGTTACATGCATCGTGATCACGGGTAGACTGAAGAAATTGCGGGTGGATGTTATTGACACATTATGTCATATTATGTTATGTTATTGTTGGACAGCCATCTTGTCAAATATAATTGTGTCACCAACCTTATGTTTGTGGCATAAAGGTGTACTTATAGATGTTTCTGACGGCTTGGTAACGTTCATATATTTATGCCCTTGACTGTACTTATAATGGCAATGGAATTAATTGCGTCCAGACAATTATTAGGTTAATTCAAACGAGGGAAGTCGGTTATTCACTTTCACGTTTTATACGTATCACATATCACGTATATATCACGTACCTATACATAAAATCAAAATAACCTGAAAACGGTAAGACTTTTGCTAAGGTGATTTTCTTATACTTGATAAATGATTGGTCCACCTATCTCCTTCTTAAGTTTATCGTACAATACGTTTACAAATGACACGCAGCACAAAATGTGCTGCCTTTTAACTCTGCAATAGAATGTAAGACGTCTGATATAAACATAAATAGTAGGAAGCGGTTTAGCCTCGGCGCCGCCTTCTCCGCCGCATCCCAGGAAAATGTACACATTATTTTCTTGAGGAAATTGCATCGTTGCAATGAAATGACATATTCTGTCAGGTCGTCCGTAAACTCCGAATGGGATTCTGTAATACGCAAGTTTGTTGGAGTTTCATATTTAATAGATAACGCGTGTGTGTTTGTATGTACATAAAAGTAAGTTATGGCCACAGTTTTCGTTACGACAAACTGACAATGACTGAAGATTTCGCATGTTGAGTATTTGAATAAAGAGTACCGGTTAACTTCTTCCACGAGCTGGTGAACGCCGGAGGCTAATTTTTAAAGTACATCCGTGTTATATAATTAAAAGTACCTCTCATCATCATAGGCGTCTCTAGCCCTTGTGGCGCCCGTGTGCAACCAGTACCCTGGCGCCATAACACGGGCGCAGGGTCTTTGAGAGCGCCGGCGCCGCGACGCGAGCGACGCATCTTTGGAGGTGTCGCACTAGAGGGCGCTCGGCGCCCCCTTAGACCCGGCGCCCGTGTGCGCCGCACACCCTGCACTATAGGTAAAGACGCCTATGCTCATCATCATCATCATCAGCCTAAACTAGTCTACTTCTGGTCCATAGGCCTCTCCAACTGCCTCTGCTTCTCTATGTGATTAAATTTGAATTGACACAAGTTTCTTGCGGGTTTTAGGACCTTGTCAAGCCTGACCGCATCGCTACTGCCGCCTAGCACCAGTGCTTGAGCTTCTAGTATGTACCGGCTTGGAGAATAAGATAACTGGCAAAATTAAAATTAAGTACTGGCTTTAAGGGGTATTCCATTTTAGCCCTCTTGGCTGGCAACGCTTCGGCAAACCTTTAGTGCCGCGGGTGTCCATGGGTGGTTGTTCACTACCGGGTGACCCACTTCCTCGTTTGCCAACTTTTCAAGTACCGACTTACCTTAAGTGCGTAAGGTCACTTATCCTTATGTCTAACTAGCTTCTGCCCGCGACTTCGTCTGCGTAGAATTAGCAATTGACATGTTTATCGCTATCCCTCGGGAACTGTGCAATTTTCCGGGATAAAAAGTAACCTATGTTTCAATCTAGGGTAACAGCTATCTCTGTTCCAAATTGTATCCAAATCCGTCCAGTCGTTTTAGCGTGAAGAAGGAACAAACATACACACTCAATCCCATCGTCACAAACTTTCGCATTTATAATATTAGTAGGATAGGATTCAACACGGGTGCTCGATAACCCCATAACTCTTTATTTACCTACTTGGCAAACATCGCCGATACGGTAACTTGTCTTTCTTACCTAACAATTGATTAGTTACATGAATACTAAAACTATAATTCGTGTACTTAACATCTTTGAGTTCAACGATCCCATTAAAATCGCACGCTGGAAGACGGAAACCTATTCCATTGTGCAATGAGCCCATTGTAAAGTTATTGTCTCGACCGCGTTCGCGTAAGCGTCTCAATTCATCATCATCATTTTCAACGTATATGCATCCCACTGCTGGGCACAAGACTCTCATAATGTGAGGGCTTGGGTCGGGCTATAGTTCCCACACAGGCCCAGCGCGGATTGGGAACTTCACACACACCATTGATCCACCGTTTGTTCCGACCAAAACAACAGAAAGCGCTCTCTACCGTACACTTGCCCACAATAAAGAAGGGACAAAAATTAGAAAAGAAAAGGCGATTTCAACATTCGATTTCATTTATTATTAAATTCACAACATTTCATATTTCTGAGTCTATAATTTTAATGGTTCTCTGTATTTTGTTTGAAAAGATGAACATGCTGACAGTTTATTTTTTTCGATAGGGCTTGTATTTAATTTATAATTAATTTATTAATTTGTGCTTATTCTAAAAGGGCGTAACTCCGATCCGATACTATCACAGAATACACACTTATCCCTTTGTCTTTTCTCTATAGAAAAAAAACTGACATTAATTTCAAATTGTCAATGTCGGTCCCTATTCTCCAATATTCGATTTTCGAGGTTCGCTTTGTGCTGTTCCGCTCATACTAATAGTCATTATCTTGAGAGTGAGAGAGAAGGTATGCAACGAACTTCGAAAATAGAATTTCAGAGTTGCCCCCCTTGTAGTTTGAAGTTGTCAAAAATACAAAATTATGATTGCTTATTTTTTCTCGTGAAAAAAGCAAAGGCGTTTCACCTATCCTGTGGTAGTATTGGTAAAATTAAGACATATTTTTAATTGTTTTTTATTTTTTATAAGAAGCGATATTAAAATTATGTAAACATATTGCAGTGATCAGGAGGCAAAATGCTTTCGAACCGTATACATATACATTTTCATGTGTTATAGAAATGAAATGTTGTCAATTGTTTTCTGGGGGGGTTACCATGACGTCTTAATGCGATTCAGTTTAGATTCGCTCGCTAAGTATCTATACTTCATTTAATTTAGAATGAGAAACCACAACAACATTATATTGCGGCTCGTGAACTGTAATCTCTTTACAATTTGTACTAGAGTAACAATTGACGACAAGCAAATAAACATGACATTAAAACAATTTTATTTTGCGGCTGCCAAACTATTGCACTATACTATTTGCTAGGTAAGAAATAGTTGACCAGACGCAATATAATGTAATTGTGGTTTCTCATTCTAAATTAAATGAAGTATAGGCATGCATCTCGATCGGAAACTAACTTGGAGACACCACATACAATCTAAAAGAGATCACGTGAGTGAACATAAAAATGAGAAAACTGCAGTGGCTTCTGGGGAGATGCTCTGTACTTAGCACTGACAATAAATTACTGGTGTAGGTACCTACAGTCGCCATCAGATATATCGTAGCGGGCGAGGACCTCAAATATTTCGCAGCTGAATTAAATTTCAATAAATTCGTTACATTATAAGGTTAATAACCTCAGAACACGCCATTGACAACATTTCATTTTTATAACACCTGGAAATATATATATGGTTCGAAAGCATTTTGCCTCCTGATCACTGCAATATGTTTATATAATTTTAATATCGCTTATTATAAAAAATAAAAATTAATTAAGTAAAAATATGTCCTAATTTTACAAAAACTACCACAGGATAGGTGAAACGCCTTTGCTTTTTTCACGAGAAAAAATAAGCGATCATAATCTCGTATTTTTGACAACTTCAAAGTACAAGGGGGGCAACTCTGAAATTCTATTTTCGAAGTTTGTTGCATACCTTCTCTCTCACTCTCAAGATAATGACTATGTATGAGCGGCACAGCACGAAGCGAACCTCGAAAATCGAATATTGGAGAATAGGGCCTGACGTTGACAATTTGAAATTAATGTCAGTTTTTTTTTCTATAGAGAAAATACAAAGGGATAAGTGTGTATTCTGTGATAGTATCGGAGTTACGCCCTTTTAGAATAAGCACAAATTAATAAATTAATTACAAATTAAATACAAGCCCTAGCGAAAAAATTAAACTGTCAGCATGTTCATCTTTTCAAACAAAATACAGAGAACCATTAAAATGATGGGCTCAGAAATATGAAATGTTGTCAATTCGTCATATGTGACTATTCAATAAATTCGGAATATTCAATGAGGTAAAAATATTAGGAAGCACAGACGCCTTGCCATGACGTCCTAATTCCGACTCAGTTCAAGTTTTAGCTGTCACTTTTAGTATGAATCTGACAGCGAGCGAACCTAAACTGAATCGCATTAAGACGTCATGGTAAGGCCCCAAATCGTCAATGGTATGTACATACCGACGCAGTCGGGCTGATCATAAAGAAGGGAGAGGGAAGGGAACATTTGTAGAAAATAATACTTACAAAAATTAAAACAATACAAAAAAAATAGCTAACACAATATACACTCAGCGGCATTTATTATTTTTTTTTTTTTTCTGCGCAAGAATTTCAAGTATGCGTTTTGCTAACTTTTTTTGTGTTCCGCTAAATATGCCGCTGAGTATAGAAGTGCCCACGCGAACGAATAGAATAGAATAAATTTTATACAATAAAATAACAACACGAAGTAGCGTACAGTCCGGGAGCTCTTAGAATACCGTTCGTATTGCGAGTACCATCGGCCGATTCAAGCATCAATCCCCTAAGAGTGACGGAGACAGCAACTTAAACCCGAATGGCATTCTAAGAGATCAACGGTTGTGTGTATTATATTTGTGTGTCTTGCAAAATGAATAAATGTCCTTCTTTCTTTCTTTCTTTCACGGATTGTACGAATAATTATTTTATTATCTTATTTATTATCTTAGGCTTTACCAAAGGCTGAAGTTGCTCGTCTTTCGTGCCTCTTTACTGCGTGACGGTTGAACGCGACCCGCAACGACTCTAATACCGTGCCAGTAGTTTGTAGTTCGGCTTCAGCCTGTTCGAGGTACGAGCTCGGAACTACGCGAGAGATAGTCATCGCGCTACAGTCGCGGACTCGGGACATCATAATGGAGTTTTTTTATCACATTTCTTGGCAAAATTGGAGAATATCGTAATATAAGAGATGATAAAAAGTGAACCACACATTCACCACATTCATATTTAGGACATTTAAATAATATAGATATTATCTTTAATATGTGAAATGTAATTTATGTTAACTTTTATGTTAGAATCAATGACATCCAGGTAATTAACTATTCTTTGTAAATGATTTAGAAATGTGATATAGTTATAGATGTAGGTATTTATTTTAGAGTGTTGCTGTGCCCTATCAGGGTTTATGTTTTTGGACTTTTATACATTAAGATCTTGTAAAACAACATAATTTGCAATAAACCATATGAATATGAATATGAATATGAATCGGGTGCGTTGGGAGGGGAAGGCCTAGCCGTCTAGGCCACACATCCAATCCAATCCACATCCATCAATCTCTTCATACATGCTCGTCGGTTTCGGGTACTCTAGACCTGACCTTTTTCCAAAACGTCCCCAATTTGGTCACGGAACGTCCGTCTAGGCCTTCCCCTCCCAACGCACCATTCACACTCCACATATAAATCTGTTTAGTTAATCTTCTTTCATCCATCCTCTCTACGTTTACATTGAGGTAATGGGTGAAAATCTTAGAAATTATGTTACAAGCGATGCGGCTAGCAACCCATCCCTATTTTAATAACAATAATATAATAATTATTTATTTATTTTACACAATAAATGTCACAAATAACAAACTTATAGGCTAACAAAGGGAAAAATAATTTATTTAAATACCCTGAACTAGGAAATATGTATTCCTGTGTCTGTGTAAATTATTAACACACAAATCTTTGTATTGTGCTTTACCACCTTATGTACCATATTTCAAGCGAAATAAAGTTATTCTATTTTATTCTTTTCTCGTTTTTATCCCTTACGGGGTAGACAGGATAAACGTAAACAATTATATATTTCTCATTGGACCGGTCAGTCAAGTCAACTCAGCATTTTTGGGTTGGTAACTAGGTATCCGCGTCATCACAATGGAATACTGGGTCAATAGTACATAATCTACTTTTAGTTCACAAATAAAACATAGGTAATGTTATTTTTGCCCAGGTTGCATTACTTAGGACAGCGTTATGATCGTGTAATGTTATACTATGCAAAATTGGTATTGAACATGAATAATTTTTACCAAAAGTAGGAGCCGCTTGAATGTTTTTTAGACACCTATATACCTTTTGTTAGTATGTATTTAAGTATGTATTTATCTACTTTATGTTTATCCATTGCCTGGTACCCATAGTACGAGCTTTGCTTAGTTTGGGACTGGGTCAATTGGTGTAATTTGTCCCATGATATTTATTTATTTACCTTCGTAGTCAATAGAATTAATACAATACAATACAATACAAATACTCTTTATTGATCACCACAAATCAGTACAAAACAATACAGAAACAAAGAACAAAGTATACAATAGGCGGTCTTATCGCTTAATAGCGATCTCTACCAGACAACCTTTAAGATAAAGAAATAAGTTGGAGACAGTTTAAGTAGGTGGCGGAAACAAATAGACAGGAGAAAGGCAGGGATAATAAAACAATACTTACATAAATATAATACATAGCTAAATAAATAAAATAATACATAAACACATAACATAATTGTATAATAATACTTAAGATAAAATAAATATGAGAATGTAATAACGAAAAGTATAAGAAGGCCATATAACAGAAAAGGAATTGATCAAAAGCAGAAAGAAAAGAAATGGGACTAAAGACAGGAAGTGGATTCAATTAGTGACAAATAGTGAGATTTGAGCTGGTTCTTAAAAATAGGTAAAGTTTTAGCACGCCTTAGGTCTACAGGAAGGGCATTCCACAGACGGATAGATGTCATAGTAAAGGAGTCATGATAGAACTTGGAGGAAGAAGCAGGAACAGCAAGGAGGAAATTTTGCGCAGACCGGAGAGAAGTCAAGAATTTAAAACGCTCTTGGAGATAACGGGGAGTTGCAGGGTTAAAAAGAATGCTGTACAAAAGAGAAAGAATATGAGAGTTACGGCGAAAACGGATAGGGAGCCACTTGAGATGCGTGCGATAATAGGAGACGTGGTCATATTTCCGCAAACCGAAAATGAACCGGATACAGACGTTTTGAATACGCTCAAGCTTATTCAACTGCTCCTCTGTGAGATCAAGATAAGAAACATCAGCGTAGTCCAAAATAGGTAGAAGAAGTGAATTTGCCAGCGCAATTTTGGTCGCGAGAGGAAGAAAGTTACGAAGCCGCCTCAAGGACCCAACAGCAGCAAACACCTTCCTGCTAACCTCGCCAATCTGCGGAGCCCACGTCAAGGATCGATCCATGATAACCATGATAAACCATGATAAATAATTAATGTATCGTTTTTCGGCCAATTTATTTGCGGGACAATCAGTATCGCCGGTGTTGTGACTGTGCGGCTTCTTGAAACGCCAACATGTAGCGCACTTCGCTGGCTCGGATTTTTTGATGCAGTCTTTAATTCTGTGGCCCACTTCTCCGCAGTGACCGCAGGTGTTGGACTCCTCCCGGCACGACTTTGCTGCATGGCCGTACTGTTGGCACTTGAAGCACCTTGTAACCAACGTAAAATCCCTTACAGGACATGATGACCAATTTATAAAAACTTTCTTCTTCATTATTAAGGCCTTTCTGATTTGCGCTGATTTTGAATCCCCTTCCCACCTATACGCCTACAATCATGCTAAACGTGGCCTTTAGGTCTTGTTAGCTGGTCTGTCTACCCCGTAAAGGATAAAGACGTGATTGATGTGTGTATAAGAAAGAAAGAAAGAAAAAAGTTTATTCATAATAATCACAACACATCAAATAAAAAAAACACGTAAAACAGCAGATAAACAGATAAATTGTCACAAAATGGTCCCAACTCAGCATTTGCTGGCCTTGCAGCCAGCGCTGGTCTTCCGTTGGGACCATAGGGTGATACATATGCATACATTGATAAATTGAAAAGAAAATAATGATACAACAGTTAAAAATAAACACTAAACATAATCTAACTAATATTATAAATACGAAAGTATGGATGATTAGATTAGATTAGATTAGATTATTTATTCATTCAATATAAAATTACATCATAAATTGTACAATGTCAAGTTACGAGAACTTATATTGAAATCGTCAAAGAACAAGTAAAATTAAATTAAAAATGTCAATAGTAAATAAGCAACAAATAATTACATTTTGCTTATGAAAAATAAAAAATCAAATAATTTATAACAATAATAATGTCACCCAACAGGGATCGTCCAATTAAAAATGTAATTAAAATAATTAGGAAAAGAATGTCAAATAAAAAAAAAAAAAAAAATTAGAATTAATACCTGATGGATGGATGTTTTTGTTGGACGGCCCAACGGATCTGAATGAAATTCGGCACATAGATAGTGAAAAGTCTGGAATAGCACATAGGCTACTTTATATCCTGGAAAATTGTGTGGTTCCCGCGGGATAGCGATAAACGAATTCTTTGCAGACGAAGTCGCTGGCAACAGCTAGTAAAACATAATTGGATATAATTGGCTGTGGTTGCCTGGGCTCAAAACCCTTTGTAAAATAAAACAAACATGTATTATACCACAGCCAAGTTACAAACATGGGTAAGTGGCTCAACAATCCCGGTTACAGGCTGTATTGGTGTGTGTGCGGCGACGTCGCCGCGTGTCTCTTATTCGCGATCCAATGATAAGGCCTCCGTGCCGACATCGCGCGATTGCGGCAACTAAAATTGCTAGTGGTGGTCGTTATTACAACAGCAGATAACGTAATGCATTATTTGCACGCAACGAACAACACATTATCGAATTGTCAACTATTCTGTTATCATTATTCGTTGTCTGTTGTCAACGTTGTTCATACGCGCACTGTTGCCGCACTTGGCATAGAAGCGCAAGCGAGTGCGCAACAAATCAAGTAGGTGTGTGCGAGAGATAGCGCTATATACGCGCGAGCTCGCATCGCAATCGCAATTCAAATAACTGACTTTTGGTATCATTATTAGCTGTTGCTGTTTGTTGTCAGTCAGTACAATAACAAACAAGGTAACAGAGCGTTGTTTTGCTTTTGTTCCCGTATGTTTTTATTACGCTGCGATCGCGACGAAATAAGTATAACAATTATTTAAATTAATAAGTTCATTATCGTTTTGTAAAACAGCAATCTAACAGGATAACAGACAACAGTTTACAATAACAGCTATTTAAGAATAACACAACACTGTTATTCATTATTGCAAAACAGCCGTTATTGCCACCACTAAAAATTGCCAGCCCAGCGCCCTCGCCGCAGTGTTTCTATTACGACCCCGGGAATAACTCAATCGCCGTTGAGCACGTTTCAGCCTATTATATATTTGCCGACTGGATAGCCTAGTGGTTGGAGCACCTGACTATGAAGCTTGGAGGTCTCGGATGGTCTCGGGTTTGAAACCCGGTCGGGGCAGATATTTGTATGAAAAATACGAATGTTTGTTCTTAAGTCTTGGATGTTTAATATGTATTTATATATACCTAACGGTTGATCCGATTAACTTGAAATTTGTTGCAGATATGTAGGACGCATGACAATGCAAGTATAGTTAGCAAGAACTATAATACAGTCAGCAAAAAAAGGTTGGATAAAAATGATTTTTTTGGCAGAAACTTATTAATTATGTATGTATGTAAACTCTTTATTGTGCAAAATAAACAAGACAAATACAAAAATAAAATTATGAAATTAATTAATTAATTAATTGAATTATGTAGTGATATCGTCAATTTGTACAGATAAAATGTTTCATTGAAAAACAATTCCAAGTTTGTATTCGCTGGGTTGGTTTTTAATTTCACAGTTCTGTTCGCGATCTAGCCGCCTCAAGGACTCGCCTGACGACGACAAGTTCAAACACCAATTGATATAATTTGTTACGGCTATCAGTCTCATTTCGCTTGGTGTATTAATATTAATTTTTACTGCTCTACATATTTAAATTGTGACCATTACATAAAACTTCTAGGAAATATAGCGAGACAATACTAGATTAGATTTAGCTGCTAGTAAAAAAATACGAATCAAAATTAAACAGATATTATAAACCTACATTTATAAAACCAAATCGTCTGCACCGTCTGTCTGTTAGCGATAAACCCAAAACTACTGAAGTTGTCGTGCGGTTTTCCGAAATACATATACCTTGAGTGATTCACGTGAATGGGTTAAGTGTATACCTATGTAATTTATCGAGGTTTTGGGTAAATTGGCTGAAATATAACGATAAATTCACTGGAAAAATAATTTGTTAAATGAAACCGAACTTTCGTCAGCCTGTAACTTAAAAAAAGTGACTACATAACTAAGGCAATATCTTACTAAAATCTTTGGTTATGTTTTGACTTTATAGGTAAACCTGTTTGTTAAATCAAATTAACTTTAGTACGCCTTACCGAATTGTGGGCATTGATGAAATAGCCGAAGTAGTTCGGTTGAATATTTTTCCAGTGTTGTTGGAAGTGTCGGGAAATGACAAGCTGTCAGGGATACAAAATTTCATACTGCGCGGACGAAGTCGCGGGCAACAGCTAGCGCGAAATAAATCAATAACATCATCATCATCATCGTCATATCTGCCATAGAACTAGGGATTGCAATCCGGATAATCCGAAATAACCGGATATATCCGGATTTTTGTCGCATTTTTTTAAATTCGGATTTTTAGCATAAAAATCCGGTTTTTTCGGATTTCAATTACAGTTGACAAAGTTGACATTTAACCAGAATTTCCTATTGAATTTCGTTTCATTTCATTCAGTCATGCGTTCGTTTCGTTCCTCGCCACGTGGCATATCTATCCCTCTCCCCTCCGCGCTTTGCTGGCTACCTCCTACCTAGCTTTAGATCTAGCTCAATGATATTACATATGAACTGGGAGTAGATATGTCACTACCGCGCCCGAGTTGAAGATTCATAAATGACCCAATTGTCTCATTTATCTCAAACAAGCCACTGTATGAGTAGTCCGTGACAGTCAGTGTGACTGTTGACAGAGGGAACGTTTTTCAAACGCAATTTACTAGGAACGTAGCATATCTATACTATGAAATATCATTGAACTAGCTAGTCGGCCGGTCCGGTAGTACTAGTACTGTACTACAGACACAGCAGTATTAGACTGATTAAACGCGGATTATGAAGATTTTTGCAGTTTTATTTTATATATTCTTAGGGAAATTCTAAAAACAATAAAACTGGACACCATTAGGTTTTCAAAAAAACATGTAATTACATGAAAATTTCCAAATATTAATAAAAATCCGAAAAAACCGGATAATCCGGATTTGTACAAGTTGATAATTTTGAAATCTGGATTTGCGAAAAAACCAGATTTTGCAATCCCTACATAGAACGTCCACTGTTGGACCTATAGGCATCCCTCATAGACCCCCAGTTGCCTCGGTTGGAAGCGGCTTGCATCCACTGTGATCCCGTGACTTAAACCAAGGGCCTCACCATGACGTCCCAATTCCGACTCAGTTCAAGTGTTAGCTGTCACTTTTAGTATGAATCTAACAGCGAGCGAACCTAAACTGAATCGCATTAAGACGTCATGGTAAGGCCCCAGGTCATCCGTTGGTGGACGTCCTATTACGCTGCGCTTGCCAAACAATTAATTTGAATGTTATAATGCTCTCATAACTAAGTAGGTACTACAAGACCGTAAACTCGTATCGTGTCCAAGATTTGACTAGTGTTCCACCGATTTAATGTTTTCATCTTCGCTGAGCTCTGGTGGATAAATGGCCAACATTTTTGTGAAAAGTAGAGAACGAAGGAAACGTGGGACTGTCCCGCCAGCGCTAGGCGTGTGGTTACTGTACTGCTACTTATGCATGACAAGACAACGCTATATACATCACGTTTTTAAGAAGCATAAGACATGACTCAGATGCCCGAAGTCCGCAGAACGCTCCGCGGCTTAATCGATCCATAAACCCACTCTTCTCATTGACGAAAACAGTAAGCATTAAAACATTTCTTTTTCATCTCTCATACTCGGAAAGTGAGGCAAATCATATCTGACATACGGGAGGATAACTATTATTTTCTTCCCAAGGGTAGATATGAATTAAAAAAAATAAAGGCATTGGCTGTCAATGGAACATATACGCATTCAGCCAAGCATTACGGCATATCCATGTTTTTTTCTTAATTAAGTAGGTAATAATGATTATAAATTTTATAACGCTATTTAGTCAAATATTATGTTTATTAATTTATTTACATTACTTTATTTTTATACATACGTTTTAGAAAAAAAAAGAAAAAAATACATTGTAAATGACAATGGTATATGTATATGTCCACACAGCCATCTTTAATCCGCTTAACTCGTGGTTCAACTGACTAAAATACCTACTTTATCTACAGTTTTTCTCTAATCATTATATAAAACTTTTTAAATGTTGTTTATGGGTAAATATTGCAATAATTGACATTGACCTATGTTTTAAAAAAAAACTTGATTTGCTGCCAATGCAAACTAGTTTAGTAAAAACGAGCTCGAATTTGGCGCGAAAGCATTCCTCATTTGGTAAAACTTTACATAAAAATATAAATAAAAAATGAGTAAATATTCCTGGAAAAACGTGACGTTTTCCTTTATGAACTGTACAAATGTCTGAATTAATTTTAGTTAATTTTTTATTTAATACATTTTTTCTCATATACTTACTTATATATATATTTTTTTACTTTCCTTGTAGTCGAAATGAAAAGTAGAGTGCTTAACTCGGGAAAAACACCAATATCACACTCGAAATATTGGCACCCTCGCATGCTCGGGTGCCAAGTTACCTCGTGTGATATCGGTTCTTTTCCTCCCTTGTTGAACAATCTACTATTTTATTTTATTGACCGACTTCATTTCGATCCAAACGAACGCACGAATGATAATTAATAGAGACGTATTTAAGCATGTGAGCTGGGCCTACTCGTAAGTCGCAAACTCAATGTAAACGGTTTTCTAAAAATATAGTTGGACCGGTCCAAACTTAACCCGTTAAGTTTTAGCCTTTACCAATTTTGTCTCACGGCATTTTAAATGCACTTCTCCTATTTGTTTAGCTAATTAGACGTCAGCGTCTCAGCATCTACGGTCAGCGAGAAAATCTTTATCAAATGTGTTAGTATGCAACAGGGGCCGGCACGTGCCCCCCGAATAATATCCGGCGCATAAATCCGGAGCCACCCCCTCCCCCCACCACACGTGCTGGTCACCATTTTATTGATACTCAACTTTACGTTGGCATTCGTTCCCGGTTACAAGCCGACTTGTCTTGTCTTTAATAGCAAGTAGAAATTAATTCGCAATTTTAAAGTTTACTGACCTAAATTAATGACCACTGGTCCTAACGGTCCATAAAAAACGTCACGAGATATATATTTTTGTCTGAAAATTTCGGTGAACTGCCTTTTTGCCGAATTATGTTTTGTCGAATTTCATTTGGCAAACACCTTTTTGCCGAAGTTTTATTCAGCAAATCTATCCTTGGCGTAATTTTACTTCGTACTTTTCTGATTTCGCTACATTTTAATATTGCAAAATTTTATTACGTCAAAATTTATGTGGTAAATAAGAGAGCGAGCAAGACCTGGCGAAAGCGACTCGGTCAGGTTGGGTTAGAGATTTTTTTTTAATTGTCAATTCGGAAAAAACTATTCTATCTAATCTAAATAGCCTATTTCGTGTCCCACTGCTGGGCAAAGGCCTCTCCTCTTCTTCGCCAATCTTCCCTATGGCCCGCGTGTTCCTGCCATTTCCAAAAACTAAAAAAACCATTATTTATTAAAATTATTATTTATCAAATCATTAGTTGGGAAATGATCAGTGCGAAACGTTGAGTTGAGAAATAAAAATTGGGATAGGTACGTAGTTTGGGGAGTTAAGAATTTAAATTCTAAATAATTTTCGTCGAAACATTAGTAAACCCAAATAAAACTGCTTATGTAAAATAGAATTGCTTGTCTAGAAGCAGGTATTGGTTCAACTAGTTGAGAGTCAACTGCAGGGAGCAAGGAACCAGCATCGCGATGTGGCCAGTGTGGATGCGCGCGCGCCACGTGGCGGCGCTGACGCGGCTGGTGCAGGCCGGGCTGGCCGCGCTCGCCGCCTACCTCTGCGTCGGCGTGCGCATGCCGCCGCAGGCGCACGTCACAGGTACGCTTACGCTTGTCCGAGTTGCATACACTGATTATTATCTTAAGAACAACGATCTTCATTGTTACACCAAAACATTGAACTTGGCAGATGGTGCCGAGTACGACATCGTGATCGTGGGAGCGGGCACCGCGGGTTGCGTGCTGGCCTACCGACTGTCCGAGGCTCCGGGGCTGCGCGTGCTGCTGGTGGAGGCCGGCGGCGACCCGCCCGTGCAGGCCCTGGTAACACACTAAAGCATAATACTAGGTACATGCATCTTTCGTTCGATCCTCAAGTTTGACCAGATATCTCTTTCCAGCTACCGGGCCTGTACACTTACGTTCTGGGTTCCGAATATGATTGGAACTATGAGACCGTTGACGACGGTTACTCCAGCCAGGCGCACAAGAGTGGGAACATTAAGCTGACGCGCGGAAAGATGCTGGGCGGCTCCAGCAGCGCCAACTTCATGCTGCACGTGCGCGGCAACCCCGCGGACTACGACGGCTGGGCCGAGGCCGGCAACCCCGGGTGGCACTGGGACAACGTGCTCAAGTATTTCATCAAAAGCGAGAACATGAAGGACGATGAAATAATGAACTCAAAGTTTAGGAAATTTCACGGCAGCAACGGTCCGATAGGCATCACCAGAAAATCTGATAAAAACCAAACGCAAAAGTATTTTGACGCGTTCCACGAACTCGGCTACGAGGTGCTGCTGGACGCGAACAGCGACCGCCAGCTCGTGTTCTCGGAGGGGCAGTACATCGTGGCCGACGGGCTGCGCCAGAGCACGGCCGTGGCCTACCTGGCGTTGGCCGCCGACCGGCCCAACCTTCACGTCCTCAAGCACACTCACGTCTCCAGAGTACTCTTCGACGAGGCCATGAATGCCGTCGGGGTCGAAGCTATCACACGGAATAACAAAGTAATAACGATCAAAGCGCGTAAAGAAGTAATTTTATCAGCCGGAGCGATTAACACTCCCCAGATCCTCATGCTCTCAGGAATCGGTCCGAGGAAACAGCTGGAGCGGTTTAACATCAACGTGCTAGTGGAGTCGCCGGTCGGAGAGAACCTGCACGACCATATCACGGCGCCGATGTATCTGACGGCGGAGCGCGGCGTGGGGTGCGCGGAGCAAGCGGCACCGCCCGCGCCCGTCGACTTGCGCGAGTATGCGCTGCCAACCATCACGGGCTACGTGGCGCTGCGGGGCAAGCAGCGGCTGCCCGACTACCAGGTCACCGCCTACACCATCGATGCCGGCTCCCGGGACCCGCTCACCTACTGCGCCGGCGTCTACGAACTGGAAGACGAGATTTGCGACACGCTCGACCGCGCCGCCAGAGACTACAACATCTTGTTCACGGAAATCAATCTGATGCACCCGAGGTCGCGGGGTCACGTCCGTCTCCGCAGCGCGGACCCAAAAGATCCGCCGATTATTTATCTAGGTTATTACTCGGAC
Source organism: Pandemis heparana (assembly GCA_963854515.1). Lineage (NCBI taxonomy): Eukaryota > Metazoa > Arthropoda > Insecta > Lepidoptera > Tortricidae > Pandemis > Pandemis heparana. The sequence goes on along the minus strand of OY978013.1, from coordinate 16,787,859 downwards.
GACCGGGACCTAGAAGTTCACGCTAGGAGTATAGAACACTACTTGCGCGTGCTCAACACGACGTACTTCCGCAGCATGAACTCGCGCGTGGTGGAGCTGCCTTTGCCGGGGTGCGAGGACGAGGCGTTCGGCAGCCACGCGTACTGGCGCTGCTACGCGCGCGAGCTGGCGTGCACGGTGTGGCACCCGGTGGGCACGGCGGCGCTGGGCGCGGTGCTGGACGCGCGGCTGCGCGTGCGCGGCGCGGGCCGGCTGCGCGTGGCCGACGCAAGCGCCATGCCGCGGATCACCAGCGGCAACACCAACGCGCCCGTCGCCATGCTGGCCGAGCACGCCGCCGACATCATCAAACAAGACTACGGCTTGCCCACCGACTACTATTATAATTAAATATTGCAACTGCTAGTTTCATTGCTACCCATATATCGATACACGTTCATATTGAACGTAACTTATTGGAGGCTGTATAGCGCCTGATGTACTGCATAATGTAAGTTCAAACAGTAGTCTTACTTATATTTGTGTTATGCATGCTTTTATATTATAATGTAATTTTTGCTGAGTGAATAAATAAATTTAAACATCTAAATCCAAGCAACATATAAATGTTTAGTTTAGACATGACTTGTTATTATTGTTGATCTAGAGGCTGCCATTACTTAAGTAAATGTTTTTACTTTAATATAATTACTATTTACTGTTAATTCTGGCTGCTCATTTCTACATAACCTCATTTATACTTAAGGGTATTTGCACAGTTAAAGATTTAGCAACTAATTTAAGATTACACAATATCAGTTTCAATCACCTGATTAATTTCTGTGTCCATCGAATCCCAGTGGATGACCGGGCCGACAGTGAGGCCAGCATTATGGTGGTTTGGGATTATTAAAATTTCATGTCATGACAATCGGCTCTATGCTTTCTTCTCATTTTATAGCATCAGACGTCTTGAGTAAATGTTTTCTTTCTTGAGGTTGAATTTTAAACGCTTCAAGAGCAACTGCGATGCAAATTAGGTCGCGCATTATGTAGTACACTCATTGCTTCATTGTTGAATGCTAATTATCATCTTTATAAAGTAGCTTCGCAACAGAAACGAACTTACCTATTATCATTATGACACCGGCTCATCATCGCATAATCTAGCATCTAGCCCAAGGACGAACTTATGTGCCTACATAATGGCTTTACTTTGCACTGACACTGATGATTTAAATATTTAAATCTGATACTTAGATGAAAGTGCCTCAGTACCACCATTTGTGGATTAAGTGACTTGGTGTACTTAAATTTATATCACAAATGCATAATTTAACAAATCTTTAGAGCCTGTTTTTTTTTAAATTATAACGTAGAACTAAACCTGACCTAACGTAAGTTTTATCCGTTAAACCTTCTTGTTTATATTTTCTAATAGTAAACACCCTGGCTACTTTTGATACTACTGGTTTATATTTTGAATACGTTTTATTGTGTTCCTAACATGTCATTCCTTGTCCTGTCTTTGTACTCTCTCTGCTACCGTTAACTAATAAACTTTATTTTTATCCCTGCTCAATCATTCTCTGCATATTTTACTTCAAGGTTATTTTATTAGCTTAATTAGCGTTGTGAGTTCAAGATTTAAGTAGGTCTGTAGGAATAACAGACTTGTCTTAATATTTCAATAAGTTCGCAGTTTTGACTTATACAATAGGTACCTATACAGTTACAATTACTCTTTATTGAACACCACAAAATAAACAACATGGAAAAAAGCTTCATAGAACTAGAACTTATCAATAACTATAGGGACAAAAAATGGATGCCCAAAACTAACGTCCGACTGAAGTTTCAGTTTCGGCCCAAAATTCATGTTTCGGTCAAAAGTTCGGTTTCGGCCAAAGAACAGCCGAACCTTTCTGCCGCGCTGAAACTTACAATATCGCACTTTAATATTAATTTTTCCCTTTTTTTATGGACCCAGTGATCATAATCATAATCATAATCGTTTATTTGTTAACATAGGTAAACTTTTAGACAAATATGACAGGTCATTTAGAGTATAATTATGATAATGTTGAAATTTAAATCCGAGAAAAGCGAAACATAGAACCTTCTAATATTGGACTTGCGACAAGTTAAAATTTTCATATATTGTATCTGGAAAGAACGGCTCACTGATATTTTATTCAAAAACCACAAACACATTTATAAGAGTTTCGGTTTCGGCCGAAACTATAATCAAAACCGAACTTTCGCTTTCGGCTTCGGCAAAAAAACGGACGGACACTACACAAAACACACAAACCGGCCAATAGGGTTACACGCTATCGCTGCATTCGCTCCCTGTGTAGTGTAGTCGGGTAAACAACAGCGTTGCCAATGGACGGTTCGCATAAGTTCGCAAAGTTTCTAGTTTTCGTTTTGCTGTTGCCAAAACTTTGTAGCGGTCAGCGGAGCGGGATGTTTGAACAAGTGCCGCCGTGTTGCATGTTGTTGAGTGTTGTTGCATGTTGTTGAATGTTGTTGTGTGTTGTTGCACTGTGGCAGTCGAGAGCGCGGCCCGCGCCGCTTTGTTTGCATGAGATATTCTTTTGTGCATGTAAACGCTGTTCATTAGTCGAACATATTCAAACAAAGGCGCTCTTTGACATAGAGCGTCTTCTCAAGTCGCTGTTTTTACCCGAGAGAGCGAACACAGTTGAATGTTCCTTGAAAACGAATAAACCTTTGTGAGCTGCACTTCTTTTTGTCTCTATTTAATCACGACACAAAAATGAGCGTTTCTTTGTCGAATTTAAGTGTAAAGTTTGAAGGAGACAAGTTTGTTACAGTAAAGTATATCCAGGGAGCGCTGGAGGGCGCGGCGCGGGCTCGCTCGAGGGTGCTCGAGCTGGTCGTTGAGACTTGTGACCTCGCAGCACCAGTTAATGTTAATAATTGCGAACAACGGCCCTATTTGAAAGCGCACATAAAAATGCCAGTCGAAAGTGATGGAAAATTTTGCTGAATTAGAATCCTTAGATAAAGATAAAAGATGATTTACTTATTGCCACAAACAACAATTACAAAAACAATTATATTATGTACAACTTTAACCTTATTTTTACTACATAACAATATTAATTTAATGTTTCTTTCAACATAAAACAAATGTGGCAAAGGGGATGCACTCAGCATTTGCTGTGGGTTAGAGCTCGCACAGGAGCCTCCAACTGACACAGCGCTGATTTTCAGTACACCCCCATAAATATCCCTGTTGTAAAATTGTAGGGTTATACAAAGTTGAAAGCAATAGGGGAACAAAAATAGAACAAAAAAAAGAAAAAAGGGAACAAGACATGGATACATTACATTCACTAAGTAGCAACTTGTAATATGTAACGTGCAGGACGCGGCAGCCACTATTTCGCAACTCTGCTTCAAGTTCTAACTGTCGATTTAACAAAATGGACCTCAATTTAGATTTTATATTATTTTGTGACATATTTTTTCGCAATGGCGGAGGAAGATCGTCCTTAGATTACCTGACGTCTTAATGCGATTCAGTTTAGGTTCGCTCGCTGTCAGATCCGTATGGTATAAAAATGACAGCTTAACCTGAACTGAGTAGGTTTAATCGCATTGAGACGTCATGGCAAGGCCCCTGCTCTAATTAAACTAATCAATTCAGAAATTTAATTAGAGCTGTTGTTTATACACAGATTTATAGGTAGGTACCAGTTCCGAGTGGTACTTTAGTGGTACTGTAGGCCTTTAGTGACACCAGCGTTTGTGCAGCTATTCTCCGAATTGGTGCATTATTACCATTTGAGTGTAGTCTCAAAAAATCGGCCGTATTAAATTGTGTGCGCAAATCAATTGATAATTCTATAAATGTATTAAGAATCTTCTAAAAACTACAAAAAACCAACAAAATTTATTATAGCGCCATCTAACGGGACTTTTACAGTGAGCTAACGCGAGCATCCGCCTTAAAACCTGCATCTGAAAGAAATCCTGCAAATTAAATAGTTGAGTTCTAGTGGAATGACTTTTGTTCTATGAAGTTTAACTTTTCAATTGGCCGCCGCGCCGGCTCGCGACGCAACTTCGATTGCCTGTTAACGATCTTAAAAAGAGCTTTTTAACTCCTTCTTCAGAACTTCTTACAATGTTCTTAGGTCACTTACACGGGACGACTGCCTACGACAAAAAATAATAAATTGGATTGATTAGTTCTTAATATTGCGTTGACTGTTTTCATGAAGCTTTCTTTTGCTTTTGACTAAATTCTATTCTAAACACTAGGAATAAAAACGACTTGACTCGACTAGCTCTAGTCCAAAAACAGATAACCCTTAGTTTCGGAAATAGGAGACATTTTTAACATGAAACTACCGTGAGACTCAAACATAATTACAACAAACCGGATAACTCACGTATAAAAAGCCGAAACAACACAGTGTTCGTTTCGCTGCCGCCGGGGCGACCGGTCTCTGATGAAGGACTACGGATTAGATCGAAATAATTGTCGGAGCATTCCTTCGGCTTTTTATACGTGAGTTATCGGGTTTGTTGTAATTATATAGGAGACATTGTTTCATCTATACTAACGTTTGTAGTGAACAGAAGGCGCAGCAGAAGAGAACAGAAGAACAGAAGCAGCAGCAGCAGAAATGAGCAGAAGTAAAGTATTGTGTTAACTGGTGAGTGAGTGTGAGTGAGTGAAGTGTGTGAGTGCAGTGGTGAAGATTAACTAAACAGATTTATATGGGGAGTGTGAATGGGTGCGTTGGGAGGGGAAGGCCTAGACGGACGTTCCGTGATCAAATTGGGGACGTTTTGGAAAAAAGTCAGGTCAAGATTACCCGAAACCGACGAGCATGTATGAAGAGATTGATCAATGTGGATGAAGCGAAAGAGGTATGTCAGGATCGTAGCAAGTGGAACAAAGTAGTCTCTGCCTACCCCTGTGGGAAAGAGGCGTGACGGTAAGTATGTATGTATGTATAAAGTGATGATAAATCTAAATCTAATAAAAATCTACGAGTTGGTACATAGTGATGACCACAAAATAATTTTAAAGGCCAGTCTGTGTGGAACTTTCCATTTATAGCGATATTTTATTACTGTTTGTCAATGTTTTTAAATGATATCATTCTTATGCTAACTTCCTAAAGATTATTACGAGTATGTCGTGTCGTGGTCGTGTCGGGCCTTGCGGCGCGCCCGCGCTGCGCTGACGATGCAATTTTCCAATGAGGTACTGAGAAACGCCGTTTATTTGCACTTTTCTCGACGCCGCCTGTGTTGCATGCCAATAGCAACGCCTGCGCCATTCCGCCAAACCGTGTAATAAAACGAGATCACTCTGAAGTATTTTCTTTCCTCTCAATGGGAAAATAATCCTACTTAAGGTATTTTCAAATATTTTATTGAATCAGGCGTTACTTTGCGGAGGTCCATTTCAATGAACACAAAATATTTACCTAGCTACTCCGCTACTTATTTTTTTGTGTTCATTAAGGTATTTTCATTCTTACCTGTCCTATTTGGTAAACAAAATTCTAACCTCAATGTGCAAATTTTTGTAAAGAATAAGGTGTTTTATGTTATCAAATAAACCTGAGGCAATATTTTGTACATAATTTTGCTGATATTTTATCTCCAGTTCCTTTATTTACGATGAAATAGTTAAAAAATAACAAAAATTAGACGTTTTGAGGTTAGAATTTTGTTTACCAAATAGGACAGGTAAGAATGAAAATACCTTATATTATAAATGCGAAAGTTTGTGAGTGACGATGTGACGATGTGAGTGAGTGTGTATGTTTGTTCCTTCTTCACGCTGAAACGACCAAACGGATTTGGATAAAATTTGGAACGGAGATAGCTGGTACCCTAGATTGAAACATAGGCTACTTTTTATCCCGGAAAATTGCATAGTTTCCGCGGGATAACGATAAACAAAAACATGTCAATTGCTAATTTTACGCGGACGAAGTCGCGGGCAGAAGCTAGTACCCCATACATGTTGCTTTTATCATGCACGATGAGAAGATCATTTTTTTTATATGATAAGGCGCAAACGATCTAGCGGGTCACCTGATGGAGAGTAATCACCGCTGCCCATAGACAGTCGTAACATAGAGCGGTATTATGCGATTATGCCAGTAGTTTTACTAGCTGTGTTACTTTTCGTCAGAACACAGCAGCACAAGCACTGCTGCTTGCTTTTGCTTGCCGCGACTCCGTCTGCAAAGAACTCGCTTATCGCTTTCCCACGGGAACTATGCGATTTTCCGGCGTACCTAAAAAGTAGCGTATGTTTTAATCTAGGGTAGGTACCAGCTAACTCCGTTCCAAATTTGATTCATATCTGTCTGTGTGAAGAAGGAAAGGAACAAACATACACACTCATACACTCATAAACTTTCTCATTTAATATTACGATATGTCTTAAAGCAAAAACGATGCAATACGAACTTGTTCTGTCATTTACTCTTCTGTGGCAGTGTAGTTAATAATAATAAAGTAAACTTTGTATGAAACGTGGGTGGCAAGTGAATTTGAATTCCGTATCGTGCCATCCCGCTCACAGTAAGAGTGTTTAACAAGAGAGTGAGAGAGACGGTATGTTACTAACTTATAACTTCGAACTTTGTAGTAGAGATCCGCTCTCGATTGCACTTTTGCTGGGGACGCGGGGGGGGGGGGGGGTAGCACACTAGGGGCGCCACACGATGCAACACAACCGGACAGAGACCCGGTTTCTAAAAAAGCACATCACAACATTTGAAAGAGGCAAAACAGAATCGCAAAAAAGAACAGTCATGCAGTCATTGTGAAGAAGAATGATTTGATTCCATTTTTCCGTTACTAATCATTATCAATTAAATTGACAATTTAAAAATGCTCAAATCACTTGCACGCTATAAACCACCTGTTTCTGGCGAAAATAAATGTCAAAATTATAGATAACATATTAACAAACGGAAAAAAAGTTAACATTAGAACAACCGTTTATGAACAAGACTATTATTAAAAGCGCGCTGTAATCTAACTAATATTATAAATGCGAAAGTATGGATGGATGGATGTTTGTTTGTTACTCAATCACGCCAGAAAGGCCCAACGGATCTGGATGAAATTTGGCACATAGAATGAGAAAATGTCTGGAATAGCACATAGGCTACTTTTTAGCCCGAAAAATTTCGTAGTTCCCGCAGGATAACGATAAACGAATTCTTTGCAGACGAAGTCGCTGGCAACAGCTAGTTTTTAACTAATGTCAAAACGGTGGCGGTTATCTTAGTACTCCATAGTATCAGTAGTAGTAGTTATTAAAGTATAAGAAATGCATTCAAGGGAAAAATATTATATTCAAGTAACGTCAACAATAAACAGAATAAACAACCAATAGCAACGACACAGATATAGAGCTCAAACTATCATAAAGTAACTAGAAACTCTTTAAACTGAAAGTGCTTTAACAGTAGTGGTAGTAGCAGTAGTAGTAGTAGTAGTAGTAGTAGTAGTAGTAGTAGTAGTAGTAGTAGTAGTAGTAGTAGTAGTAGTAGTAGTAGTCGTAGTAGTAGTAGTAGTAGTAGTGGTGGTAGTAGTAGTTTGCATGTGTCTGTTGTGAATAAAGTTTGCATCTATCTATCTATCAAACCATTCCATATAAATTTTATTATAGTTGGTAAGTACAGTCATTGTCATATCATTAACATTTGAATTATATAAGCTGCTTAAATTTTTTTATTTACCTAAATATAAAACTGTTGTTTATTTTTATATGAGTGAATGCCGCATATCCGAGGAAAGCCGAGCGCCTGGCCACTCCGGCCACTACTCGTAAGTCTCGTTTTAATTTAAATACCTAATTTATTCCGTCCAGTTGGTTTTTGATGAAATTATACTTAGAGCAATTTCGCGACGCTCCGTTTTATTGCGGAAATGCGGAATTGAGTAACTTCGCTTATTAGTGTGCGAATTAAAGGCCAATTAAACGTTTACCGCCTTTGTCTGCGGAGTTAGGGTGCGACCACACCGCCGCTTAAAAAACGGTGACGTTACGGAATCGCAACTAAATGTATGAAGAAACGGTGAGAAAACGTGACGCATACGACACGTCACTGCGTATACGCGGCGGTTTTGTCGCACCCTTATGTTCTGACTGATTAAGTTAAAAATTAGCACTATTCTATTTTCTTTTTATGGTCTTTTCTAGATGTTTGTCCACTCTTCATCAAATTTTGTTTGTAAGTGACCCCTTATTTTTGCTCGTCAGTAGATATAGTCGTAAATTGAATTTGCGTGACTGAATGAGCATTTGGCGGCAAGCATGTTCCGTACATCACATCTTCATTAAGGCGCTGTCAACAGCAAATGACCTGGAGCAGCGCCACTCTTCACACATACGGTTCGCGTGCCTGTTAGTGAAAGAGAAGAAACTATTCCGGCAGCTTGGCGTGCAAATAAGACACAAATCATAAGAAATAAACAAAAGTATGGATTATTTGTGAAATATGTCTCGTTAGTCGTTTAGATATGAATATGTTGACTTTATGTTTTTAATTGCAGACCCATACGTCGAAAAAATAAAGACATAGAACCGTTTAAAGATGATTTTAAGACCAAACTCTGCAATTATTTTCTATCGAGCCGATTTTGTTCAATTATGTATCGAGCCCGTCTAGCGTGTTTGAAATATGATGAAAATTAACATTATATTTTTTTTGTGTGCAGTTTTTCTTAAAAAAGTGTTTAAATAACATCAATTTCAACAAAATTTGGTGTTGTCAGCCTCTTAACCATCAGGCACGACTTTGGTCAAACGTTTGAAGTGAAAACTGTTTTAGCGGCGTTGGGCACTTTTTTGGATGGGTAAAACATGATAAACTCGCGTCAGACGTAAGACGGTGGGAGAGTTTTAAGTACCAGGATATCAGGATCCTAAGAGCTTATTTTGAAATACAAACGAAGCTAGAGTCGCGTTCGATTTTTAAAGTGTACGTTATTTTCGTCGCTTTAACTTATGTTTGGCCTAGTAGTATAACGTGTGGAATAAGGGTGCGACCAAACCGCCGCGTATGCGCAGTGACGTGTCGTAGGCGTCACGTTTTCTCTCCGTTTCTTCATACATTTTGTTGCGATTCCGTAACGTCACCGTTTTTTAAGCGGCGGTGTGGTCGCACCCTAACAGTGCGTTCTCTCTCTCAAGTGATCGCAGTTCAAATCTCGTAAAGAAAAAGTTTATTTTTTCTTTTTGCGCGAGTGTGCGTTGCGTCTGTGTAGTTTTCACTTCTGCCTTTTCTAATAGACTGCTGCCAGATTGGCTGCTCTGCGTGCTTTTTCTTAGCGTGCCTTGAGCCGACCTCGGACTTTGAAGACCTAGGCAAGGAACCTATTATGCAATGCTTCTCATTACGAGTCTGCCGGCCGGTACCGACAGCGCTAATGCCGCGAGCCCTCTCAGACCCTCGTCATACACCGACACTCCACAACGCTACGTGCGCGACATACCAACCGGGGCTTCTAATTCCGCAGACAAGTGACACGCTGAGCCCTGCGGGGTGCGGGCTGCGGGGCGCGGGGCGCGGGGCGCGGGGTCAGTTTAATGCTGGACGGATTTGTTCCCGTGGACGTGTGTCCGGTGTAAGTTACCGTCGGTGCTGTCGGATCGCTGATATTGTATTTTTATGAGTGTTTTAAAAAATCCAAAATCTAAAAGTTTATATTGCAAATAGGCCGCCAAGGGCTCTTTTAATATGTCTTTTTTTTAACTACCAGCGCATTCGGCAAGACCATCGTTGCCAAGAAGAATGCGCTGCAAGAAACTTGGCAGAAAGTCAGTTGTTAGTTGTACAGTCAGCGTCACTTAGTATGAATCATCCAAGGCGACCAAAAAGTTCGACATACCTACCATATTTCTATGGTGTGCTATTTGGCCAACTTGGATGCTTCAAACTATATGACGCTGACTGTATAGCCGAGGGCATAAAAAATATCGATACTGCCATCATGTTAAATATTTGTATCATCGACCTTATTGTTTGTGGCGTAAAGGTGTATAGATGTTTTTGACGTCTTGTTAACGTACATATATTTATGCCCTTGACTGTAGAGTCTGTACATGACATTTTACAAATATTATAAGAATGTTTACTTCCACAACACAAAGTAAGGGTGCGACCAAACCGCCGCGTTTACGCAGTGACGTGTCGTATGCGTCCCGTTTTCTCACCGTTTCTTCATACATTTTGTTGCGATTCCGTAACGTCACCGTTTTTTAAGCGGCGTTGTAGTCGCACCCTAAGTACTTATCACCTAACATAGCGATTCTCTTCCCTGATAGAGAAATTAAAAATGAAAACCACCGCGTACCCATTTTATTGCTTTGATATAAGCGATCCTGATATCGGTGCCATCATCAACACCTAAACAAACTTAGCGTTACCATTAACAGACGGAGTGCACGGCAAAACCAATTCTAAATCCAACGTCCTAAAAACTAAGCTCCACGCCGAGCGAAATCCCAACAGCAGATAAAAAAAAACTATCGCGACACGTAGAGCTTCATTGAGATTGTATTGTAATCACGGCTAATAAGAGTGAACAGCTTACCCTTGCATGCAGCTCTTTCTAACTAGTCTAGGAGGAAAGAGACACGGCGATCGACAAGGAAAATTTAATGTTTGTAGAACGTGTCATCCGTTGATACTCTCAGCCGAGAAACTTCTTACATGCATTTGAGTTGTTTGCGCGAAACATGAAACAAAAGAAAGAAATCCGAAGCTAAAGTTGGTGTTCGTGAGGGCTTCAGCAGGGACGCGACGCGACGCTCCGCGGCGGAGCAAGAGGCAAGCACGAGTGGGATTTATACAGACTTTTATTTAACTCTAAGGGCCTGTCTCATCACTCCCTAACTGTCAGTTATCTATGATGACGTCTCTGTCCGTGTCTTAGTAATAAATAGAGACGGAATGATACATAACAGTTGATCCTACTAATATTATAAATGCGAAAGTTTGTGACGATGTGACGATGTGAGTGAGTGTGTATGTTTGTTCCTTCTTCACGCTAAAACGACAGGACGGATTGGGATAAAATTTGGTACGAAGAAAGCTGGTACCCTAGATTAAAACATAGGCTACTTTTTATCCCGGAAAATTGTATTGTTCCCGCGGGATAGCGATAAACATATCAATTGCTGATTCTAAGCGGACGAAGTCGCGGGCAGAAGCTAGTGTTTAATATACCCACAAAACTCTTACTACCGTCTTATCATGTCTTAGTCCTTATGTACGCTCATTACAAACATATTTAATTTTAAGTTCTCATAATAAGTGAATTGTAAGATTCTTAATGAGAATAAAATAATCTCTAAACCTAAAACCTAGATAACTGACAGGAGTGGTGAGACAGGCCCTTAATGTATAATTTTTGGTCTAATATTGCAAGCCTTGACTACTTTTAGAGAGGGATTGCACGGAAATTCGGTACACATTGTCATGTAGAGATAGATGACAGTGCAAGTATAATCAACAGCAAGTTTGGTAAAAATAAAGCCTTTCTTTACATTCGAAAGTGGTGAAAATTTGCTGCTTTTAAATTAGGTACCTACGTGTAAAGTTATGAAATTATAGCTTTAAGTAGATAGATAGATAGATAGATAAAAACTTTATTCTCCACAAACAAAACATGACTCTTAAGACAAAAACAAAAGAAACAGAATTACAAAAGTGAAAATTTTAAAATTACAATCATAACAAGAAATTAAAAAGGTTTACAAAAAACAAACAACAAAAACACATTTGTACCAGGGAGCCATGTGATGGAGCAAAGAATAGGCGCTGACTCAGCGTAATGCTGCGGCTAAGCCGCAGCGCTGGTATTCTGCCAGTACCCATGCAGAGTAAGGACACCGGCGAGTATGGAAGTGCTATAACTAATTTTGCTAGAAGGAAAAATAAATAAATAAATAAATAAAGATTTTTCATCGTGCTAAATAATTTGCGCAGGAAAGTGAGCGTGTAAATTGGTGTATAAATAATAAATAATAATAGCAATAAAGAGTAAGCCTAGAAATATAGAACAAGGCATTAAAATATAAATAAATAATTAATCAAAAAAGAACAAGATAGAGCAACACGAGAGATAGAGAGCTCAGAACACCTTAAGATAAAAGTTTTTGTAAAGATAACAAGTGCATTCTGAGTCTATAACGGAAACTGGATTTAGATTTGATGTCACGAAACGGTGGTGGGATATTGTTCCAACATTTGGTAGCTTGGTATCTGAAACTCCCTCTATAGTGTATTTTTTTGGCCTGTAGAATTCTGACATTTCTCGGTATTACCAGTCATAAAAACGTTCCTTAAATCCGTGGTAAGAAAAGGATAAAAAATAAAAATGTAGAACATTATGTTGAAGTTGAAATACTTAAACTAACAATCATTTTTACATATTAGTAATTGTAACAGATATTTGGTTTAATTTTAAATTGCATAATTTAGACATAATTAATAATCTTTTCTTTTTTTTGGGAGAATATAAATTGTTTGGGGTATCACTTTGAGTATTGGCATATATTACAAACCTTCGGTCTACGATTATAACATATTGATTTATTTCGTAATATTTAATAAAAAGAAAAAAGAATGAACAGAACGTAAAATTTCAGCAGTCAGCTGTCATTCTTCCGGCAAAGTATAGGAAAATATTTTAATTGCTCCTCCCCTAATATCAAAATTACATTAAACCGAACAATCTCCTCACGTGTGTAATGTTATGTCACTACGTCGACATGGCAAAATTTTATATGCCTTGCTAAAATAAAGACGTGATTTATGTATGTACGTATGTATGTGATAAAAAGGATGACTTTTAAAGTTTTCAACTTAGATCTTCTGTACTCTAATTGGCCAATTGTCGTTAAAATAAAAGCTGCCATTAATTTTTAAATCCATTATTTGAATACCTAATGTTAGAACGTCACCGTATCTTATTATTTTTATTTGTTAGTTAAAATAACGAAAGCTTAGTGTGACAATTTATTTGTTCAGCAGAAAAAAATCTTGGTGACCCCTGAAACGTCTAATTCTGACAGCTGTCAGAATTCTACGGGCCAAAAAAATACACTTTAAAAGCGGCAGTCTTATGCCTGGGTACGGATACCACGATCGCTCGTGAGGCTCTGATGATGCGGCTAGAAGAGGACCAAACAAGTTTTTTATATAAGTAGCTAGGTGTTTGCCATTTAATTGTGTCAAACAGCAAACATGATAACAAAAGATCATATCTGGCAGACAGCTTCAAAATACCAGCGTTGTTTAAAAATGGGGTTACATGAGTGCGCGGTCGGATAGTGAAGCAAAACCTTGCACAAGCATTTTGCACCCTCTGGAGAAGTTTGCGAGATCGCTCCAAGAGACAAGGCCAGTACACTGTGAGACAATAATTTAATTTTGACAAAATATTTAAGTACCCAATTAATCCAACAACTAGTCCATTGCGCAGTAGTTTTGATAATAATAATACACAAAATTTTACCACATTCAAATGATATTTTCGAATGGTGTGCCAAAAATCTTGCCCAAGTTTGTATAAAATTAAACAAAAACTCTTGCCTTCATTATAGTTTAAAATTCTTTATTATTCATTCAAAATATAATAAATACTCGCAAAATTCACTCAATATCAGTAATTTAAAACGCGTATGGTCTGCTACTGTCCATTTCTATCCCCCTCGACCCTCTTATGTAGGACATAGGTACTAAACTTGCAAAGTTACCGTGAACCAATTCTTTTTCTTATATTTGTGAATTAGTCTGGCGCTACGCAAACTAAATCAATAACGGTCTGATTTCATTGAAATGAATTCGAGGCAGGATTTACTTTTAAAATCATTTCAATATTTATAGCGGGCCGGTCCCCGGCGCGCGGCGCAGGCCACAGCCGCCGGCGGGTTTGTTCAAATATATAATCATCATCGGCAAATGCCGGGAAAAACGCTAAAAAGATTCTTTCTAGCGTTTTTACCTACATTTGCCACGGCTCAGGCACTAGTTCAATCAATCAATTCTTTATTGCAACCATGGTATTTACAAGATGTTCTAGTTTATTAAATATAATACAAAATTACATTTAATATTTACGTAATGGTAAGGGATATTCGATAGCTACCTAACTAGTATGTTGCTGACTTGGCTGGATATCGGACACTAGTGCAGCATCCAGCCGGATATCGAATATTTACAACCCTAGACTTTTCTTTTTTTTTTTAAATAACTAATCCAAAGAATTTGTGGGTGATGTGATGTGGTGGTTGATTGATACATAGTATTTCAGGTTGACTCCATTTATTACTTGTTGGCACACGTAAGGTTACAATGGCGGGCGAGAGACTACTGACGCTACAGGCGGCTTCGCTAGCGCGTGTTAGTGAGAACGCAAGCGAAGCAATCTTGTGTCGCCACAAATTAAATAACCTCCTCCCCTTTTTGAACTCAGTTAATAATACATTTAATTGCGATGCACATTTGTTCGGCGATCCTGCCCATTTTTTTTTAGGGAAAAAATGGAGTAGGTACAGCCTGCCAAAAAAGAGTAGATATTAAAAAGTGGCAATACTGTAGTGTCGTCCCTTTCTAATCTATAGGTATAAGAAAACGGGACGACACTACTGTATTGCCACTTTTTAACTTTTTAATTTCTACTCTATTTTGCCAGGCTTTACCTACCTTTACGTACTTCAGACAGTGGTAATTTAACGACCGAATCTAGTACATTTTATTTACTTCTGTTTTATACATCATCTATGAGTGCCGTTGCGGCAACAAACTGTGTAGAACAATGTGTAAAATACGTTTCCCTCAACCCCCCGCCACTGGCGCTTCCCGCCTCCGCTCGTCGCCCCGCTCCCGCCCGTGGCCGCGCCGCGGCGCCGGCGCGAACTCATAATGCCGCGATCAGCGGCGCGCATACCAAATGAGGACTAATACCGCCGTCACAGCGCCTCGCCCACAACTTCCCTTCGCAATATTATTGTTAGACCAAAATGAATACGTCTGTTTTACATACAGCTATTTTGTTAGACTTTGAAAACACGAGGCTGGCTCAATGGATATAAAAAGTATGCTTAATGACATCCTGTAACTGACTAACCTGACTTATTTGACCGTAGTCATCTCCACAACACCTAAGTATAAATTATACACTACTAGCTGTTGCCAGCGACTTCGTCTGCAAATAATTCGTTTATCGCTATCCCGCGGGAGCTACGCAATTTTCCGGGTTAAAAAGTAGCCTATGTGCTATTCCATACTTTTCTCTATCTATGTGGAGAATTTCATCCAGATCTATTGGGCCGTTCTGGCGTGATTAAGTAACAAACAAACATCCATCCATCCATCCATCCATCCATCCATCTATCCATCCATCCATACTTTCGCATTTATAATATTAGTTAAATTAAATTAAATTAAATTTCCGATCAAGGAAGACGCATTAAGTTATATTTTAGTTTCATTATAACGCATATAATAACGTATATGCGTTTTTATCGGAGGTCAAAGCCAGTAAACCGCACGAAATGCAATCCAAACATCACATCAAAAATGATTGCCTCAAGCTATACAGCTGAAATACGAAAGGTATCAATAACTAGAAACCAACCGGCAGTAATGAGGCGAACGGTTCTAACTAGAAGTAGAAATCTAGTTGAACAGCAAGCTCAGCTAAAATAATAAAGTCACCTTCCGGTCCAATATCTATTTGTCAGCACGGCTTACGGCGCCGGACGCGGGCCGCTCCGCGCACGCCGTCCGGGCCGGTAGCCCGGGCCCGGCCGGACACAGCGACGGACGTAATCCTAGATAATCCGGGTGCGCGTATTCTGTCTTCTTGATATTCTTACGCCAATACGATCAAATGAGATTAATTTGTTGAACGGCGTTACTTTGCGGAGGACATGTTTATTATCTAACTAATATTATAAATGTAAAAGTATGGATGGATGGATGGATGTTTGTTTGTTACTCAATCACGCCAGAACGGCTCAACGGAACTGGATGAAATTCGACACATAGATACAGAAAAGTCTGGAATAGCACATAGGCTACTTTTTATCCCGGAAAATTGCGTAGTTCCGGCGGCATAGCGATAAACGAATTCTTTGCAGACGAAGTCGCTGGCAACAGCTAGTAACGTTATAAATTTTACGTAACCCCCCAGGCCGTAAGTAGAAATTTTACCGGGCACTACGCGAATGAAAATTTATACATCCTGGCCAGGGTAAGACGTAAAACTGTGTACACACCTCAGGCGGTGATAAAGAAAGACTCAGGTCGCATGTTTATCGCCCGCGCCTTTGGCTCGTGCGACGAGTTCCTGCGATCTGAAACATTCATTATTTCACCACCCTCGGTGTATAATGTTACTTTCATTTAGTGACAATATTTATCTGTAGAACTACTTTTGTGATTGTCAAATATAAACATTTTCTTTCTTTCATTCATTCAAAACGTGCAGGTAACAAAAAACGTAAGATAACGTGGAGAAGGAGGAGGAACATTAGTCTGGCAACACAGCATTAAGTCCCTAACGTCTGCTCAGCGTAGCAGCGGCTACGGCGTAGCACCTGCTACGCGGGCGGTGCAAGATGCAGTCGGCCGGCTGCGCCCGCGCGCCGCGGGCAATATGGCGCGTGGGACAGCAAACTGCCCGCCCCTTGCAGGACCGCCAGCCGTAAATATTCAACAGATTTACCTAACTACAGGCATTGTTAAAATAACACTAAGGTTTACGTAGGAGAAAGCTTAAAACGGTATTATTTTTTTTTTTATATACAGTACTTACAAGTGAATTTTAAGTCAATTTAGCTACTATTGTTATTTGTTAATGTCCAGAGATAGAACTTTTGAAAGAACGCCAAGTTGTTGTATGTGTATTTCAGTAAGTTAACTTAACTGAGCTCCGGTAGAAAGTTATAACAGGGTTAAAGTCGGCGATTCTTTACCTTCGTTCACGCAAACCAGAAGGTCCTTAAGAAGAAGAAGGAAGGACTTATTAAGAGAAGTAGAGAAGTGCGTGACGATGATTATGGATTCATTTGAATTATCCTTGCTTACTTACCAAGTCAAAGTCGACAATAATGAATCCAGGTCACATTTCAATGACCTGTATACTACTATCTTCAAAACTTATTACTATACTCGCATTCTTCCAATAACCATTTAATTTTAAACAGAAGTCATCCAAATTTTGATTAATATTGCATAATTAATAATACTGGACATTAACAAATACAAGGTACTCTGCGTCGGTTATGACTTTCTTACGGTTGCTTGTAACACTGGGCCACTTACACAAACACACACACACACACACACACACACACACATAGTGTTTTAGGTTAAGTAACTAGCTTAAGTATTAAACTAGTATAATTTCATGCATGAACTGTTTCTAGTTTTTGGAAGAGCGATGCCTCCTGATACAAGTTTTTAACTTAATAGGAGGACTCAACCCCGTTGTATTTAAGATCTTTTGTAAAAGGAAATAAATTATTATTATTATTATTATTAATTAAAACGATCTTTATAGCTGACCGTATTGTCAACCACCCCACAAATACCAAACAAGTCAATTTAACCAATAAGACTACAGCCGTTTTTCTTACTTAAATATCCAGTTTTGTATGCAGTAAATAACAAAAATCGGATATACATTATGTTAAGAAACCAACCGTAAACATATCTATACATATAATAAAATTGTAACAGGTCGATGTCTGTACATAGGAGAAATTAAAGAAAAAATAAATTGAGGGGGCTCTATATGCGCCACAGAAGCCAAAAATACAATTTTTAGAATTTTTGTCTGTCTGTCTGTCTGTCTGTCTGTCTGTCTGTCTGTATGTTTGTTACCGCGCTACGCAAAAACTACTGCACCAAACTGAATGCGGTTTTTTTTATTGTATTATTGGAGGTCTAACTTAAACTCCCATGTCGCGTTTTTTTCGAAATTCCATCTAGAAGTCGAGATATAAAATAAAAAGGGGGGTCCACCAAAAATTTTTTATGATACATTATTTATTGGGATACCAAATGAAAGAGGAAGAAGTCCTGAGTTCAAAAATGTAGTACATGTAATACGTTATAATAATACTAAGCAACAGAATAATAAGAAAGTTTACTATGAGTTAATTAGTTCCGCTATTTGTTAATAGATGTCGCTTTCTGCACGTCATTTTTCCTAAGGCTAACTAAATGAAGTAAGTATATAATTATCTATTTTCAGGCTTCTGTACCTCAAAATTTAGTCCGTCTGTCGGTCCGAGCGTTTGTCTGTCAAGTCCCCTTTTATCAGTAACGCGTAATTAAAAGTTAAAGTTGAAATTATACTAACTATTATTTAGGTCTGTGGTTTCTTAGAGATGTGGAAAACCCAACCCTTGAAGCCATATTCTATGCAAATAAATATATTATCATTATCATTATATCATTATCAAGGTAATCACAAGGTACAGCGATTAGAAACGGTGTTTTATACAAATGCCTTGCCACCAAGAAATGTGGGGTAGGTACTTTCAGTTGTCCTAGATATTTGAATTTTGGATAGTATAAGTTATAATTATGTATAAGCGCGTTCATAGAACAAGGAACAGTTGTGTATGTAAAGCTATATAAAGGTAATCAAATCATAATAAAGTTTTTATCTATTGGACAACAGATGGCTCGAGTTGTATCATTGTATCATAATATTTTGATGTAATTTTAAGTATGTTTTTATTTAATGTAAGGTTTATTGAAATTCTAAAAGTATAGGTATAATTATATCATGCAACAGTTAAAAAATATATCCAATTTAAATCAAGTCTTTTCTGCAATCATATTATTTCATGTGTGTCCAATAGATGTCGCCGTAATGGAAATAATAAGGTATCGTTTTATGCTGTTACAATATCAAGAAGAAACTTTTTAAAAAGTTCACGTAGGCTGCAACCTCGGGCTGCAACGTGTATCAGTATCTCTACTGGAGTAAATAGATAATATACTGTCTGGAACTGGGTTCTGACTGGGATCCCGTTTGTTCAGTTTGTGAAGGTTGCTCTTATAGCATAGCACAGACTACACAGTCTGTTTGCAACACTGGATACAATATTCACTTCCCAAATTTGTAAGGAACCCTCGATACGCGAGTCCGACTCGCACTTGGCCGATTTTTTAAAACAAAGTGTCTTCACGCTTAAACCACTTCTTAACCAATTTTATGAAATTAGTTAAAGAGATAGATAAATAGTCCTATAGTAAAAAACAAGTTTAGGAAATTTATACTCTTGAATGGAGGTGAAACTTTGTTTGAAAATTTATCGTTTGAAGGATGTTTTATTAAAAATAAATTTAGAGGGTGAAATTGCGTAACGGACACTTAGCAAACTAACAAATTAACGAATAATATCTTGAAAAATTACTAGATGAATTAGCTGAATATTGGAAAGGTATATGTGAATCCATACTATTAATTAATTAGGTGATGGTACGCCTGTCTGTTACCTCTTCACGCTTAAACCGCTGATCCGATTTAAACGGGTATGGATACAGTTATGCTCCTGGGAAGAACAAAATAGTTTTTGATTGCAGGAATCATCCTTTAAGGATGTGCAACGGGGGTGAAATTTACTACGGAAATGCGATAATCAAAGAATAATAATAATTTGTGCTCTAATTGATACTCTGCCACTAAAAATATCCTACCCAAAATTCTAATTCCACGCAGACGAAGTCGCGGGCAAAAGCTAGTTACGAATAAAGAAATTTCATTTCATTTTCATTTCATTTCATTTTGTCAAAGCAAATTAAACAAAAATCATTAAAAATGCGATGGTAGTGGCGCGGTCGCGGCCGAACCGATGGGACGATTAAACACTCCTTCCAAGAACCGTGAACACGCTAAATGGTTTGTTCGGTGGCTTCTTCCCCTGTTTTACGACCTTCCGGTGGCAGCCCTGGCGGCAGTTATTTATAGGATTGATAAGGCACGGGCAACCCTGGCGCAACTTGCCCAACGAGCTTTGTGGATCAACTTCGATGCAGTTCCCTAAACTGCTGCTCCAATGCGCCGCTTTCATGTCAAGTCCATGTTTGTATTTAATCTAATATTCTCTCTCTACATATACTATTATCTAATATCTAAAATCTTAGGAATAATTTTACAGGTGATGCGACTAGCAACCCATCACTATATTCTGATTCCTCTTTTCACCTAAACGCCCACTATTATACTAAAGTGGCGTTATGTCTTGTTAGCTTAGGCTCTGTCTACCCCGTAAGGGATAAAGACGTGATTAATGTATGTACTAGCTTCTGCCCGCGACTTCGTCTGCGTAGAGTTAGCAATTGACATGTTTATCGCTATCCCTCGGGATCTGTGCAATTTTCCGGGATAAAAAGTAGCCTATGTTTCAATCTAAGGTACCAGCTATCTTCGTTCCAAATGTTATCCAAATCCGTCCAGTCGTTTTAGCGTGAAGAAGGAACAAACATACACACTCACTCACTCACATCGTCACATCATCACATCATTACATCGTCACATCGTCACAAACTTTCGCATTTATAATATTAGTAGGTAGTGTATGTAGGTAGGATTTTCTCAATTTAACACTGTTTTGATTTAAGTTTTATGTGTGTAGTGTAACTATTTACAAGGCCAGCAACGCATCAGCTGTCCTAACGGTACTGTAGGGGTCTATGAGCGGCGGTGATCACTTAACATCAGGTGGACCGCATGCCCGTTGGTTGGCTTTTATACAAATAAGTGTAGGTAGGTATGTTATGTTTACTAACGTTCCTACCATCTATATAGGCTAACCTTCACAGTGCTTTCATTTGTATTTAAGAGGGTCGGCAGTTTGTGCAGATATACCTACAAGGAAAATGCGAAATGTTTTCTATACGCCACAAAAAATAAAGCCAAGAAAATGGGTGACGTTATTATCCAGTAAGTACGTATACCTGTAGCTGCGCCTCTGAGACTCGCGCGTTGTAAATATTGAAATAGAATTATTGGACCCTTTCATCCCCGCGGGCTGAGCCGGGGACCGGGGGAGCGGGGGATCGGGGTATCGGGGGATCAACGGTGAGGGACCAAATAGTAAAACGTTACAACGTAGCCCGGTCCGTCCCCGCCGCGAATATGATCGTGAATGAAGATTTGCTGTGGTTTTTATTGTGAATATAAATATTCGAATACTCCAAGTAAAGCAATGACTATTAAACGTCAGACGACTCTCGCTCGCTTTCCAAAAAGCTATTTGGAATCACAATAAAGCGAAGTGCTCAAGATTACAAGAGTAAGCGTTAGCCATGAAAGCTGGGCCAGCTTGAAAACTGGTAAGTTAAACTATTCAGCTTAGCGCTAAATCCCTACTTATAATCACTAAAGCTACTTTAAAATGAGCTGAAAATTAAATCCGGTATAAGTAGTGTTCCATTGTTGCAGGTTTCTATATGGCGTTCGCGCCAAAGCACCCGATTATCCTCAGGTCGCAGAGTTAAAAATTATACGGCACACGTTAAGCCTTGGCGGCGCGCCAGCTGCCGGCGGCGCGGCGCGGGCACGGCGCGGCGCGGGCACGGCGCGGCGCGGGCACGGCGCGGCGCCGCCGCAGCGAAGGCAGACACTACCACAATACTATACATCGTACACTCAATGTATACATTGTAGAAACCAGACTCTCGTGGCACTTTAAGCGTCTTCATCTATTTGAGCCATGAAGGACTCTACATCTCAGGTTCGCCGAAATTTGGGTTAAAGGAAACATGAGGCTAAGATCAGTATAAGACTTTTCTTGACATTTCCATAATGATTTGTTTTTGGTGAAGCAAAACATGGTGAAGAAACCTGTATAATACATGCAAAGCAATTTAAAATTGTGTGAAGTTCCGGATCCAAACTGGGCTCGCGTTGGAACTATAGCTGAATTCCTCTCATTCTGATAAGAGACCTGTGCTCAGCAGTGGCTCGCATTGTAGGTTGGACATGATACCATAGGTAGTTAAAGAAAGCAATTTCTCTGTTATTAAATTCTGTTACTTAGTTTCAAAGTGGCTTTAATAAAATATCAGAATATGAATTAACATCATACTGAGCAACTACGTGGTATTGGACTGATCCGGGACAATAGTGCTGGTGTAGGGCACGCTGTAGGTGGTGGTCGCGAGGAAGGGGTCGAGGCAGAGCAGCTGGTCGCGCGGGTCGTCCCAGCCGCCGTTGCCGTGCGGCGGCGCGCGCAGCCGTGGCTCCACGCGGCCCGCTGGCGACGCCAGGAACACCGAGCGCACGCGCGGCGGGAACAGCTCGCCCAGCGGCAGCGGCGCGTCCGCCGCCAGCACGCGCCCCGCCACGCTCGCCACCATGCTGGCGTGCCCGCGCCGCAGCCCCGTGAACACGTTCAGCAGCGAGTAGCTCCAGCTGTCGTCGTCGTAGGCGCAGTACAGCGCCGCGCGCGCCTCCACTTGCCGCCACGTCGAGCGGTTGAACGCGAGCCCGCGGTCGTACGGCGGCCGCCACGGCTCCACCGTCAGCGCGGAGAAATCTGGATCTACCGAGAACGGCCTTCCCAGGGAGATCACTTCCGCGTCGGGGTGGTAAGCCAGCGCTCTCTGCGCGAACCTCAGCATGTACAGCAGGTCGGGCGCGACGTGGTCGTCCTCCTGCAGGAACAGGACGAGCCGGTCGGAGCCGCTGGCGAGGTAGTGGTCGAAGAGGAAGTGCGCGGTCCACCACCAGTGCTGCTTGTGCTCGGCGCGGGCGCTGCTGCGCGGCGCGCATTCGGGGCCGCTGGCGGAGCGGTTCCTCTGGCAGTCGGCGGGCTCGACGCCGGGGAAGCTGTCGGGGAACAGCTGCCGCGAGTGGGGGTAGAAGATTTGTAGCACGCGGCAAAAACGAACGCTCCGAACGAGGGTATTCAGTCTGTCATCATAGAAGCTGTGCGAGACGACCAGCAAGGCGGCGTCGATGCCGTCCACGTGCGCCAGCTCCAGCAGCAGCCGCTGCAGCGGCACGGCACCGCGGCCGGCCTGCACGGCCAGCACGCAGCCCGCGTGCTCGCCCGCGAACAGCTCGGCGTTGCGCTCGCGCCGCTCCGCGTTGAGCCGCTCGACGCGCGCCGCCAGCGCCTCCGCGCCCAGCGCCGGCCCGCGCACCACGTACCCCTCCTCCAACATCAGCGACTCATTTCTCGCCATCGATATGTCGATCATCACGAAGTATGCCTTCGTCAACGCGTAGCAGATACATATTACCGAAAGAACGCACAATGCGCTAGTTATTATGTGCAGCCGTAATCTGCATTTGATCGATTTTAATTTGTTATTGAATTTCATGATAAATATTTACAAATGCGTGAAAAACCTGTCAAAACGTCTTGCCAAACAAATAGTTGCCAAACAAACTTACTTATAAATCGAAAACGTCTAAGAGCACGGGCCGTGTAAATGGAACCAAAGAGACCGCAAACTGAGAGACGAAAACGAAGTGAAAAATAAACAAGAGCGGTGTTTTTCCAATAAAAAGCTTATAAAAGAGAAAAAAGAACGGATGAACAAATTGTAGCGATACAGTAATCGACTACTTACTTAGTGAGATCCGGACTTAATGGAAAAAAAATGTAGGCGGAATCCGGAGCGGAGGGCGGCGCGAGCGGCGGGCGGCGGCAGACGGCTCGCGCCGGGACTGCTCCGTCGCGGTCTTTATTTTTTGTCCGGGAAAATTCAATTTGACTAAGTATCGCTTAAGTACTTTTTGCATTATGGGCTTACGATTCCCTTTTATTCTTTACGCGGCTAAGTAGCGCCGAGGGCTCATCCGGCGCGAATAAATAATATTCCGCCGATAACAGCCTTTATATTGACAGAAATTCGGAATTACCGCCGCCCACTTCCAAAGAAGTGCTGCTTAATCACGCAATAAAAGGGACAATGATTGTGAAATCTTTAGTGTCCTCCGAAGTGAGCCCGCCCGGCTCGGGAATAAAGGAATTAAATAAAAGGCGTCGGGGTTCGGGGATAAATCAGAAAGTTGTTGAGCGGAATTATGCGCAGATGCGGCTTGCGAGTAGCGAGGCGCGCCGCGGGCGCTGTAGCTCGCGAGCACGCGTCTTCGTCTGCAGTTTTTACACTGTGGGTGGGTAACGTAAGGAAATTTTTGCAGGGATTTGGTGAAATTAAAGGCGTGTACTGAAGTACTCTGGCCCCGAGACGTCAGGCTGAGCTTTATAAAGTTGCAAGCAATGCATCGACCGGAATGTACAGTCAAGGGCATAAATATAATGTTACCAGACGTCGAAACCATCACTTTTGCTACAAGGCCCACAAGCAATAAGGTCGGTGACACATATATTTGACATGATGGCTGTGTCGATATTTAGGTATGCCCTCGATTGTACCAAAAAGAGATGAGCGCCTATTAGCTAACTCCAAGGCGACACAAATTTTTTTTCTTACTTATAATTATTAACATATTACTTTTTATATTAATACAATACATACATAAATCACTTCTTTGTCCCTTACGGGGTAGACAGAGCCTAGGGTACCTAACAAGACCTTAAAGGCCACGTGGGAAAGGGCTACTTGCCCTACAGAGTCTCGAAAAAATTCGATTCAGACGTTAAGCGTATCTCATGTAACTCAAGTTAACGGACATAGGCGTAATGACACGGCAGTGTCCACAAGTACCATCGGCCAAATATGTGGTCTACCACCCTAAGGTTAAAATTCCTTTGCACGTCACAATATATAACGTCGATAAGACGGGCTATCAACTTGAAAGTTCGACTTTAGCGACATTTTCATTTGATAGGAAGTTGGATGAAAAGTGGTAGACCACTTATTTGGGCGACCGTACACACGCCCATATTCAAAAGTTGAGATACCGACGATACCGACAATACGAGTACAATGTACGGGGTTATTATTGTGTATTGTACAGCTGCCTGTCTGTCAGCCGCCGGGTGCTCCGGCTGACAGGGGTCCTGCGCCGTCGCTCGAAGATTACATTACACCTCCTTACTATTAATTTTTAAGGTATGAGGAGCTGTCGGCACTGAACGTAGACGAATTAAGCGATAGAGTAACAGAATAAGTTTGGTAGAAGTACAAGAAACGCTATCCAAATCTGCAACACGTTAGGGCTTTGTCACACCGAACTAGCGTTAATTTTTCGCCAATGTTTTTACCTTTATCGCCTCGTCTACACTACATAGAACTTATAAGCTCCTTTTTTCATGAAAACAATTGAGTTTTATTCACTACTAGCTTCTGCCTGCGACTTCGTCTGCGTAGAATTATACATAGACATAAACGTTCCTCTTGAATCACTCTATCGATTAAAAAAAAATCGCATTAAATTCGTTGCGTATAGTTTTAAAGATTTAAGCATGCATAGGGACAGACAGACAGACAGCGGAAAGCGACTTTGTTTTAGATTATGTAGTGATGCCACGCCGATTATTAATTAACTACTAAACATTTACCTAATTATGTTGTTTTAATTTGACCAGGAGAGACTTTTATACATCTCTATATGTATAATACTATAGAAATATAATTTATAGTTTATAGGTACACATCTCTTTTATAAATGTATTAAAAAGTTAAATAGAATATAAGTATTGTCGTCATATTGTAGTAAATGTATTTTCTTTTTTAAATTACTTTCTGCCAAGTTTCTTGCGGCGCATTCTTCTTGGCAATGATGGTCTTTCCGAATGCGCACTGCGCTTATAGTTTAAAAAAATACATGCAAAAGAGCTCTTGGCGGCCTATCAGCAAAATAAAGTTTTGAATTTTGATTTTTTATCGCTTTCGATAATTATTATGTGCTTTATTTAAATGGACCTCCGCTAAGTAACGCCTGAGTCAATAAAATATTATCTGCTTGTCAATTTCTTTTCCAACGTATTGTATAATATACCTACACATAATATACATGACATTTCCAGTCTCTAGGTTAATTCATCCATGGCACAGACATGGGTTATGTCAGTTGGTTGTAGAACAATCGTAGATATTCGTGCTGTACCTACCCACGTCCTACTGACTTGTGGTATGTAAACATGTAAACTAATGAAATGGCACTACATGTTATCATTCCTTTGTGTTCACCGAAGAGGTACCTACTGAGCGTTGAGTAGGTAAAGGTGCGACCACACCGCCGCTTAAAAAACGGTGACGTTACGGAATCGCAACAAAATGTATGAAGAAACGGTGAGAAAACGTGACGCATACGACACGTCACTGCGTACCTATACGCGGCGGTGTGGTCGCACTCTAAAATGAGCAACCGTGTTGGAGATACCGGAAGAACCCTTCGTAACATGCCTAAAGTGAGTGACAGACGGGCGAGTAAGTACGCGAACTTACTTGCCCGTCTGTCACCCACTGCACTTAGTGCTTCTAGTTTCTTAACGTCTCTCGGCATATTGGCGACATCTATTGGCGGGACTCTGAACTACACGTTGGTGGAGTGATATCGGTGCCGCTCACTATAATATCATAATATCGTCAGATAATCACACACACACACACACACACACACACACAAGCACAAGTCTTCAAGCTGTTTTTGTTTTTGTGTTTCGCTTTTATTTTTATTTTTAGTTTGAAATTACCTTAACTTCTAATGTTCTAATGCTACGGCCACATTAGTGGGATTCGGCGAAGGTTCGCTCTATCGCGGCATGTGTGGACAGACAGTTCGCTTTATCGCGAATCATTCGGACGAACTCGAACTGTGTTCGGGCTCCTGTCGGTATCTAGCGCAGATCAAAGGATTTTATCGCGACAGAGTTCGTGTTCGTGCAAGTGTCTACACTTTGTACTTTGAAATTTCTGAAATGTACGTCAATTTTGACAAGTGACATTTCAATAATTATTTACAGCCATACAATACAAAGCAAATGCTGCCTCCATCTTTTTGTTTCTTTGCGCTCTTGGTTCATTTTCCCGTCAAATTAAGAGTTGCGCGACATAGTTCGCCCGAAGTTTTTATCGCGATAATTTGGTCTAAGTGTGGCCACATAGTTTTTATCGAACTTTTTATCGCGACAAGGCGACACGAACCTTCGCCCGCTAATGTGGCCCGGGGGTAACTGACGTCTACTAACCACTGTAAATTAATTTGTCTTGTATAGTGCACTCCAAGGTCCCAAGGTACAGGCTCTGCCTAGTTTGGGGTCTGCCAGATAATCGCTTTGATATATTTCTTACAAAAACATTCAGAAAAATATTTACAGATGCACTAAAATTCTAAAACTAACTATGAAAAAAGAAGAAAACCTTAAAAATAAAATATTACAAAAAAAAAGTTATAACAAAATACATTTACTCTATTCTATTCTATTCTATAATCACAAATAGAAAGCTTTTGTTTTACGAACGACATACAAAGTGATTTTGAGAAACAGGTTGGCAACGCATCTCCAATAAAATTCTCCTCCGTTACGGATGTCTATACGCAGCTAGGTGGTTGATTATTTAACATCCGGTAACCCACGATATAATATTATGTATGTTCGCTTGTCTTCCTTGTTATACATTATGTACGCAGAATAATGACTTATTTACATCAGTTCCTAAGTTTAATTCTACGCGGACGAAGTCGCGGGCAGAAGCTAGTCGTAATACAAAACAATAACTATAAGTGATCTCAGTCATAAGAGCAGTGTCCATAAGATTGAGAGGCTCAAAGAGGCACATTAAGGCCCTTGACTGTGAGGACGGAGCTGGGATTCTGTAAAGAATAGGTTGCCATTGCCACCAATATTATTGCAGGTTATCAATGATACATCTTATTGCGCCGCCAGTCGTCACTGGTTTTTCAACAGTTTTCAAGTAAAGTTACTATACATTTCCTATTCACTGTTAGTTCTGCTATCGCACGTTAGATGGCGCTACTCGTTCAAGACCATGAGTTGCTTACGCTTATGGTAGGTTTTTATTTTTATGATTTTGTTTATATCCTGTAATTATATTTTATTTGTTATAAATCATATTTGATTCAAATAATATTAAATCAAATTAAATATTTGGAACGTTGGCTAGCCTGAAACTAATTTCAAAACAAGGTCTACTCAAACACGCGACTCGAATAATATTTTTTTCACTGGCAGCACTGTTTAACAGTTCGTTCAGAAAGTTGTTGGCTTCGCTTTTGTTTACCCAATGTATTGTCACTTATTATCTGATTAACACAATAGATCTATTTTTACATAATGTTTTTCGTGATTAAAAATACGTGACAAAAGAATAGATCCTATCCCGCGATAGTAACAGCATCTCGTTCTTATCTCGTCGAACAATGTTTACGTCGCGTTCATGATCGGCGTATCGAACAACCGCTGTCAGCTGTGCTCGCCCGACGACCGAACTGTCAGATGGTGAATAGCAAAGGAGCGGTAGTGAGATTATTTTTAATAAATATGTCTTTTCATTCGCAATATCACACTCATAGGTAATCGCCGCGTAGTAGCTCAAAGGTGTCAGCCGTAGCGCGTTCAGACTGCCGATCCCGGCAGGAGGTCCGGCCGCAATATGAGTTCGAGGGACCGGGATACAAAGTCGCTGCAGGACAAGTTGAAAGTGTTCTTCAAGAAGGGAGCCTCGGGTGAGTTGGCGTCGCGACGTGCCGGTGGCGCGGGTTGCGCGGGTTGCGCGGCTTTCGCGGCCTTAAACCGGTGGGGCTGACGCGCGTTGTGTTGCAGCGCCGCTGCCGGCGGGGCTGGAGCTGCAGGTGTCGGCGGAGCTGGAGCGCGAGCTGCGCGCGGACGCGCCGGCGCGGCGGCTGCGCGCGCTGAGGGATCTCGGCGAGCGCGTGCGGACCACCCGCGTACAGCAGGTACCCTCCAGCCCCCAACAAACCACCACTTTAAAGTACCGTCATTTGGCGTTACTTGCGTTTGGCATATTTTACGACTCCTTTTGCGACTTATACCTGTTTGATGGCTGCTTTAGTTACTACATACTAGAATGTTTGAGTTTCTTCTATTGTTGTTACTGTAGTAAAAGTCTACAATGCTTTAGTTAAATGATTCACGGGATCACGGGGTACCTAAAACCACTGAAAATGTATAAAAGAATGAGCATGTTAGATGCAGTAACACTTTGCTACATGTTGTAGTGAAACATTTCAGGAAGCATAACATTCTGATGCAATATTGTTAGTTGTTTACAACCACAGCAATCTCAGTACACGGACCGAGCCGTATATTTGATGTGGATAATTTTAGACTTGTTTGCGTGCTGCATGCTGTGCTGATGTCATTGTTGTTAGCCAACCGTGTTATTTTTTTAGTTTTATTTTTAAATACCCTCATTTGAAAATACATACATAATATTGTTAGATTATTTCTTTTGCTTATTAGTTTAATAATTAGTTAGAAATTAATACAGAATCATGCTCTATTTATAAAATGTCTAATTTTTGCTATTTTTTTTTATTTCAGTCTAAAAGTCAAAAGTTTATTTTGCAAATAGGCCGCCAAGGGCTCTTTTACGTGTCTTTTTTTTAATCTACCAGCGCATTCGAAAAGACCATCATCTCATTATAGCTTTAACTTGGTTTTGAATTGTAGGCCTCATAATTTGCTTCGTCAGTCTGTACTGTTAGCATTGGATAAATCTCACATCCTGAGTGGCCAAATAAATATATTGAATCAGACTCATAAACCCTTAGGATTAAGCCATGATAAAGTCCTCAATTTGTACTCGTTTTATTAAATTATGTGTCTAAAACAAAAACTTATTTTATAGTTCAACAGCTAATGTAGGCAAAGATATGTTTATACCACACAGACAAAAACATAGATCAGCGTTTATGTCAAGTGAAATGGATCACAACATGTAGTCCATATGGTCCAGTAAAGAAACAATAAAAGGTAAAAGCTAATACAAAATGCAATGATTATTTTCAAACGCTTATGAGAACTTCCCCTTTTTATTTCTAAGATAAGCACTACACATGCTTCAATAGTAACAATCCTAGATTCATAATACCTATAATAACTCATACCTTATCCAAGATGGCATACTTCTTTTTGTATACAGAGTGTTACAAAACTACCCGTATAGCTGAAGGGAGGTTAAATGTGACCTTATAACAAGTCCATTTACAATATTTAAGAGCCCCAGTATGGTTTCCTGAGATGACAGTTTACTAGGGTTGACAATATTTTTGGCTTTGATATTTTACGGGGTATTTTGTAACACATTGTATAGGGCGATCAATCCAAATAGGTCACTAGGAAGAAGTCAAAAACTATAAGAGATAGGGCAATCTGTTCATTCGTAAAAATGGCTTTTTTTAATCTTACATAAACGGGAATCGCAACTGGTCAAAATTAATGACATTTGAATGAAGTAATTTTTGAGTTTTTCTTTTAATAATGTAACATAATCTAATCTAACTAATATTATAAATGCGAAAGTATGGATGGATGGATGGATAGATGGATGGATGGATGGATGGATGGATGGATGTTTGTTTGTTACTCAATCACGCCTGAACGGCCCAACAGATCTGGATGAAATTCGGCACATAGATAGAGAAAAGTCTGGAATAGCACATAGGCTACTTTTTATCCCGGAAAATTGCGTAGTTCCCGCGGGATAGAGATAAACGAATTCTTGGCAGACGAAGTCGCTGGCAACAGATACATACATACATATAATTATTTAATAATAATTATTTAATTATTTTATAATTGTTTAATATAATTTCAATGTAATTTTTAATGTAATATTTCCCTTTTGACACATAGGTATTAATTTTATGTGTATTTAATTAATGTGTGAGTGTTTTGGTTCTGTACTGTGAAACTTGCATGTGTTTTTATCAATAAATAAATAAATAAATAAATACATACATACATATCGTCACGCAGTAGGCACGCATGGGTAGGCAGAGACTACTTTGTTCCACTTGCTACGATCCTGACATACCTCTTTCGCTTTGGCAACAGATAGTAACATAGTAATTCCATTAAGAATGTGTTCCTTATGACTGACTAATAAGTAACATCAGCAAGAGCAAAGAAAAACTTGCAGAAGCAATTTATAACATTAAAAAATGCAATTTTTATTAAATCTAAAATCAATGCCATGGTTCCTAAGAACAGATTCCCCTATCTCCTATAGTTTTTGACTTCTCGCTACTAACCCATTTGGATTGATAACCCAGTAGGCTTATTGTCTAACTCGCTCTCAATCGCCATCGTGTTCATTTTGACAGTTCTTGTATGAATGTGACAGCTAGTTAATTCCGATGCCAATTGTCAGCTCATACATGAGCTGTCAAAATGAACACGATTGCTATTGCGAGCGAGTTAGACAATAAGCCTACTGAATAGAATTTTATTGCAACGGGCACACCGTGATGCCCCACTACAACCGCGTCTCCAACGTAACTTCCAGGGCGGCGTGGAGAAGCTCTGGTCATGCATGCGTGACCTGCTGGACGACACGAACACGGAGAACAGACAGACGGCGCTGTGGTTCCTGTGCTGCCTCGCCGAGGGCCAGCCTGAGTGCTCGGTGATGCGCACCATCTACTTCCGGTACCTGCGGGACACACACGCGCAGCACCCGCCCGAGGACGACGCGCTCAGGTTCAAGCTGCTGCACACGCTCACCAATGCTGGCAGGAACATTGAGTGCTTCGAGGAACAGGTATTGTGTTACGTTGCATATGAGAGGAAAGAAACTCGGTGGAGGGAGGTTGTATTAACTTAACTTCCCGGCCAGGTGGAGATGTAGAATAGATAAAAGGCGAAAAAACTTTAATCACCACAAAACATACATGGCCCAAAACAGCATTGGTAATTAAAAGGGTGCATCCCTACTGAGCTGGCAACGTCGCATTTTTCGGGATTTTTTGCGATTATTTCACAGAAAATGAATGAAAGTTTGAAATGTCCGTCTGTAGTGCACTTCGTTTTTAGTGTATTAATGTGTCCAATGCAATGATTAATCGTGATGGACTTTTATTTTCGTATTAAAGGGATAAAATACTATATCTCGTTTAATAAGAAAATAAATGTCCATCACGATCAATTATTGCATTAGACGCATTAGTACACTAAAAACGAAGTGCACTACAGACGGACATTTCAAACTTTCATTCATTTTCTGTGAAATAATCGCAAAAATACACCAAATATGCGACGTTGCCAGCTCAGTAGGGATGCACGCTCTTAACAAACTGTACAAACGTTACTGTACAACAGCGCCTTCTCTCGTCCCTGGTGAGCAGTACATGTTCCACGGGAGTTTGTAATTGTGTCGTACAGATACATCATTCAAACAGATGACGCTTAGCGACAAATATTCGCATAGTAACAAGGTCACGTGACAGTTGGTAACAGATAGGAAAATTTGGAGGCTACTCACCTGCTATGGGTGTAGGGGTATAGCACGCGTCACAGAATGACGAGGACCCGGGTTCGATTCCCGGCCATAGCTTTACTTTTCGGATTTTTCTATGTGTTCTAATTTTCAGTGTCGTTTAGAAGTTACTGTCCACACTGCGGGCGGTGATAAAGAAAGCCTCAGGTCACATGTTTATCGCCCTCGCCTTTGAGTCATGCGACAACTTCCTGCGATCTGAGACATTCTTTATGTCACCACCCTCGGAATGTAATGTACTATTACGTTTCCCCGGGCCGTAAGTATCAATCGCCCGATACGCGAGTGGAAATTTCCACTTCCCGGCCAGGGAAGACTTAAAATTGTGTACACAACTCAGGCAGTGATGAAAAAACGCTGAGGCTTTCTTTTTTAGGCTGAGGTTGCTGTCGCCTTTGGCTCATGCGATGCGACAAGTTCCTGCAATCTAAGACATCTTTTATTTCACCACCCTCGGAGTATAATGTACACACAGCAAAGCTATTCGGCAAGCAGGTTTAAAGCGGCGCGTGCATGCAAAGGTGCTTACCGAATACCTTTGCTGTGTGTACTATTATAATATTAGTCGCCTACAACAATAGCATTGGCTTTGCTCTAAAGAAGTAAAACTGGAATCAGGTTGAGGATTCTAGTAGGCTTATGTCGATTTTTTGAGACTCTTGGAAAATTCTTGTTTTGAAATAAAAATAAAATAAAATATAGTTGATTTACTAAATCGTTTCACAAATTAAATATTACCTATGACCACCACACTAGGCTGAGCCTGTCTCGTGAGGTCCATTCGTTACCGTTACATGTGACATGTTGTACCGTTACATGTTGGTAACATTGATGTGATGGTCCAACACTGTTCCCATGCATTTCATTATTATATCTGCCCCAACCAGGAAATGAACCCTTGAACATCCATTCTCTAACCAGTAGGCTATATGGTCACCCTAGAAACATATGTGAAGATATTAATTAAAGGGAAAATGTTGAGTTGTTTGTTGTTTCCTTATAAAATATATTAACATAATTTATCATAAAAATGTCATTAATGATCAATATCATTAATATCGCAATTGCGCTCGCTACTTTAATGAGATAATTGTCAATCTTTGGGATTACAATGAAGATCCACACCCTAAGCTAAGTGTGAGAATCATACAAGAAAATTTAAGAGGGTGCATTCCTACCGAGCTGGAAACGTCGCATTTTTGGCGTTTTTTTACGATTATTTTACAGAAATTGAATGAAAGTTTCAAACATCCGTCTGTAGTGCACTTCGTTTTTAGTGTATTAATTTGTCCAATGCAATGATTGATCGTTATGGATTTTTATTGTGGTATTAAAGGGATAAAATAATATATCTCGTTTAATAAGAAAATAAAAGTCCATCACGATCAATTATTGCATTAGAAACATTAATACACTTAAAAAAAGTGCACTACAGACGCACATTTGAAACTTTCATTCAATTTCCGTGAAATAATCCTAAAAAAACACCATATGCGATGTTGCCAGCTTAGGAGGGATAAACGCTCTTAAGATGTGTCCAATCCTTCGAGAAGGCGTCCAACTCGTCCCGCCGCTTTCAGAGCGGGTCTCCACTACCACAGGCCATACATTGTCGTATTGCTGATGGTAGGCGCGTGTGTGTAGATCGGTGCGTTCCTGCTGGAGTGCCTGCGCAGCGCGGAGAGCGCGGGCGGCGGCGCGCTGGCCGAGCTGCTGGCGCTCGTCATCAACGTGGTCAAGTTCAACGCCAGCTACCTGGACGAGGACATCGTGCACGGCATCGTCAAGTGAGCACCTTTGTACCTTAGGGTCAGTGGAAGGAGCCACGGCGAACTTCCACTGCACGCCTCACGTCAGGGTACCGCGCATTGATCGAGCTCGCTTTGTGCCGTGGTTATGTGTGGTTCGTTCTAGAACGGTATCAGTTACGCAAACCAGTCTGGGAGCAAAGAAAAAATATGGAACATACTGGTCACTTTTCTTCCAGGTTCCATTCAAAAGTCTATCGAGAGAATGTTTGAAAATCTCGGGAATCATGCTGTAGGCGATGCGGTTAGAGAGTAGCGACACATTACTATTTCGATTCCCATTTTTACCTATACGTCTTCATCCTAAACGCGGCCTTCAGGTCTCGTCATCGTAAGCTCGGTGTACCCCTTTTAGACTACAGAGCGGATACTCGGTGTGTGCAGTTTCGCGTGCCACCTGTGCTCGTACTGCGCGGAGAGCGGCGCGGTGTCGGCGGCGCTGGCGCTGCTGGAGGCGGTGGTGGCGTACTCGCTGCTGCCGCGCGCCGCGCTGCCGGCCTTCGCGGCCGCGCTGTGCCGCGCCGTGAACCTGGAGCCGCACTGCCGCACCAGCTGGAAGCTGATGCGCTGCGTGCTGGGCGCCGACATCGGGCACGCGGCGCTGCAGGAGCTGGTGCGGCTGGCGGGCGGCGGCGGCGACGCGGGCAGCGTGCGCGGCGCCGTGTTCTACGCCAACATGGCGCTGTGGGGGCCGCGCCGCGTGCCCGCGCTGCGCGTGTCGCTGCTGGCCGTGCTGCCGGCGCTGCTGGCCGCCGCCCACGCCCGCCAGCCGGCCGTCACGTACGAGGTGCTGCAGGCCGTGCAGAGCCTGCTGGCGCGCGCGCCGCCCGCCGCGCTGGCCGCCGCCTGGGACGTGCTGCTGCAGGTGCTGCGCCGCGCGCTGGACCACGACCGCGCGCTGCAGCCGCCCAACGAGCTGATCCACTCGCGGCTGCACGCGCTGCTCTCCAGCGTGGAGCAGCTGCACGAGGCGGGCCACTACACGGGGGACGTCGACGCGCTGCTGCAGCTGCTCGAGGACGCCGCCAGCGAGCGCCCGGTCAGTACCTGCGACCTGATAACTGTGTCACAAATGTGTGCGGAACGGAAAATAAAAAGACCACATTGTCGACTTTGGCTTGTAATGTTGTATGAAATCCCATTAAACACCTCTCGACCAATTGCACCATAAATATGACACTTCGCAGCCTGATATGAGAAACATAATATTAATATTTCATTGCATGTTTCAGAAATTATTATTATCCATTCGTATGCAATAGGCATATAATTTTTTGATAGCTGGGTCGCGGCGACTCGTATGCTATGACGGCGGCCATTTCGCTTATTTTGACGTTTGCTTCGAATTTTTCATTTTTCTTGATTCGTCGACTCAGTTAACCGATCGACTTTCGACTTTCAGTGGTATATAATAAAGTTGAAATAGAAATAAATAAGCGTTAGCACGCAATTCTTGAACCGGCACGAATCCGTGTCTAGCCTGTCTCACCACTCTATAAAGTTCAGGTCATGTTAAGTGTCAGTTATCTATGATTCCCTCTCTATAACTTACTATAAAACAAACAGAGACAATATCATAGATAACTGACACTTACACAGTGGTGAAACGCACGTACGTTACGACGTGACTCATGACACATCCCCCCCGCAGGAGGCGTCAGCGCTGCGCGTGGTGTCGTGGCGCGCGGCGGCGCTGTCCCCCGGGCGCGCGGGCTGGGCGGCGGCGGCGCACGCGCTGGCCGAGCGCTTCGTGCGCCAGGAGGCGCGTCTGCCCGTGCGTCTGCACGCGCTCGCGCAGCTGCTCGCCGTCGTCAAGCGACACCGGTCAGTGCGAGATCCATAAGGGTCGAACTGTATCGGTGAGGACCCCCGCCTTTAAAGTGTGGTCGCTTGGGCGCAGGTTCATCTACGAGGAGGAGGTGATGGCGGGCGTGGCGGTGCCGCTGCTGAGCATGTGCGCGGGGCTGCCGGAGCCGGCGCTGCGGGCTGCCGCCGCGCGCGCGCTGGCCTCGCTGGCCGCGCTGTGCCAGGGCGACGCCGTCACCGACCTGATCGACCTGCTGGAGAAGGTACGCGCGCTGTCCCGCTGCTGGCACGTGCCGGGACTGGCGGAGCCGGCGCTGCGGGCTGCCGCCGCGCGCGCGCTGGCCTCGCTGGCCGCGCTGTGCCAGGGCGACGCCGTCACCGACCTGATCGACCTGCTGGAGAAGGTACGCGCGCTGTCCCGCTGCTGGCACGTGCCGGGACTGGCGGAGCCGGCGCTGCGGGCCGCCGCCGCGCGCGCGCTGGCCTCGCTGGCCGGCTGTGACACTACAAACTGTCCGCAGATAATGAACCGCGCGTTCGAGCCGGAGGAGCCGGGCTCGGGCCCGGCGGGCGAGCTGGCGGACGTGGCGCTGGCGGTGGACGGGCTGCTGGAGCTGTTCCACGCCAAGCTGCTGCGCTTGCCGGCCGCTCCGGCCGCGCGCGCCTGCCTGGTGCTGCTGGACCACCTGGACCACGCCTACCGCGCGCCGCCGCCGCTGCGCGCGCACCATGCCGCAGCCCGCCTCAAGGTCGGTGCCGCCCGCCCCACACGCGACAGACGGGGTTGATAAAAATCATTAACTTTTTAAAAAATACATAATGATCGGATTGATTTGACTTGAATTCGATTTTTTTTACTTTTTTTTTAATCAATTTTTTTTATTACTCGATTCAGCTTTTTAAAAAATATGAAAGCGACGTATTCTGTTTGATCGAAATAAACTAACGCGTCATCTTTTTTTCTTGGAGACGTCTTGTTATATTTACTCTTTCGCTAGACGATTACGAATAACCGAGCGAAAAGTGAAACGCGTCGCGTGTTTTAGTTTCGGAAAATCCTGGAACCGGAACTGTGTCTGTGATCGCTCGCATGGCGTTGCACTCGCGCACGCGCCGCATTCTATGTCTACGTCGTCGACGGCTTTAGAAAGTTTTTAGAGGACATGATTGCAGTATAAAGGCCGTAGCAGGATAAGGGAAGAAAAAATGCCCTTTTATGATTAACAGCTGGTTTTTTTTTCTATAGTTACCCACATCTAGTAATACAATTGTGCAAAGTTTTGTTGAAAAATTCCCATTAGTTCAGCCGGAAAAAATAAAATCTGAATTCATGAAATATGACTTTTCTCAAAAATTATTGAACTTTTTAATTTTATAATACCATCTTTTTTTCATTTTGGTTATCTAAATAGTATATATCTATTTAGTTAACCAAAATGAAAAAAAGATGGTATTATAAAGTTCAATACTTTTTGAGAAAAGTCATATTTCATGAATTCGGATTTTATTTTTTTCCGGCTGAACTAATGAGAATTTTTCAACAAAACTTTGCACAATTGTACTACTAGATGTAAGCAACTACAGAAAAAAAATTGGTTGCCTGTAAAGTCGGTATACGGGCGAAAGTTTTACGTGACAACGACTTTGAGTGGTAAAATAATTTTAATGTGAATATTCATTCGTATAGTAGGAAGAAGGATGAAATAATAGTAACAATTTAAAACATTTATTTATACAAAGAATTATATTTAAAACATTAATTTATACAAAGAATCTAAATCGAAATAGAAGCGCAAGACATGAACCGGTGTGTATGCCTATCTCTCTCACTCTCTCTCTCTCGCTCTTAGGCGGGCTAACTGTGCTCGAGTGGAAGGGACGCGTGCCTTTCACTTTTTATGTCTGTCTCTCTCGCTCTTAGGCGGGCTAACCATGCCCGCGTGCCTCTCACTCGCTCTCATTGTGAGCGCATAACGTGAGCGGAGCGTAACGCAGTTTCTTGAAGTGTCACCCGGCAAACCAATTTATAAGACGTTGTCACGTCAAAAAAACCAGCTCTAAATCATAAAGGGCATTTTTTCTTCCCTTATCCTGCTCTGCTACGGCCTTTAAGAGGGTGCATCCGTGCTGAGCTCGCAACGTCGCATTTTTGGTGATTTTTTGCGATTATTTCACAGAAATTGAATGAAAGTATCAAATATCCGTCTGTAGTGCACTTCGTTTTAAGTGTATTAATGTATCCAATGCAATGATTAATCGTGATGGACTTTTATTTTCTTCGTATTAAAGGGATAAAATACTATATCTCGTTTAATAAGAAAATGAAAGTCCATCACGATCAATCATTGCATTAGACACACTAATACAGTAAAAAAGAAGTGCACTACAGACGGATATTTGATACTTTCATTCAATTTCTGTGAAATAATCGCAAAAAATCACCAAAAATGCGACGTTGCGAGCTCAGCACGGATGCACCCTCTGATGTCAAACATGAACCCCTTGGTCTGGTCGCTGCGCAGATCCTGGACATGATCTTCGGGCTGCGCGCGAACGCGTTCAACTGCGTGGGGTTCTGCTACGACGCGTCCGGCGCGGCGGTGTCCGGCGCGGCGGCGCTGCGGCTGCGGCCCGTGTGCTCGCCCGCGCTGCTCGCCGAGCCGCTCGCCGCGCGCGGCCAGCACGCGCCGCCCGCCAAGGACGCTCCGCCTGTACGTATAGCCGCGGACCCGCTTGAGGCAGCCTCGGGCAGGCGACACGCTGAGGCGTGCTCCACAACGTGCATCGATCCTATGCCTGAGGCTGCTCAAATAGATGCGAAGCTTATTTTTTTTTTTTCTCGATCTGTGTCCACACGCTGACGGTTATGCATCTTGACGACGTCTATAATCTTTACGTCGCTCCGGGCCGTAAGTAGCAATTTTCCACCCGCTACGCGAACGGAAATTTCCTATTCCTGGCCAGGGGAAAACTTAGAATTGTGTACACACCTCGGGCGGTGATAAAGAAAGCCTCAGGTCGCATGTTTATCGCCCTCGCCTTTGGCTCGTGCGGCAAGTTGCTGCGATGTGAGACATTCTTTATTTCACCACCCTCGGGGATGTAATATACTATTACACATACAACTAACAACTTTTTAAGTTATGTTACGTGCAATTTAGTAATAGACTTCCCTACAAAATGATACAGAAATGATCTTACTGAAGTTACGTAGTCTTCACTCTGATTATTGAAACGAACAAGCAGTAAAATAAGTAATAGTACAAGCAGCACCTCCTCACATGGCGACCCTGCCAGTGCAGTCACCGCGCGGAGCTGACATCGCGCGGCAAACCCGCTCCCGACTGATCGACGCTCTGACGCTGTTCGCCAAGGTGGCTAGCACGAGGCGTAATGTGAGCCTGTGCGCAGGGTACGTGCGTCCTCCCGGTGGGGCGGTGCGCGCGGCTCGTGACGACGGCGCTGACGCGCGAGAAGGAGTGGTCCGTGCTGCAGCACGTGCTGCGCGCGCTGCCCGCGCTGCTGCAGACGCGCGCGCTGTGCGTGGGCCGGCGCGCGCAGGACCTGGACCTGCTGGCCTCTACGCTGTGCGCTATGGTGAGTGCTGCGCTGTGTGTTGCGTGTTGTGTATATTGCTCAATGTCTGCGGTACACATGCGGTACATGACATTTCGTTAAATTTTATCTAATTTTCAACTTTAGCTACATGTTGTTAAAGTTGTGTATACAATGCAGCTGTCAGATTGAATTGTTTTATAATTAAGAAACTTATTTAAATGTCGTTAAAGTTGAAAACCGCATGGAATTCAACGACATGTCATGGAAAATCATTTCGTATTACTTCTGTATGTGCGTTGCGTACTTGCATACGGCGCGCATTTTTTTTAAGGCACTGAAAAATGACTGTTCCAAAATAAGACATTTTTAGTAATTTTGAATGCCTCCATTTTGTTTCTGTGGCAAGACAGACACTTAAATATTGTTTTATTTGGTCCAATACACATTAAACTATCCGAAATAAAAGATTTTGTTTACAAATTAACGCCCATTGATGCAATATTGACTCGTTTCTATAAAATTCTGGATATTTTCATAAAATTTCTAAATTTTCAATTTAAAAAAAATATATCAAGTTTCGGCTAAGACATGTATGGCTCAAAACGTTCAAAAATACCTCGGCTATCACCCCCTTAAAGCTTTGCACCTGGCTACCAAACACCCTGTATAATTTATATTATAAGTTAATTATAATTTAAGTATTGTTGTAAATTTATTTTATTTTGAATAAAAAAATACTTTTTGCCAATTTTCTTGCGGCGCTTTCTTCTTGGCAACGATGGTCTTTCCGAATGCGCTGATAGTTTGAAAAAAGACATATAAAAGAGCCCTTGGCGGCCTATTTGCAAAATAAAGTTTTTGAATTTTTGAATTTTGCATTGTTCGCGTTGCGTGCCATTTGCGTTGCGTACTGTGTGCGGCGCGTATTGTTTGCGTTGCGCGCCGTGTGCGTTGCGCGCTATGCGCGTTGCGCGCTGTGTGTGCGTTGCGTGCTGTGTGACGCTGCAGTGTGTGCGTTGCAGGTGTCGGACCGGATCCTGGGCTTCCCGGAGTGCGTGCGCGCGGGCGCGGGCGGCAAGCTGCTGGCGTCAGAGTTCCAGCTGGCGGTGCTGCCCGCGCTGGCGGCGCTGTCCCCCTACCACAGCTTCCTCGAGCCGCATACGCAGCAGCGCGTCGTGCGCTGCCTGTTGCGCTACGGCATGGGTAACCAACACCATCACATACACACTACACACTACACACGTCACATTTGTATGCACACGTGTTAACTGAACAACAGGACTGATTCTGTGAGGGTGCGGTCCCAATTTTTTTCTGACCTTATATTCATTTATTTAAATGGTTCTCTATTGATTTGCCGAAAATTTTATTGCCGAATTTCACTCCCCAACCAACGTTTGGCCGAATTTCATTTTGCCGAATATGGCAACTTGTTAAAATGAATGTTTCATTTCCCAACCTCACGATTGCAACTCAACGTTTGTTTTTTTTTACATGGACAGATTAAAATGACATTTTTATATAGCCAAATGGTACTACATAACCATTAATAAAAAAATAAGACATTCTAAGGTAAAATAAAGACTGTTTATAAATTAAAACAAAGATGTTCACGGCTAAGCCTAAACCTAAATTAATCCAAATTAATCATAAGAGTTTTTCGGCCTACTGTAACATTTGCCATGTGAAAGATATTCCAAAAGTTTAAAAGCAAAATGATATTAGTCTTCATAAAAATTCAGCCAAATGAGAGGTTGGCATACAAAAATTTGCCAAGAAATAGCTGTCAATGTGAACATTCGGCGAAATGTTGGATGCCAAATGAAATTCGATCAAAAAAAAACTCGGCGAAAAGGCAGAACACTAATTTTTTTAGTTACACGAACTTATAACTCGCGTGTAAAAGTCGAGTGATGCTCGAAGCGTATTGGGCCAATTCGTAGTCCTTCCTCCTACTTATACTACTATGTTATGTTATGTTACTAATTGACAACATTTCATATTTCTGAGCCTATAGTTTTAATGGTTCTCTGTATTTTGTTTGAAAAGATGAACATGCTAACAGTTAATTTTTTTCGCTAGGGCTTGTATTTAATTTATTATTAATTTATTAATTTGTGCTTATTCTAAAAGGGCGTAACTCCGATACTATCACAGAATAAACACTTATCCCTTTGTCTTTTCTCTATAGAAAAAAAAACTGACGTCAATTTCAAATCGTCAATGTCAGGCCCTATTCTCCAATATTCGATTTTCAATAGTCATTATCTTGAGAGTGAGAGTGAAGGTATGCAACGAACTTCGAAAATAGAATTTCAGAGTTGCCCCCCTTGTACTTTGAAGTTGTCAAAAATACAAAATTATGATCGCTTATTTTTTCTCGTGAAAAAAGCAAAGGCGTTTCACCTTTGATATCTCATATACATTGAGAACAGACGTGTCGTGTCGAACATTTATTAAATAAAATAAATAATCACATGCTGAGTCGTGACCTCGTTCTTAACAATACCTAGTAACGCATTTCGTGACAAAAATTGGTCAATAGTGAGTTATTGGTGAAAATGTTCATTTGTTACTTGTAACAAAGTGAATCCACTAAATAATATGGACAGCCCTTTTAACCGGAGTGAGCGGACCGCTCGCTCCCCGCCTGAGACGCCGGTCCCTGTGCCGCCGCCCCGCGCCGCCGCGCAGCCCCAGCCCATGGACGACGATGATGACAGACCAGAGCCCATATCTACTGCTGAAATTCAGCAGTGGATGACGTCTATTGAGCAGTGTCTTAACGAGGTATGCGCTATTGCATCAGATAGCAAAATGAATTCGGACCAGAAAATGCGAGTTAGCTCTCTATGCCGGAAAGTGGGTCACGGCACATCACAGATGGCAGTGCAATACCAGTCCCTAAAATTGAAAACCATCCAAGTGCACAACTCTAACCAGACCCTCAAGAGTGAGCTTGACCTTTCGAAGCGGCTTCAAGACCTTAAGTCACAGATCGAAGAGTCAGTCAGACCTGCAACAGAAACCTCCTTTGCTGATATGGTTAAGAAGAGTTCTACTAAATTTATTCAGCCTTGAAAAATTAGTTCCGTGACCATATATCCCAGTGACAAACAAAAAACCAGCGAGGAGACAAAGTCTCTGGTTCAAAAAATTATCTGTCCTGAGAAAATGAAACTGCGCGTAAGAAGCCTGCACAAAACGAGAAACGGGGGAGTTACCATTAGCACAGACACCAATGAAGATATTTTGAAACTGAAAGAATCTGCTCAGCTAACAAAATCAGGCCTTACGGTAGAGGACACCCACAAACGCAAGCCAAGAGTGGTAATTATTGGTGTGCCCACATCTATGCAGGAAAATGAAGTCCTTAGCTGTTTGTATCAGCAAAACTTGGCCGACAAACTGGAAAACACCAATCTAGAATTATTTTTAAATGCAGTGAAATTGAGCCACAAATCGGGAAAAAAAGAAGCTGACACCGTGAACTATGTGTTTGAAGTTACTGCAGTTATTCGTA
Source organism: Pandemis heparana (assembly GCA_963854515.1). Classification (NCBI taxonomy): domain Eukaryota; kingdom Metazoa; phylum Arthropoda; class Insecta; order Lepidoptera; family Tortricidae; genus Pandemis; species Pandemis heparana. The sequence continues at coordinate 16,744,726 of OY978013.1, read as the reverse complement.
AAGCCCTCATATCCAATGACCGAGTATTTATAAATTGGTCATCATGTCCGGTGAGAGACTTTACCTTGGTCACAAGATGCTTCAAGTGTCAACAATACGGTCATGCGGCCAAGTCATGTCGGGATGTCACACACACGTGCGGTCAGTGTGGCGAACTTGGCCATTCAATTAAAGAATGCCCGAAGAAAGAAGCCCAGCCAAAATGTGCCACTTGTGTGCGCTTTAAGAAGCCCAGCAATCACACTACAGGTGCTGCTGACTGCCCGGCAAAAATACTAGCGGAAAAAAGGTACATCAATTCTATAGACTATGAAGGTGCCTAAGAGCACCGTAAACAGAGTCATTTTCTGACGTCTATTTTTCGTTTATTTCTTTGATAAGTATTTTACATTAATATTATGATTAATAGTTTAGTTAATGAACTGGATAATTTATCTGTATCTGAGTCTAGAATTTGTGAAGCTGAGGATTGTAAGCAGCTCCTATGCACTTTTAGTAACTCGCTATCCATTTTAACGCAAAATATTCGCAGTGTTTTTAAGAATTTTGATAAATTTAGTTGTTTGCAGCAGAGACTTAACATGGATTGTGACCTCATTGTTTTAACCGAATGTTGGATTTCTAACCGATCACACATACCACTAATTCCTGGGTATAGCATGCATAATAGTAGTATCCACTACAATCCAAGTGATGGAGTCATAGTTTATGCAAGAGATCATCTTGATGTAACTGTTGACGAACCGAATATTTTAGACTGCAACAGATTGTTGGTTAAAATTGGAACCGAAATCGCTATTCTGGCACTTTATAGACCTCCCTCTTTCAGAAATACCTCCAATTTTATTGACTCTTTAAATACCACACTCCAAAACTTATCATCCTTCAAAAACATAATTTTAGTTGGAGACATTAATATTAATATTATTCCAGAAAGTGCTGATTTAGATGCTCAGAACTATCTCAACCTATGCTCTTTTTATGGCATGCTCCCTGCGCATACTTTTCCTACACGCCATTTTAGTGAATCTTGTTTAGACCATGTCATACTGAAATCGAATTTCTCCTCTCTTGCTCTTGTTATTAACTCGACAATAACTGATCACAATGCCGTCCTACTAACCTTAAATCGTAAAATGCCTAGACTAATCAACACTCGCACAATTACTAAATTAAATATAAATAAACTCGAGGGAGACTTACGCAACGTCGATTTTGACCCAGTTTATAATTCCGCTGATCCACAGTTTAGTATGTTATACCTAATAGAAAATATTAAGCGTGCAATTGAAAAAAATACAATTAAGATTAAGTTGAATAACAAAAATTATAACATGAAACCGTGGATCACTCCAGGTCTCATTCGTTGCATGAGACATAGAGATAAGCTGCATATGAAGGCTAAATCTCACCCAGATAATCCTACATTGCAAGTGATATACAAAAGGTACAGAAATTTTTGTAATGATCTACTGAAAAAAGTAAAAATCAATTACGATAAAAGAGAACTGGAGAAGGCTGGAACGAATCCAAAAAAGATTTGGAATTGCATTAAAAAGGTAACAAGTACCTCGAAACAACATGAGTCATCCTCTGGTTTATTACAAGCACACTCATCACATTTGGCATCTGCTAACATGGTAAATAACTTTTTTGTTAACATTGGCAAGGGTCTGGCAGAAAAAGTTCAAAGGTCAATAAAACAACCTATAATATATCCCCCTACCTGTACTACTAAGTTAACATCGTTTGTGTTACTGGATACCGACGAAGCAGAGGTGGAGAGGCTAGTCATGGGGCTAAAAGACGACTGTGCAGCTGGATGGGACAATATATCAAATAAAATTATTAAGCTTTTTCGACACATTCTGGTCCCACCACTAACTTACATATACAATGTATGTTTACGCACGGGGCACTTTCCTAAGTGTCTCAAGAAAGCTGTTATTGTTCCTGTATTTAAATCTGGTAGCAAATATGAAATTACAAACTATAGACCAATTTCCTTGTTGCCCCCTTTTTCTAAAATACTTGAAAAGATTTTAAATAATAGGCTGGTCAAATATCTGGAAAATAACTCGATTTTATCCAAGACGCAGTTTGGATTTAGATCAAAAGTGTCAACAGCTGATGCAACGCATCATCTTACTGATTTCTTAGTACAGAATCTTAATAATGGTCTCCATACACTGGGCATTTTCCTGGATCTTGCCAAAGCTTTTGATACGGTGTCTATTCCTATTATTTTAAGTAAGCTCGAATCTATAGGTATACGAGGAACCCAGCTCAAACTTTTTGAAAGTTACCTAGATGACCGGTCCCAATGTGTTAAGATAGGAAATGTTTTCAGCGATGACCAGAAAAACACATCTTTTGGGGTCCCCCAAGGAAGTATCTTGGGACCGACCCTATTTTTGATTTTTATTAATGAACTCTGTAACTTACAACTGGAGCATGGAATAATCGTATCATATGCTGACGACACTGCCTTACTTTTTGCGGCTGACTCGGAAAGTGAAGTCTACAAGCAAGCGCAACATGGCTTCAATGTGGTTAATAACTGGCTTCAACATCATTTTCTCACTCTTAATGCGGATAAAACAAACTATATTAAGTTTTCCATGCGCAAACTTACGTCTACGTCAGCTAGCTCTACACTATATGCTCATTCTTGTAAAGTCCCCACGGATAGCCAATGTGTGTGTTCCGCTATTAAAATAACTGACCGAACAAAATATTTGGGCATTATAATAGATGAAACTCTTTCGTTCAAACATCACATAGAAGCGCTGTGTGGTAGGATTCGTAAGTTGATATTCGTGTTTAAAAAGTTACGTTATATTGCAGACCCTAAATTAATTAGGCAAGTTTATTTTTCGCTATGTCAGTCTATCATAACTTACTGCATAACCACATGGGGTGGTGCGGGTAAAACACAGATACTAGCCATCGAGAGAGCGCAGAGAGCTATTCTGAAGGTGTCTACCTATCGCTCTTTCCTTTTTCCTACTAACCTGCTTTATAAAACGTGTAATGTATTAACAGTTCGACAGTTATTTATAATTAGTATAGTACTTAAACAGCACGCAGCCCTACCCTATACCACTGAACTAACAGCTAAGAGACGACAGGACATAGTTTGCTATCAGAAAATAAGACCCAAATTTGCTTTTACACACAAATTCTTTGTTTTCTTAGGACCATTCCTTTATAATAGGTTAAATGCAATTTCGCCCATTTATCACCACAATTACAATAAATGCAAGAAAATTCTCCTGGAGTCACTTCAAACTATGTCATACGAAGATACAGAGAATTTATTATTAGTTGTGAAGTAGATTATCTTTGTAAACTTTCTTTTTACTTAATTTTAATTTTAAAGATTATTTTTAGGATAACAATCATAGTTTTAATTTAATAATTTCTTTATTTTTGTCATGTTATACCTATTATTCCCTAGTGATTGTATAATTATTTAATAGCCATTTTTTTAGCTCTCATAGCCTGAAACACAGGATTTCCTAGTTCAGGCATATAAGTTGTTAACTTAGATTTGTAAGGAAACTTTGTTCTTAGTTATAATTTTTGTAAAACATTTATGAATAAATTATCTTTATCTTTATCTTTACCTATCCTGTGGTAGTTTTGGTAAAATTAGGACATATTTTTAATAATTTTTTATTTTTTATAACAAGCGATATTAAAATTATATAAACATATTGCAGTAATCAGGAGGCAAAATGCTTTCGAACCATATGTACATTTTCAGGTGTTATAAAAATGAAATGTTGTCAATTTGGGACGGTACGATAGGAAGTAGTAATGTCGAGTTAGTTATTAGAGTAGAGGGTCTGAGGTGCGCATGCGTGTTGCAGTGCAGCGTGCCGCGCAGCCGTACATGGCGGCGCTGACGCTGTTCACGCTGGAGACGCGCGACACGATGGTCAAGTTGCTGCCCGAGGTGCTGCTGGACCTGTCCAAGATCAGCGACACCCAGCTCATCGCCTCCTCCATGCTTGAGTTCCTCTCCAGTGAGTCCGCTAACATTATACCTCTGTTTCTGTCACGGTTTTGTCGTAGTACGTGTCTTTAAGAGGGTGCGCATCCCTACTGAGCTGGCAACGTCGCATTTTTTGGTGATTTTTTGCGATTATTTCACAGAAATTGAATGAAAGTTTCAAATGTCCGTCTGTAGTGCACTTCGTTTTTAGTGTATTAATGTGTCCAATGCAATAATTGATCGTGATGGACTTTTATTTTCGTATTAAAGGGATAAAATACTATATCTCGTTTAATAAGAAAATAAAAGTCCATCACGATCAATTATTGCATAAAAATGTGTGGAAAATTTTGAGTCTCATTTTTTCTCCTATTAGCCCGGCTAGCACGAGAGTGCGCGAGAGTCGCGTCGCGCGGGAGATAGACTACCCGTCTCTGTTTAGAACGAACAGTAAGAAAAAGGCGGACTATATTTATATCTCGCGTGCGACGCAACTTTTGTGCGCTCTCGTGCTAGACGTGCAGGATCGAAAGTGCTCATGATTCTGAGTAGAAAACTAGAAAAATAAAACAAAATTCCAGTAAAAAGTTGAGTGTTCATACAAATTTATAAAAACTAGTGGTTTCCCGCGGCTCCGTCTGCGCAGAATTCACTTATCGCTATCCCGCGGGAACTGCGCAATTTTCCGGGATAGAAACTCCTACGTCCTTCCCGGGGTGGAACTAGCTGTATACCAAATTTCAACCAATTCGATCCAGCAGTTTAAGCGTGAAATCCCTTTTATAAATGTACTATTAGTTAATTAGAATTTAATTATTGTAAACGTATTCCATTTTGAAGTAACATCTTTCTGCCAAGTTTCTCGCGGCACATTCTTCTTGGCAACGATGGTCTTACAGAATGCGCTGGTAGTTTCAAAAAATGACGCGTAAAAGAGCCCTTCCTATTATACTAAGCGGCATATTTAGCGGAACACAAAAAAAAAGTTAGCAAACGCATAGTTAATGCTTGACCAGAAAAAAATTAAAATAGTTACCTACCTAAACTTTTTTTTGTGTTCCGCTAAATATGCCGCCGAGTGTATTTGCAAAATAAATTTTAGAATCTAGAATGTGATATTTATGTGGTTCGGTAGCGCTGACGCGCCTGCCGCGCGTGTTCGCGTCGTTCGTGGAGGACCAGTACATGTCGGTGTTCGCGATCCTGCTGCCGTACACCAACCCCTCGCGGTACAACCACTACGTGGTGTCGCTGGCGCACCACGTGGTGGCCGCCTGGTTCCTCAAGTGCCGGCTCAAGTACCGGCGCAACTTCGTGCGGTTCATCATACACGTGAGTCCAGCCCGGCTAGCACGACAGCGCACAAGGGTCGATCACCCGTCTCTTTCTAGAACGAACAGTAAGAAAAAGACCGGCCATCTACTATATCGCGCGCGACGCGACTTGTGCGCTGTCGTGCTAGACATGCAGTTGACGAAAATTCTAGCTTCAAAAAGTAGGCAATTATAATTACAACAAACCGGATAATTCACATATAAAAAGCCGAAAGAATCCGGCAAAAATTCTTGTGCAGCAGATTCTTGTGTTACTAACATCACTAACAATAATATGGGCAATATTGTTTTATGTGGTCTGAATTAAATGATTTTTATTTTTTTATTTTATTTATTACTAGCAGCCCGTCCCGGCTTCGCACGGGGTAGACAATTATTTATTTTTGAAAATTTGGATATAAAACACTTTTTTTCACAAATATTTTTATTTGTATTAAAAAATTCGTAATATCTTTTGAATGGAAAGTCCAATTTAAATAATTTAAAAACTATTTTATAGGTAGTTAAATGGTCTTGACCATAAAATAATTTATTTGGATAAGGATTAATATAAACACATAAATAGCATGGTTTGAATTTGGTTAGCATTTTCATTAATGTTGAAAATGAAAAAAGTTGTTGTAGTGACATAACTACAATAGTTGGACATATGCTACCGCAGAGTTTTTTGTAGACATTATGATGTTCTTCAATATTGTTGTACATTATTTTGTTCTATCGCTAATAGTTTCGGCAGCGCATTCGACGAAAGACATTTTAAGACTCATTTTTCTACACCTTCGGTTACATTGTTCAAATTTTACCAAGGATCCCTAATTTTTTTCAAAATGAAATGTAGCCTATGTCAAATTGGAAGAACGTAGCATTCTATTGGTGAAAGAATTTTTTAAATCGGCCCAGTACTTTTTGAGCCTATTCATTACAAACATACAAACATACAAAAATAGGTACAAATATTTCCTCTTTATAATATTAGTGTAGATTTTAAAAATAACCGGAAATCGGAAAAATAATCGCAATCGTTATCCGGTTTGTTGTTATTATGTTTGAGTCTCACGGTAGTTTCACGTTGAGGGTAGGCAATTGTTGAAAAATTAGCTGGCATTTTTAGTATGGATCTGGTAGCGAATGAACCTAAACTGTATCGGAATTGAATCCCACTAAGACGTCATGATAAGGCCCCGGGGCTATCGAGCCAAACTAATTAACCCAGCTACCTGCATAAATATTCCGGGTCGATTTTAAGTGTCCCGTATTTGTAATAATCAGAGTAATGCTTACTTTGTATATCGACTACACTGACGAGCAAAAATATTGAGTCGCTTTTCATACAAAGTTGTATGAAAAGCGACCCGTTATTTTTGCTAGTGAGTATAGTGAGTGAGTGTTGTTGTTATTCTGTCCCATCAGCGAGGGGACTAAAGCAGTACAGATTGTAAGAAGTAATGTTGTGTCTCATATTAACTTGCTCTGTAGATGACCATTTGTAGAGGAGGCTTAAAACTACTTACGGTTTAAAGTAGCGTAACCACAGCAACGAGTGACAAGAATATGTTGTTCCACTGTAATACGTGCGTGTGCGCAGGGCCTGCACAACTACATCATAATGCCGATGGAGGAGCAGTACAAGGTGCACGGCGCCGCCAACGAGGACTCCTCCAACCGCAAGCGCAGCTCCAGCCTGGTACGCCCAATACCACCCAGCCGAACCCCACTTACATTTCTCAGTTCTTGGTTCAACGGGATTTCAATATCATTATTATTATGATCATGGGTCTTCCCCCAGACTTCCCCACCGTCCACCTCGAAGGAAACCTATTCGGTCCTTCGCTATCCGGCACGCGTATTTGAGTATTTTAATCGACGAAGCATTATGCTCTGATAAACAGCGAAAGTTGTGAGTGTTTTTTGAGCGTGTCCGTGTGTTTAGGGTTCGCGCGGCGTGTCGTCGGCGCCGGCCCCGGGCGCGCGCGCGGGCGGCGCCGCGTCCTCCGCCTCGGCCGCCTTCCACGTGGAGCTCACCGAGACCTGCGTCGACCTGCTGGCGCGCTACACCAGCTCGCCCTGCAGCGTCAAGCCCACCAGGTCGCGCCGCCGGCTCCCGAGACCCCCCTTCGTCACCGATCCGGTCTCCTCAACGGTGCTTTCACGTTTGCAGGAGCGAAGTAGCGGAATGGATGTTCTCCGGCGGCAACTCCATGACGTGGCTCGTGGGGCACAAGCTGATCACGATCACGACGGCCGGCTGCGCGATGAACTCGCTCAAGCAGGGCATGTGCGACCGGTGTGCCGCGCTGTGCCGGCAGCACGCGGAGAGCGCGGGCAGCCCGCTGCCGCCGCTCACGCCGGCGCCGGACGAGCTCGGCGTGCTGCCGCCGCAGGTAACGAGCTGCAGGTGTGCCGCGCTGTGCCGGCAGCACGCGGAGAGCGCGGGCAGCCCGCTGCCGCCGCTCACGCCGGCGCCGGACGAGCTCGGCGTGCTGCCGCCGCAGGTAACGAGCTGCAGGTGTGCCGCGCTGTGCCGGCAGCACGCGGAGAGCGCGGGCAGCCCGCTGCCGCCGCTCACGCCGGCGCCGGACGAGCTCGGCGTGCTGCCGCCGCAGGTAACGAGCTGCAGGTGTGCCGCGCTGTGCCGGCAGCACGCGGAGAGCGCGGGCAGCCCGCTGCCGCCGCTCACGCCGGCGCCGGACGAGCTCGGCGTGCTGCCGCCGCAGGTAACGAGCTGCAGGTGTGCCGCGCTGTGCCGGCAGCACGCGGAGAGCGCGGGCAGCCCGCTGCCGCCGCTCACGCCGGCGCCGGACGAGCTCGGCGTGCTGCCGCCGCAGGTAACGAGCTGCAGGTGTGCCGCGCTGTGCCGGCAGCACGCGGAGAGCGCGGGCAGCCCGCTGCCGCCGCTCACGCCGGCGCCGGACGAGCTCGGCGTGCTGCCGCCGCAGGTAACGAGCTGCAGGTGTGCCGCGCTGTGCCGGCAGCACGCGGAGAGCGCGGGCAGCCCGCTGCCGCCGCTCACGCCGGCGCCGGACGAGCTCGGCGTGCTGCCGCCGCAGGTAACGAGCTGCAGGTGTGCCGCGCTGTGCCGGCAGCACGCGGAGAGCGCGGGCAGCCCGCTGCCGCCGCTCACGCCGGCGCCGGACGAGCTCGGCGTGCTGCCGCCGCAGGTAACGAGCTGCAGGTGTGCCGCGCTGTGCCGGCAGCACGCGGAGAGCGCGGGCAGCCCGCTGCCGCCGCTCACGCCGGCGCCGGACGAGCTCGGCGTGCTGCCGCCGCAGGTAACGAGCTGCAGATGTGCCGCGCTGTGCCGGCAGCACGCGGAGAGCGCGGGCAGCCCGCTGCCGCCGCTCACGCCGGCGCCGGACGAGCTCGGCGTGCTGCCGCCGCAGGTAACGAGCTGCAGGTGTGCCGCGCTGTGCCGGCAGCACGCGGAGAGCGCGGGCAGCCCGCTGCCGCCGCTCACGCCGGCGCCGGACGAGCTCGGCGTGCTGCCGCCGCAGGTAACGAGCTGCAGGTGTGCCGCGCTGTGCCGGCAGCACGCGGAGAGCGCGGGCAGCCCGCTGCCGCCGCTCACGCCGGCGCCGGACGAGCTCGGCGTGCTGCCGCCGCAGGTAACGAGCTGCAGGTGTGCCGCGCTGTGCCGGCAGCACGCGGAGAGCGCGGGCAGCCCGCTGCCGCCGCTCACGCCGGCGCCGGACGAGCTCGGCGTGCTGCCGCCGCAGGTAACGAGCTGCAGGTGTGCCGCGCTGTGCCGGCAGCACGCGGAGAGCGCGGGCAGCCCGCTGCCGCCGCTCACGCCGGCGCCGGACGAGCTCGGCGTGCTGCCGCCGCAGGTAACGAGCTGCAGGTGTGCCGCGCTGTGCCGGCAGCACGCGGAGAGCGCGGGCAGCCCGCTGCCGCCGCTCACGCCGGCGCCGGACGAGCTCGGCGTGCTGCCGCCGCAGGTAACGAGCTGCAGGTGTGCCGCGCTGTGCCGGCAGCACGCGGAGAGCGCGGGCAGCCCGCTGCCGCCGCTCACGCCGGCGCCGGACGAGCTCGGCGTGCTGCCGCCGCAGGTAACGAGCTGCAGGTGTGCCGCGCTGTGCCGGCAGCACGCGGAGAGCGCGGGCAGCCCGCTGCCGCCGCTCACGCCGGCGCCGGACGAGCTCGGCGTGCTGCCGCCGCAGGTAACGAGCTGCAGGTGTGCCGCGCTGTGCCGGCAGCACGCGGAGAGCGCGGGCAGCCCGCTGCCGCCGCTCACGCCGGCGCCGGACGAGCTCGGCGTGCTGCCGCCGCAGGTAACGAGCTGCAGGTGTGCCGCGCTGTGCCGGCAGCACGCGGAGAGCGCGGGCAGCCCGCTGCCGCCGCTCACGCCGGCGCCGGACGAGCTCGGCGTGCTGCCGCCGCAGGTAACGAGCTGCAGGTGTGCCGCGCTATGCCGGCAGCACACAGAGACAAGCAGGAATCTTCAGTTTCTTACAAAAAAAACTATTAAAGAAATACTTTGAGCTTTTTATCTAATTTACTCTTCATTTCCACGCAGGTTCAAGTAAACGACGGCGCTCACAACCAACTACAAGTAGGACCATCGAATGCACCTGAAATCAAACGGTAAGTTGACAAAACATACTTCTTGATCTAATCTATAGACTATAACATATCGCGTGAAAACCTATTACTAACGTGTGCCCAGACCGCGGTCATCGCCGCTATTCAACGTCCAAGAAAGAAAAAACTTGTTTCTTAGTCTTTTTAGTGTAATTTTTGTCACCACCGTTTGATGGACTTCGTTGTTCTTTTGTTGGTGTGTAAGAGGCCTATCAAACGGTAACTATTGTACTAACGAGAGCACGCTAGCTGGCAATGGCGAGTCCGGTGTGGCGCGAGCTTACTGGAACTAATGAACTGCTAACAATACTTCACCGATTATGCTTTAACCGTAATATCGTCGGTCGGAAATGCCAGCGATTTTAACTCGACTTAAAAACCAGAATAAATTCGACCGGTGACGTTACGCGGGTCTGTATTGTAATGCTTTACTAACCCAAGGTTTTAGTTAGACAGAGCTAATTCTTCATCTTTTCTTCTCTTCGAGTCTAATATTAGTGTGATGAAGAATGGGCATCAACTTAACTTACTTGTGACTTATGGCTGGGACAATTATTCCTCTTAGAAAAGCGTTCTGTCACGTTATAAATACTTCACAACGACACATCGCCGTGGGGCGTAAGCGTTTTAATAGCATTTGGCATTAATTACGTGAGGCATTTTTGTCTACCCAATCTCACGTGAGATTTTCCAAAATTTGGATTTTGGGTATATAAGCGTTGGATTTATTAAAACCCCCTTTCCCTCAAGTGAGATTTAGTATGATTCGGCTCGATCCAAAACTGCACCTCACGTAATTAATAGACGCCCCCAGCAGAATATAAATACGCTGTGTGGCGGTATTGGAGTGGTGTGTGTGTGGCGTGTGGCGTGTGGCGTGGCATGACCGTGTGTGGTGTGGCAGCTACAGCAAGCACTCGCTGCAGCACAGCCGCTCGGCGGAGACGTCGGCGTCGAGCTCGTCGCTGTCCACGGACGCGCGGCCCGAGTCCTCCACCCAGCATTTCTCCAGGTCACAGATACCCCCCAACACAGGGCCGCGACTATACCATGCATACCCAAATTGTTCTTGTAACCAAAGCACAGAGAAGAGCGGGCGTTGTCATCTATCGTCTTATTTGCATTCCAACTTACATAGTTAATGAATTATAACAGATATACCCCTATATTTTACCATCGGACCTTCACCTGGTGACTCACGTCGCGGCCCTGAACTACACTCGTACCTATATTGCGATTTAGTCGCAAAAAGGCCAGGTTCACACTGATCTGACGCCTTATGTCGTGACGCATCAGCGGTATCGCTTTGATACATTTGGTACGGTTAGATTCACATTTGTCGCGCTCTGTCGTGAAGGATTCTGCTGTCGCGTCAGAAGCGATTCCGATCTGCATCACAACTAGCACAAGGGCGCGCGAGAGCTGTGTCGCGGTAATAATAATAATAATGAAATAATAAAAGATATTTATTCAACAGTTTGCAATTACATTTAGATATAAGTACAAGTAAACAATAAAATGCTACAAACTATTGAACTGGTACTGGTAGATTAATTGTCTTTATTTTACTAATAGGCTCAATAGAATTTAGTTTTGTTTATCTCTATGGCACTAGTCCCACCGCCGGCGAGTAGCGAAAAGCGAGTGTGTTTTAGTATGGAACTTTTGTCGCCCGGCGACAAAAGCGACAAAATTCCCATACTAAAAAACGCTCGCTTCTCGCTACTCGCCGGCGGTGGGACAAGTGCCTATCCATAATTATCCCTGTTGAAACTGTCGCGACAAATGATTGGATACTAGCCATCATAAGCGTCAGACAGCACATTATGGTATCACGTCAGACCAATGCGAATCCGGCTAGACTCCTCTGTTCCTAAGCGATCACTAAGTGTTGCTTGCTTGCTCGCCTGTCAGCGCACTCGCTCATGCACGAATGCGCTAATAATTTGTAAAGTAATACCACTAAAGATTGTTTTATATCACATGGTGTTTGCTCGCTGCTACTGCTTGAAGAAAGTTATATTTACGTGTAGTTTTTAATATACCTCGAGTTATTTTGCCGTTTATGTATTTGTATTTTTTGTTACATTTCAGCGAATCGATGTTGTGTTATGCCTGTGATTTTATGCTTTTTTTATTCTAAGTGTTTTAGGAACTGTAATAAATACTCTTTAATTAGCGTTCCTAGTTGTAAATAATAGTCGACTAAAGAATTCCTTTACCATCCTGAAGTTCAACCACATTTTGTGTGGCTCGAAACTTTTTTTTCTAATCTGGGAGCTGTCAAAAACTGTATAAAATTTACTTGGTCGATTACTCCTATTAATTTGTAGGAATACCCGTTTTAGATGGCATTGTGTCATGCACGGGAGTCATCAGATTGTAGTTTGTCATTACTAAGTATTTTCAATAAAATTTGGACCCCTACTTAAGCATAATATGCCAATTTTAATCGTGTATTTATTATTCTGTGTGCAGACAAAACTCGGCGGAGTACAACCCCGTTGTAGAAGCTCTCAATAATTTTGCACAGCGATTTGACAAGATCTCAAAAGAAGTGGTGAGTTTATAATGATGTTTATTATCAACGCCGTCAGATACATGGGAGCGGAGTAATTTTAATTACCCAATTCTTTATTTTACTTTTAGTTGGGTACGGGGAACAAATCTTTCAGTTAAAAAACCAGTTATCTGTGAAGAAAAGTTCTTTCTTCTTGGCTGCTAACCAGCCAGATCGCCAGATCACTCCCTTTGTTCCTCTATCTAACTCGATCTATGCCAAGAGGCTCCATAAACTACCAGTGTATTTGTTCGATTCGCATGGAACTCGTCTTCTACATACGTCTGTTTTTTCAGTGTTAAGATGCCAGTTGTTTTCGTTCAGGACACGGAAGAAGCGAGCTGGTTCCGCGCGGGCGAGCTGGCGGCGGCCGGCGCCTGCCCGTGCTGGTGCGCCGACTGGGCCGAGGTGCACGTGCGCTCGCCCTCCGGCGACGTGGCCTGGCTCATGCGCGTGCAGAACCAGGTACGTGGCCCGCGGCCGACACACGCGACACACGGAAGCGAGCTGGTTCCGCGCGGGCGAGCTGGCGGCGGCCGGCGCCTGCCCGTGCTGGTGCGCCGACTGGGCCGAGGTGCACGTGCGCTCGCCCTCCGGCGACGTGGCCTGGCTCATGCGCGTGCAGAACCAGGTACGTGGCCCGCGGCCGACACACGCGACACACGGAAGCGAGCTGGTTCCGCGCGGGCGAGCTGGCGGCGGCCGGCGCCTGCCCGTGCTGGTGCGCCGACTGGGCCGAGGTGCACGTGCGCTCGCCCTCCGGCGACGTGGCCTGGCTCATGCGCGTGCAGAACCAGGTACGTGGCCCGCGGCCGACACACGCGACACACTGTACTGGTATTATAATGAATATTGATAGTTGTGTTCTGTTACATTGTGGTGTGTTGTGTGCAGATGTCATGGGAGAGCGGGTCGGAGTCGTCCCTGCAGGACGTGCTGGCGCTGCTGGCGCCGCCGCCCTCCGCGCCGCCCTCCTCCGCGTCCAGCGGCATCGGCGACTCCCGGCACAACGTGGTCAGTGCCCGCCCCGCCCCTAGCACCAGTGCGCGCGAGGGCTGTGTCGCGCGAACTTACTGCTCGTTCTAGAGAAAGACGGGTGGCACCGCGCGCGCTCTTGTGGCAGTCGTGCGTTGTCGAAAAGTGAAATCAGCGTCTAGTTGCTTTAATGAGTGGTGCCATTTGATGGTTCATAGAAAGCGGAGGCCGTGTCGTAGTAAAAATTATTCCAACACCTGAAATCGAAGCTTCCACTGATCCCAAGAGAGGCGCATTACACAGGCATATCGCAATTCATTGTCGCTAAATATTGATGCGTATCAGCGAATCCAGTTTTTAAATTCACAATCTCATATTGACATACCGTATCACGATATAATTGACCGTCTAATGAATGCCGTCGTGGCGTGTTGCAGGCTTCAGAGAGCGAGAGCCGCTCGCGCAGCGGCTCGTCCGCCTCGCAGCTGCCGCACCAAGACCTGCACAAATCCAGGTCTGAATACTGCTTTATTTATAGTTTCAAACATCTGTGATGGTCCTTCCAGCTCCCTTGTCAGCTGCAGCTTCTGTACCGGGTGCTGCTGCTGGTTGGTACAGTCAAGGGCATAAATATATGACGTCTAAAACATGTATACACCTTAAAGCCACAAACATTAAGGTCGATGACACATATATTTGACGGTTCCCTATCGTTTGCCATATGTGTATTGTTTGTCATAATGATCATTTGCCGTAACTCTTTTTTCTCTTTGACAGTTGATTGTTCAGGATTGTTATAAAATTAACAAACCTAACCTAACCTATAGAGTTCTACAGGATTGCCATTACAATGCTATTGCAAAAATTACGGTTTCAGAGAAAAAATTGAGTATGACAAACATTACATCGTAACATATGAAATTCAGGCAAATAGAAGAATTCGATATTTGACATGATCAGAATCAGAATCAGAAATGTTTATTATCATAGCTGTTACATAATTAACACATTGCACAACATACAGATATCAAAAAGAAGCATGACTCGTCATTGTATATCTAGCATAAATCATTAAAAAAAATAGATTCAATTAAATAAATTCAATTGCATTACTGTTATAAGAGAATTTTATTAAGCTCAAAATCATCTATTATTATTAAATTCCTATTATTATTATTTCTTGTAAAATTATTATCTACTAATTTTATCAGGGCAGTATGTTTATTCTTTATGATGGTTGTATCGATATTTATGCCTTCGACTGTACTTCATGTTCAAATAAAATTATGTAATTTGCCGAGAAGTAAGGCCTCACGACACAAGTCAATAGAAAACTCCGAAAGCCATTACTTTGTTTTTCATAGAAATACTGTAGTTTAACTTTTATAATTTGTCATGGAAATTTGAGTGGCTGAAGTCGTTGCACTGTGGATGTTAAAGGCACGAGGTGACAGTGTACACTCAACGTCAAATAGTTCGCGACACCCAAAGTGGCCAAATAGTTCGCTACACGTCACTGTTATGCTACGGCCACATTAGCGGGATTCGGCGAAGGTTCGCTCTATCGCGGCATGTGTGGACAGACAGTTCGCTTTATAGCGAACCATTCGGGCGAACTCGAACTGTGTTCGGGCTCATGTCGGTATCTAGCGCAGATCAAAGGTTACAGTTGAAATAAGGTCGTGTTTCTAACTTTTTGGCCAGTGCGTGTCACGAGCTATTTGTCGCTGACTGTATGATAACGTTCTAGTTCGGACTCCGTGGTGGCGGGCGAGAAGAAGCCCCCGCACGCCGCCTCGCACTGCATCGGGCCGCCGCAGCCGCTCAGGTACGCCCGCAACGCGCCGCGCTACACCTAAACCTCGCAAGAGCAGGGCTGCACTTTACCCAGCAAGAGTGGTGTTACTCTGCGTTAATTATAAGGGTGGATCAACTTTTGTCACTCGTTGCTAGGGTTGCCAACTATACTGTTTTCAACAGTATTATACTGATTTTCAGTAAATTATACTTTTTACTGTTGAACAAAAATAAAGTATACAAAATACTGTTTTCAGCATGTAAACACATTATTATGTGTTATAGTATGTATTTAAAACATTAAATAAATAAAATACTGTTCATTTTTCTAAAATACTGTTTAATATTCTTCACAGACCTGAATATACTTTATTTCTTGTAAAAAAAAAGGTGGCAACCCTACTCGTTGCTATGGTTACATTCTCTTGGGTCACTCTGAACCGTAAGTTTATGGGCTTACATTTTGTAAAACATGTGTTTTGCGGTAGTTCTAGGCCTCTTTTATAATTGGTCATCTACTAAGCACGTTAGTGTAAAGAGACAACATTTCTTCTAACAAACTACTACTTTTGTCCCCTGGCTGATGGATGGGACAGAATAACAACAAGAAATTGTTGATCCATCTATAAACATCGCGCGACACGTTCCCCAGCGCCGCACGGGGGCCTTACCATGACGTCTTAATGCGATTCAGTTTAGGTTCGCTCGCTGTCAGATTCATACTAAAAGTGACCTGAGTCGGAATTAGGACGTCATGGTAAGGCCGTAGGTCGTGCGATGTCGCCAGATATGTCAGTTGAAGTTTCGCGAGGTCGCACCGCTTCGTCTGACGTCGCTATTAACATACAGCCTTATTCATAAAAAATCCTTAATTGAGGTTTGATCAGTCAATTAGTTAACAGACTGATTAAGCTTATTTGACAGTTGTTAAAAAGTATGATTCATAAACGCTTGCTAGCAGTCTGTTAGCTAATGAGCTGCTGATGGATGGATTAGACGCGTTATGTTGTCACCTTGACAAATCATAGACCAAAAATGGCCCTTTAGTGAATAAAAAAAATTAACAGCAGTGGCAGCGAATTAGCGGGAAACCGAAAACATGGCTTCAGCCTAACACGGCAGACGAGGCAGTGTGGATCTAGTTTCCTTTACCTTTCCCGGAGGGAATAAAAACTTAAAACAAAAAAAACTGTCTTGCGTATGGAACTCAACCCCTCAACTCAACCCTGCTCTTGCCAAAATCAGCTGTTCACATTTGTGGCGGCCATTTTGTGAGTTAGCAGAGAGATAAAGTAGGGTCTACGGTCCGCTAACTTTCGGAAGACTTAACAGACCCTTGATGGACTGATTAGCGCTAATTGACGTCTATGAATCTTTTTTTTTTTGCATCGGTCCTATAGCGAGCCTTTAACTTTTTATGAATAAGGCTGATAGTCGCCAGATGTCGTGGGCCATTTGTTTTACATTCACATTATGTAGGACCGATGACAATGCAAGTACAGTCTGCAAAAAAGCTTGTATCAAAAATGAAATTTTTAGGTTAGGTTATTTGTAAGCAACTGTCAAGCTCTAAAGAGTACAAAGCAGATGATTAACAGGTAATTAGACAAGCTCAGTCCATAATGTTTCAACTGTACAAGGTTTGCTTACCACATGGTATGTGTGTGTGTGCAGGATGAGCACGCAGCCCATAAACATCCCCGGGTCGCCGGTGCGCGGCGCGCGCGACGACGACATACTGCTCTACGTGCCCGAGGTAACAAGGCGCCACAGCTACACTATCGGGCTCTATCTAGAACGAACAATACGACAGAGACGGGTAGTGTCTCGCGCGCTAGTGCAAAGTGCAGTGGGTTGCCTGGGCAGGCGGCGCGTACGCATCGCCTTCCCGGTACCCACAGATGTCTGCTCTGGCGATATCCCGCTCGCCACGGAAAATGCAACACAGCTGGCCCCTATTTTATTCGATAATTTGTCGGTGACAAGTGACAATTAGAATTTATTTATTTTATTTATTTAGACATGCCAACAGTACATAAACAAAACATTAATATTCATAAAAATTACAAGTTACAGTCCCTGTTCATGCGCCAATAACAGGCATGCAACAGCATTTATCATGTTTAGGGACTTACACTACAAGTAAAACTAACTAACATAAAACAAACAGGATTAAGAGGGTGCATCCGTGCTGAGCTCGCAACATCGCATTTTTGGTACACTAAAAACGAAGTGCACTACAGACGGATATTTGATACTTTCATTCAATTTCTGTGAAATAATCGCAAAAAATCACCAAAAATGCGACGTTGCGAGCTCAGCACGGATGCACCCTCTTAAGTAAGTGAAATGGGCATCCTGTTTATAACAAAACTAAGACTAGGCAAAAAAAAAGAGAGGGCTAATTTTGAGAGATGTGTGATGGAATCAGCATTTTACGCTTAATTGACCGTATTTAATCCTGAAAGATGTCGAATTGGAATTGATTTGCTAGGTCTAGGTCGTTGAATGACTTTTGAATACGATAAAGTTGTAGTAGAATTGCAATGCGTGTTCAATATGAAGCCAACCGGCGTCAGTTAATATGGTCAACATCGTTTGCTATACCTCCACCTTCCATATCTACACGGATACAAGAATCCAACACCTTTTCACTTTTTTCTTTTTTTTTCATTCCTGCCCACCGATAAACGTAGCGTGTGACTTTGTAACCACGTTGAATAGTAAATATACGGATACTTAAACTTAACTTTTTTTCAACATGAAACTATAGTGAGACTCACACATAATTACAACAAACCGGATGACCCAATTTTTTTTAAGGGCTTTTATACGTGAGTTATCCGGTTTGTGCTTAGAAAAAATTATGCTTAGAAAAAAATTGGACAACGATTATAAAAAGTCACCCTGTATTTAACTGTTTTGATGCACGATACAAAGCGTGGGATCAGTGTGTATTTGGCTCCAGCGTGTGTGTGTGTGCAGGGCAAGAGCCGGCACCCGGTGCGGCGCTCCAACTCGTCGCCGGAGATGTCCTCGTCGTGGAAGCTGCCGGCGTCGCCCGCGCGCGCCGCGCCGCCCGAGCCCGAGCCCGAGCCCGACCTGCTGCTGCCTGCCAGCGCGGAGCCCACGTACGTATCACTATACCTCACTATACCACTATGTATATCATGAGAGTAGCGTCTACTCCCTGCCCATAACGTTACATCTAGAAAGTGTCTACAAGGAATAAGAACGAATCTGTAAATTTCCACCGAATAGAAAGTTCAGCGCGAGGACCGGAAAACCCCTTCATTTGCTTAAGCCTTTTCATAGGGTAACCCTATTAAACTGTTACCCTATGATATGGTAAGCTTATCGTTGTGCTAAGCTTCTATGATTACGGAAACCGTTTTGAATAAGGTTAACCGTTTTCTATTATGGTTTTAAAATCACAGAATACGGTAACCCTATACGGTAAGCGGGTTTTTAGTTTTGGTAATCGCTTATGGAATTAACTATGTTGTTACGGTCAGACTTTCTTTCGGGTAACCGGATGATATGCTTACTAAATTGATAGGGTTTGTGAAAACAATTCTATGAAATACCCTATTCAGTACCCCTTTAATGGTAACCGATTCCGGTACTTGGATCAGCGTCGAAAGCCAAGCCGCTAGTTGACGCTGACTCACAAACTTACTTATTAGTACCTATTTCAATGTTAATGGTATATTTGTGTGTTGCAGTACGTCGATGTCACTGCACGCCGTGAAGAAGGCTGCGAAGAAGAGCGACATGCGCGTGTCATGCGAAGCCATCCCCGAGGAGATGTCCGGCTCGTCGCCGCTCGCGCACGCCGCGCACGCCGCGCACGCCGCCCACGCCGCGCAGGCGCCGCACGTGACGCACGCGCAGCAAGCGCAGCATGCGCCTTCGCAACACCCGCATCTCATGACTTACAACTCGGACCCGGGTGAGTTTTTTTTGTTACTCTACCGATAGTTATAGGTATTCGATTTTGAAATAATTGAGGCCAGAACAAAATAATTACAATCATATTCATAGTCTCGCCCTAAGAGATGCGTATTGTATCGCTCCTTCTCTTGTATTGTCAGTAGTATGTATTCAGGCTGATATATTTATCACCGTCCAAATAATTTTTAGGTTTTTAATATCATGCTTCCAAACAAAGGATCCTTTGTATACATATTTATTACTTTACTTCTTACTTAACAGTTTATGGTTTATGTAGTATATTAATTTATTTAATCTACACTGTGTATCGTTTCTTGAGTAACAGACGGTTCTGGCTGAAAATCAGTGCTGCAGGTGTCTAACACCTCAGCGTAATGCTGAGCCAGCGACCGTTTCACTTTTGCGAAGACACACACAACGCTGATGATCAAATTTTCATGTCTGGTTTTTTTATTGTTGTTTTTTTCTATAAAATTGTGTGTACATGCTCTTATATTTGTGTCTTGCAAAATGAATAAATGTCTTCTTTCTTTCTTTGCAAAAAAAAATCGGTAGGTACAGAATTTTCGAAATAATTTTGCTACAGCGTTCACTTTGCTTACTTTTACGTTTCGTTAGATTACTATTTGTCACCTGAGAGATCGTAATATTTGAATTTGGACGGTGATAAGAAGAATGTAGTGTTTTTATCGTGCCGAGTAGTATAAGTCTCCGCCTAGTGAACTATACATGCTGAAGTCCGCAGCTCTGCCCGCAGGCTCCGGCGCCGACGCCGCGCCCGCGCACTCCAACCCGCTACAAAAGGTACTTACAATTACCTGTAGGCTTACAGCCTTATTCATAAAAAATCCTTAATTGAAGTTTGATCAGTCTATTAGTTAACAGACTGATTAAGCTTATTTGACAGTTGTTAAAAAGTATGATTCATAAACGCTTGCTAGCAGTCTGTTAGCTAATGAGCTGCTGATGTATGGATTAGACGCGTTATGTTGTCACCTTGACAAATCATAGACCAAAAATGGCCTTTTAGTGAATTAAAAAAAAAATTGACGGCAGTGGCAGCGAATTAGCGGGAAAACGAAAACATGGCTTCAGCCTAACACGGCAGACGAGGCAGTGTGGATCTAGTTTCCTTTACCTTTCCCGGAGGGGATAAACTTAAAACAAAAAAAAACTGTCTTGCGTATGGTTTTGCTCTTGCCAAAATCAGCTGTTCACATTTGTGGCGGCCATTTTGTGAGTTAGCAGAGAGATAAAGTAGGGTCTACGGTCCGCTAACTTTCGGAAGACTTAATGGACTGATTAGCGCTAATTGACGTTTATGAATCATGTTTTTTGCATCGGTCCTATAGCGAGCTTCTAACTTTTTATGAATAAGGCTGTTATTGCCTAACTCGCTCGCAATCGCCATCGTGTTCATTTTGACAGTTCTTGTATGAATGTGACAGCTAGCTGATTCCGATGCCAATTGTCAGCCCATACATGAACTGTCAAAATGTACACGATGGCGATTGCGAGCGAGTTAGACAATAAGCCTACTGTTTATGAATTACCATGACCTTTTCAAATCGATGACATGTATAAGACTGGAAAAGATGATGATTATCAGCCACCTGCGATCGCTTCAGTGTATCTGTGATCATGATGCACTCATAAGGTGATAGCACCTCGTGCAAGGTCCGTCCGGATCGCTACCACCGTCCTACTCGCTAATCCTGCCGCCTAGCAACAGTGCTTGCGCTGTGTTCCAACATGGAGAGTAAGATAGCTGGTGAAATTACTGGCGCATGAGGTGTTCTATCCCACCCCTCTAGGCTGGCAACGCATCTGCAATCCTTTTGTGTTGCGGTAGTTCGTGAGAGGTGTTCACTTTACCATCAGGTGACCACTTGCTCGTTTGCCTTGTTGAAATATCGCGAGCTTGTTAAAGGTGCTCGTGAACTATGACCCGTAGAAAACATTTCTCGTGTTGTAACCGCGAATCATTGAAAACTATTATGCTTTTTATCTACACACATAAGTAGTTTAGGTTTAGAAACCGTACGTCATGACCAGCTAGCTTATTAGGCACTTGTCCCACCGCCGGCGAGTAGCGAGAAGCGAGCATTTATTAGTATGGTTTATTTTATTTTATTGTTTATTCAGGAACAAACGGTTACATTTCAACAAAGAAACTTGCATAACATATTCTTAAAAAAACCAACAGTTCCATTAATCGTAAAATAAAAGTTTACAAATCATGCCAGCACAGAACAAAACAGCTAGGTATTACCTACATTTGATACTATACATTTAATATAAGTATAACAGCTTACCTACATACACAAAAGCAATGACAATGTGACAACTTTGTATGAAGAGGCTACTGTAATTCCATCTTTAATACTTAAATGAATCAAATCCATCAAAGAGTAATTTCCGTAGTGAATCTCTTTATTTCTGCAGTGATAATGAAAAAATATCTAAATTCATAAAGCCTTCATTATAATCACGGCAAGCTCGTCTGAAAAAAGTGTTACGCGCATAGTTCGAACGACAAAAACTGACGTGGAAAGTGGAAAAGTGACGTGATTTTGTCGCTTTTGTCGCCGGACCATAAAAGTTCCATACTAAAAAACACTCGCTTCTCGCTAATCGCCGGCGGTGGGACAAGTGCCTTAAGTAACTCGTTCGCAATCGCCATCGTGTTCATTTACAAATACAAATACAAATACAAATAGTTTATTTAAATAAGCGGATTTAACAGAGGAAAATATCCATCAGACTCCAAACTAGGCTGAGCCTGTATCTTGGTCGTCTGCGAGAGCGATTACAACTAAGTGATTACCAAGATACATTAACAAATGGGCGTTTTAAAAAAGCAACGGTGAAGTGCATGCAAAAAGTGAACACAAATACAATACATATAAAGTACAATACATATAAAATATAATTTTGACAGTTCTTGTATGACTGTACGGCTAGCTGATTCCGATGCCAATTGTCAGCCCATACATGAACTGTCAAAATGAACACGATTACGATAGCGAGCGAGTTACGTAATAGGTAAGCCTGCAGCATTATAGCAGTGTTATTATATTGTCATAATGATACCGAAATCGATATCGTTTCCGATTCTTTGTAACACTCGCCTGATGTTATTATGAGACTCGCCGTGGCTCGTTTCATAAAACCGCACCAACACACTCGCGTTTTAATTTAATGTATTAGTTGCAAAAGCTCCTATTCTACACACTGAAAGGAGTTTATGTCCACCGTGTATACTCTTGTGGGTGACCGAGGCAGTGAAGGCTGGTGCTGAGCGTGTGTGTGTGTGTGTGTGCGTCAGGTGGCGAGCGACAGCATAGTGCAGGGATACAGCAGCAAGCCGCCCGCCGCGCCGCGCGCGCCGCCCGCGCCGCCCGCGTGCGAGCGGGACGACCTGCCGCCGCTGTCCCGCTCTAAGCGCTCCAACACTATCTCCGTCATGAGCCCCACCAGAAGACACAGGTACGTCTCTAACAAACTTGTTTTACTTGCTGTAAGAAATGACAACCATTTTTTTTCTTGTTCAATACAACATCGTTTAGGTGCGTAGTGACTAGGATAAAAAAAGTATGCTTAGTTTAATGGGGATGTGAATGGGTGCGTTGGGAGGGGAAGGCCTAGACGGACGTTCCGTGATCAAATTGGGGACGTTTTGAAAATAGGTCAGGTCAAGAGTACCCGAAACCGACGAGCATGTATGAACAGATTGATGAATGTGGATGAAGCGAAAGAGGTATGTCGTAGCAAGTGGAACAAAGTAGTCCCTGCTTACCTCTGTGGAAGGGCGAATATTCAGCGTTTTTTCGGTGTTTTTTTTTTCGTCATTATCGTCTCAGCATATACCATTAAAAGAGATGATGCTGAGACTTAACTTTTTGCATTTAGCTTATCCAAAGTTGTTGCGGCTCGTCCTTCTGTTAGAATAATAATTGTGGGACGACAATGACGCATGAACTGAGCGGTCGAAACGCTTGAATATTAGCCCAGAGGAAAGAGGCGTGAAGCTATGTATGAATGTATTTATCGTTTAGGTGCGTAAAATTAAAGGATATGAAAACATTGCATTAAGAGGCTGACAACACCTAATTTTGTTGAAATTGATGTTATTTAAACACTTTTTTAAGAAAAACTGCACACAAAAAAAAATATAATGTTAATTTTCATCATATTTCAAACACGCTAGACGGGCTCGATACATAATTGAACAAAATCGGCTCGATAGAAAATAATTGCAAAGAGTGGTCTTAAAATCATCATTAAACGGTTCTATGCCTTTATTTTTTCGACGTATGGGTCTGCAATTAAAAACATAAAGTCAACATATTCATACCTAAACGGCTAACGAGTCATATTTAACAAATAATCCATACTTTTGTTTATTTCTTATGATTTGTGTCTTATTTGCAAGATTTTAGACGCGCGCCAAGCTGCCGGAATAGTTTCTTCTCTTTCACTAACAGGCACGTGAACCGAATGTGTAAAGAGTGGCGCTGCTCCAGGTCATTTGCTGTTGACAGCGCCTTAAGAGTAGGGTTGTGATAACGCTGGATTTTATATTGATTTGCCGCGTCTTGTATGTGTGTCAGCAGGGAGCAGAGCGCGGGCGCGTCGCGCGCGCCGGCGGCGGGCGGCGGCGGCGGCGGCGTGACGCCGTCCTTCGTGCTGCTGCAGCTCTACCACAAGCTCAGCACCTACCCCATCACGCCGCCCGTGCCAGGTAACGCCAAGCGTCCGCTTGTCGGTATCGTACGCAACGGACGGATCGCATCAAACGGATAAATTTTTCACAACGCGTCCACTGTATCGGCAGCGTTCGGATTACCGACGTGATGTACCAGCATAGGGATTGACGATGCCAGATCATTCGGATTTTCGTAGTGAGCGCACGTGAGATATATGTGCTTGGGAGAATGGAGGAAAGCGATGTAGAACAATTGGTCGTTATAACTTGTTTGTTAGCAGAAGAGGAATCGTTATAGCTTGTTTGTTAGCAGCATTTTCACTCATTTTCCTTCTTAAAATCGAATTGAAAAACAATAAAAATAAGGAATGAAACAGTTAACAGGGGTATCAATGTGAAAACAGCAAATCTACTGGTAGGGTCGGTAACACTGCGTCCACTGGTCGGCATTCTGTATGACGTCATCGGCATGCATCGCAAAAGCTGCCTCTCGGAGCATCGGTGTCGGCATTGCCTATGAGCGATGCGTACGTTACGGATCAGTGGACGCTGTTGTATGAGTACTATACAAGGCATACTAAAATCCGTTACGTGCGATGCGTGCAATGCGGGCCTGTGGAAGCTCAATTTAACGCGACCGTGCCACTGCTGGCGCGTCACGTATGTGTGCCAAACTTCAAAATGACCTAAAATCTTCAGAGGACTCGAATGCCTGCTAGTATATGTGCGAGTGTTTGTGTGTGCAGGAGAGGCGCCGCTGCCGCTGCACCCGCTGACGGAGCGGCCGCTGCTGGTGAGCGGCGTGCAGCACGAGCGCACCATCAAGAACCTCGACCGCGTGCCGCCCATCGAAACCTACAAGGTACACCCAACACACACATACACACACTCAACTTTTTATTTGAAACTATCAGAGACCTCGACCATAATGCAGATCAATAGTGTTTTTGATCCTCGTGTGTAGGTCGGCGCGCGGCCCGAGGGGGGTTGCTACGATTCGGTTTAGGAATTGCAATTTGGCTCCCTCAGAGCGACTGCGACCGTCCCTCTCTCGCGATATGTGAGAGAAAGGGACCGCCGAAACGTTAGCGTATTAGGCAGCTACAAAGTTGTGCTGGGCCGCGCGCCGCGTAGGATAAGCAGGAGCCGCGGCGGGAGCGGGGAGCACCCAGAGGGGGGAGAAGGGGACAAGTACAGTGGCGTGCATTAAGGGGTCGCCAGGGTAGGCAGCGGAAAGGTGACGCGCTGCCTACCCTAACCCGTTCTCCATGACAAACGACAATGCAGTGGCCAGAAGAAGATCTTTATTACATAGACTCACCGCTTTACTGAACACAAATCAATTCAGACTTTAATCATGAACACAAAATTCAGAATCAAAATCAGTGTCAGTTTGATCAAAATTGTTAGAAGAATTTAGTATTAGATGTAATCAAGTGTAAATTCTATGTATAAATACTGACACGTTACACTGACAATTTACCTATGTTGGACAAATAAATCTTTGAATCACGTTTAAATGAGGATATGATTCGATGGGATTCGTGTGCTCGCCAGGTGGGCGTGCTCTACGTGGGACCGGGACAGCAAGACAATGAAGTTTTAATATTAAAGAATGAATACGGCAGCGTCAGGTAATCATTTTGCTATTTTTATCGATAATCTCAAACGTTTTTCCTTATGAGCCTCTGACAATTTTTAAGGTAAATTCCTCGCCTTAGTTTATTTTGATATTAGTTTCACCATCGCACCGCATTCCGGTGGCCTGTGGGAAGCAACAGTTGAAGGGCGTAAAAGATTACGCGTATACTCGTCATCTTAATTAGATTCCAAAAAAAACTATCAGTGTGTTGCTATTAAAATACTTATACAGTCGCCGTCAGATATATCGTAGCGGGCTAGGTCCTCAAATAATTCGGAGCAGCCTTAAATTTCAATAAATTCGTTACACTGTAAGATTATAATAACATCAGAACATGCAATTAGTCATAAATACAGGGTGCCTTTTTTTAAGGGGCTTTAAATGCAGGGTTCGATTCTACTCGTATAACTGAGCAACTTTTGTTTTGGAACTTTTTCCACTAAGTTGAATTTAGATGATTTATTGAGCCTCAAAGTTTAATCGTTGAATCAGTGTATTGGACACGGCGGTATTATCGTTATCTCGTGGTACAAGGGCAGCATTTTCTTGGTACGGGGGCCTTTCAATATTAAATTTTCTATTCCACTTAAAAACTCTTTTTCAAATATACCATACAGAGGTTTATCTTCCTTTTCGCCTTTTTTGTACTAAATTAATTTACAACCTCTTAATTTAACAACCTTAAGTTACAATTTGAAAAAAAAAATATTAAATTTGTCAATCAAAAATTGTTCCTGTCAAAGGAATTTTATTCAGTTCATCGATTAATACGAAATAAAATGCCGAATCAAGTGTTCACTGCAGCAGAATTGACTGATATGGTGTTGTTGTACGGGGTAACACAAGGAAACGGAGCTTACTCAGACTTTACCGGGAACGGATTCCCAACCGTAGACATCCACATAACTCTCGTGTAATAGTAAATGCAGTTCAACGGCTAAGAGAGAATCGACCAATTAACGCGTGTGGAAGCCGTGGGCAATAATCCATTGCCATTACCATTTCAAGACAGAGTTTTGGATTATTTTGCTGACTATTCACGCTCGAGTACACGGATCGCAGCTAGAATTTTTGGAGTCCATCATTCGGTAGTCCATAAAATTTTAAAAAATAACTAACGGCACCCTTTTAAACCGGAAAAGGTACACGCGTTATTGCCGCGAGATTTCCCCATACGTGAAGCCTATTGTGACTGGTTTTTACAACAACATCGCCAAAATCCAGATTTTCTAAAAAGTGTCATCTGGACAGATGAAAGCACATTTTGCCGTAATGGTATGTGGAATCGCAGAAATGTCCATTATTGGTCCACAGACAATCCCCATTGGACTAAAGAAGCTGGTCATCAATACCGTTGGTCCCTGAACGTTCTACGTCTTTTCTTACACGATCATTTCCGATGTTTTCCGATTAATTGTTACTTGGGTAAGGGGTTTTTAGTTATGATAGTCTCCTTTTCAAAGCGGTTGTAAATGGAAAAAAAATAGAGCGAGAGGAGCGTGTTGTTTGACAATGTCAATTTCGAATATCAACTGCTCGGCTATTGTAACGTAACCATAGCAACGTCAGCTTCCTTCCGAAGACAATGTGATCGGTCATTGGTTAACCGTTTTTGTTATAAAATTACCATAGCAACATCAGCCCCATTGGTAGGCAAAGTTCGGCAAAAGTCGGGGTCGCCGAGTTTTCCCGATGTCATCCTTAACGTCAATTTTCAAAGAAATCGCGGTCAGCTATTCGTTAACCATTTTTGTTATAGCGTAACCGTAGCAACGTCACCCTCATTGGTCAGCAGATTTTGGAGTGTTTTCTTTACTTTTGACGTACCTACGTCATATGGACATAGTGTGTCACATTGTTTCCTATTATTGATTTCAACGGTGCGACGAATGTAATCTACTTACAAATAATAATTGTACTAGTAATTGAACAAACTGTGGGTCTAACTTAGATGGCCTACTTTTAAATCAGTCGAAAGCAACATGTTAAGGATGCTGTGATAGGAAATACTGGGAGTGCTGTGGTGGTTTCTACTTTAGCGGTCACGGATTTCAAAGAATCGTATTAAATACAGTGAGATCGGGCGTTACAATTCCTGACAGTGATCATATTGTTTGCAAGCCGTAATAAACGGATATTTTTATTAAAATCTGTGTTGATTTATTTCTGGAAATAATAGAAAAATACTTCGGTATCGTAAACTTTAATTCAAACAATAACAAAATGCATGTAAAAAATTCGTTATCGTTAGTAAAGACACTACGAACTTCCATATCCATTTTTACCAACGATAGCAAAAACTTAAGTCATCGCTACGCTATTCTACCATCAAAAGGAGTATTCCTATTCATCATATGAAGAAATACATTACTTTCATTTTAGTTTGTTGCATTTGTTGAATTTCTTTGATGTTTAGGTAGTCATTATTTTCATTTATCAAGATTTCACAATAACGCTATTTTAGCCGTGGATTCATCGAAAACGATGGTAATACTTTGGATATTGCTATTAAACTTTTAGGTTCTACTTATTAATTTACTACTTCGACCCTTTGGAAAAAAATCAGAAAAAATACACAAACTGTTGACAAATAAACAATGATAGTGACAGGAACGAAATTGATTTATGGAGTCTACGTCAGTCAGATAATGTCATCGAGACGGTACGAGCAGCTCCGAATAAATACGATGCAGAATGAGTTAGAGGGAGAATAATAACCTTATCAATGTGCTGTCAGTTTAGTGTTGTATTATGGTTGTTTTGCATACATTGAAAATTGCATTTAATTTGTACGAACAAAAAAAAAATTAAGATATGACTTTTTTTTTAAAGTTGCAGAACAAAAGATGCTCTGTTTTGGGAGTAGAAACGACCCTTGCATTTAAAGCCCCTTGAAAAAAGGCACCCTGTATAATAGCAGCGACTTTTCATTAAAATCGACTGTACACCAGAAAAATTATGTACGAGTTGAATGAAAGTTTATATTATAATAGTGATGTGTCAGGTTAATACCTCAATTTTGATTGGCTACATCTGTAACGTCACAATGACAATGACATAGTGAGTGTCTTTCGGCCATCTTTGGTAACTTTTTGGAGTCTAATTATGACGCAGAGTGTAGAAGATTATTATCGGTCGTTTGCGCGTGAAGCAAGTGAGGCAAGCGAACGGGTGAGGCAAATGAGGCAAGTGAGGCAAGTAAGCGGGTGAGTCAAGTGAAGCGGGAGAGGCAAGTGAGCGGATGAGGCAAGAGATGCTTGTGAGGCAAGTAAGCGGGTGAGGCAAGTGATGCTTGTGAGTCATCCGGCCTTGCAATGAGTGACCGGGTTGTGTGTGCGCGCGCAGGTACGCGGAGTTCCTGGGGCAGCTGGGCACGCTGGTGGCGCTGGCGGGCCCGGGCGCGGGGCTGCTGGACGGCGCGCAGCCGCCGCTGTTCCTCAACCTGGAGCAGGGCGGGCGCGACGGGCGCTACACCTACGTGTGGCACGACGACGTCATGCAGGTCATCATCATCTTCTTCATCATCACTTGGCCATGTCCGGCTACAGCGACTGGTTCCTAACGCTGAGAGCGCTGTCAGGTGACTGACGTAGCCGATTTTTGCAGTGAATGCGCGGCCGCACTCACTACAAGTCGGCACCCCTCAGTAATTATAATGTATGGCCACAGGTGGTTTGGCCTTCTGCTCGTTTTGCGTCCAGTTTGTTACGTCATGCAGGTACCGCAGTTGCCACCCACAGCAGAGAGTCCACGGCAAGATATTCGCAGAAATGTTACGATATTACATTTTTGATCGCATTTCTGCTCCAGGGGGGACTTTATCTGTCCAAGTTTGCATGCGATGATCTTCGATGAAAATAACTGAACATGTGGTTTTCAGTCTTTAATTAATAGACGGAACACACGTAGGATAGCACGGTCGAGTGCAAAAATAAATATCGATTCCTACAAACTTCTCAAATATATATCGCACGAACGCACGATCTTATTATGCCGGTGTAAGAGCGTATGATACTTATTTTTGAAACTGACTAGATACATATTATTACACTTGACCGTATCTACAATGGGTTTACATCGCAAGTAATCCTTTCACCAATTTCGAATAGAAATTGGCAGTACTATTCGAATAGCAGTCATTTATTACCTTGTTAGAGAGGTAGTGTGGTGAGCGTAACGTGTGCGTATGCGTGACAGGTGCTGTTCCACGTGGCGACGGCGATGCCCACGTCGCCGGCGGACCCCACGTGCAACGAGAAGCGCAAGTACATCGGCAACGACTACGTCAGCATCGTCTACAACGACTCCGGCGAGGACTTCTCCATACACACCATCAAGGTACGCCCTCGCTGCAGGCATCACAGACTCTTATGGCATGGATTAGACGGTCAATATTTAACCAAACAGTGACAAATTTTTTTTTTTTTTAAATTTCGCGTATGCGTGTGCGTGCAGGGCCAGTTCAACCTGTGCGTGGTGGTGGTGGAGCCGCTCCCGCACGCGCTGCACCGCGTGCTCGTGCTGAGCAAGGACGCGCGCATCCGCACCAAGTTCCTGCCGCACCTGGAGCACGTGCCGCTCGTCGCCTCCGACGCCTGCGTGCCCGCGCTGGCCCGCCAGCTGGCGCTCCACTGCGCGCTGGCCGCCCACGTGGCCCAGTCGCTCTCGCTAGGTGAGACACTGTTGCTGAGCAAGGACGCGCGCATCCGCACCAAGTTCCTGCCGCACCTGGAGCACGTGCCGCTCGTCGCCTCCGACGCCTGCGTGCCCGCGCTGGCCCGCCAGCTGGCGCTCCACTGCGCGCTGGCCGCCCACGTGGCCCAGTCGCTCTCGCTAGGTGAGACACTGTTGCTGAGCAAGGACGCGCGCATCCGCACCAAGTTCCTGCCGCACCTGGAGCACGTGCCGCTCGTCGCCTCCGACGCCTGCGTGCCCGCGCTGGCCCGCCAGCTGGCGCTCCACTGCGCGCTGGCCGCCCACGTGGCCCAGTCGCTCTCGCTAGGTGAGACACTGTTGCTGAGCAAGGACGCGCGCATCCGCACCAAGTTCCTGCCGCACCTGGAGCACGTGCCGCTCGTCGCCTCCGACGCCTGCGTGCCCGCGCTGGCCCGCCAGCTGGCGCTCCACTGCGCGCTGGCCGCCCACGTGGCCCAGTCGCTCTCGCTAGGTGAGACACTGTTGCTGAGCAAGGACGCGCGCATCCGCACCAAGTTCCTGCCGCACCTGGAGCACGTGCCGCTCGTCGCCTCCGACGCCTGCGTGCCCGCGCTGGCCCGCCAGCTGGCGCTCCACTGCGCGCTGGCCGCCCACGTGGCCCAGTCGCTCTCGCTAGGTGAGACACTGTTGCTGAGCAAGGACGCGCGCATCCGCACCAAGTTCCTGCCGCACCTGGAGCACGTGCCGCTCGTCGCCTCCGACGCCTGCGTGCCCGCGCTGGCCCGCCAGCTGGCGCTCCACTGCGCGCTGGCCGCCCACGTGGCCCAGTCGCTCTCGCTAGGTGAGACACTGTTGCTGAGCAAGGACGCGCGCATCCGCACCAAGTTCCTGCCGCACCTGGAGCACGTGCCGCTCGTCGCCTCCGACGCCTGCGTGCCCGCGCTGGCCCGCCAGCTGGCGCTCCACTGCGCGCTGGCCGCCCACGTGGCCCAGTCGCTCTCGCTAGGTGAGACACTGTTGCTGAGCAAGGACGCGCGCATCCGCACCAAGTTCCTGCCGCACCTGGAGCACGTGCCGCTCGTCGCCTCCGACGCCTGCGTGCCCGCGCTGGCCCGCCAGCTGGCGCTCCACTGCGCGCTGGCCGCCCACGTGGCCCAGTCGCTCTCGCTAGGTGAGACACTGTTGCTGAGCAAGGACGCGCGCATCCGCACCAAGTTCCTGCCGCACCTGGAGCACGTGCCGCTCGTCGCCTCCGACGCCTGCGTGCCCGCGCTGGCCCGCCAGCTGGCGCTCCACTGCGCGCTGGCCGCCCACGTGGCCCAGTCGCTCTCGCTAGGTGAGACACTGTTGCTGAGCAAGGACGCGCGCATCCGCACCAAGTTCCTGCCGCACCTGGAGCACGTGCCGCTCGTCGCCTCCGACGCCTGCGTGCCCGCGCTGGCCCGCCAGCTGGCGCTCCACTGCGCGCTGGCCGCCCACGTGGCCCAGTCGCTCTCGCTAGGTGAGACACTGTTGCTGAGCAAGGACGCGCGCATCCGCACCAAGTTCCTGCCGCACCTGGAGCACGTGCCGCTCGTCGCCTCCGACGCCTGCGTGCCCGCGCTGGCCCGCCAGCTGGCGCTCCACTGCGCGCTGGCCGCCCACGTGGCCCAGTCGCTCTCGCTAGGTGAGACACTGTTGCTGAGCAAGGACGCGCGCATCCGCACCAAGTTCCTGCCGCACCTGGAGCACGTGCCGCTCGTTATTTGTGTATTTTTGCAGTGAAAACTTCTTTAGCGGCGCTGAGCACTTTTTGGGATGGATAAAAAATGTTACTCTCGCGTCATTGTCACTTGACCTTTGGACCGAAAATGCTAGGAAAATGTGTCCGACGAAGTATGTCGCCACAGGGGCGTAATAATACTTACTTTGATTTCGTCACGCAGGAGTAAGCTACGTTGGCCTAGTGCAGGGATGGCGAACCAATGGCACGCGTGCCAGTGTTGTTGGCACGCTGCGAAATAATTCGGGCACGCCAATAATAAAAATAGTGTGCAAGCTTTATTTTTGTCCATTAAATCGCCAACTTATGATTCTTTTATTATGAAAGAGGGTAGAAAATGGGCAAGGCAATGTCTTAGCAACAAGGACTTTGATGACAGGTCAGAGCCAAATATTTTTTTGTGAAAAAATGGCACGTCCACTAAAATAGGTTCGCCACCCCTGGCCTAGTGGCATAATGTGTGGAATAATAGTGCGTTCGCTCCGGTGACCGCCGGTTCGAATCTCGTGTATAAAAACTTTGGTATGTTTTTTTTGCGCGAGTGTGCTTGTTTGTAGTTTTTTTTTAAATATCGATATGGGTGTCATTTTGTAGGTTTAAAGGGGTGCTGATTACGAAAATGAAATCCATTTTGAAATCCAAGATGGCGGACATTTTTTTTCTTTTTATTTTCTTTTAGCGCGAGTGTGCGTGCGTGTAGTTTTCACTTCTGCCGGCGCTCCTTCAGTACCTACCCGGTGTTTTTGTATAAATAATGTAATGTGTTGCGGCTAGGTGGAGCGGTGTACGCCAGCAACTCGCTGGAGCGGCTGCGGCACATCAAGCGGCTGCGCCGGCGCGTGGAGGCGGAGCGCGTGGCGCTGGCGCAGCAGCCGCCCAAGCCGTACGCGCCGCGCAAGCCCGCCGACAACAAGGTCGCCATGGACGACTTCAACGACTACACCTAGGCTCACACCGACACCTGCACACACTACATGACATACTTATAACCTCTTCGCCGCTATTTACTCAGGCAGTGAAAATGCACCGCCATTTTGTCAGGGTAAAGTTGACTGACTAGCGCTGCCGGTGACGAGGTTAATGAGTGGCGTGAGTATAGCGGCAGGGCCGCGGGGCTCCGAGCCTCGGCCTTACAGCGCAGAGGCACTTCTTTATATAGAGAAATGATCAGACGACTTTGCCCCGGGCCCCGGTATAGTTACGCCACTTGATGAGCGAAAATTTTTGAATTATCGGTAGGTAAGTGAGTTTTGATTCGCTCGAGCGTGCGGCCGACTAGATATAATAGCCGTTTTAATAAACGGCTACCTAGTTCTGCTGTAGAACGACATACATTGAAAACATCAGATATACTCTGGAGCAAAAATACCGAGTCACTATTCAGACAACTTTCTAAGGGAAGTGACCCAATTTTTTGCTCCCGAGTATAGATACAGCTGTGCAGTGTGAATAAATTCGTACGACAATGTATAAGTCTAAATAAAAACGTTGTTTTGAGTCGAATTACATCGTATTTTTCTGAAATTTTCGCTCAGTTCAAACAAAACTCTAAATACGCCGGACGCATCTAACGCTGCTTCCAAAGTGTCCGAAGTTATGGAAATTAAAAACTGAAAACTCCCTATTGTTATGCGAGGGAGATAAATAATGTTTTAATAATGACTCTTCTTGACTAGACTACGAACGTCGCGAAACTAAGCAATGTAACCATGTTCCATCTTTTAAATCCGAAGTTCGGATCGTACCATTCACTATGTTAAACTACGTTAATGTGAGCAAGACAGCACGACTCGCACCGATCAGAACTAAACTGAATTCGGAAGAATAGCTATAATGTCGCGCCATTTGGAACTATACTGATGAGCAAATATGACGGGTCACTTTTCATGTCTTTGTATGAAAAGTGGGTGGTGGTTATTTTTGCCTGTGAGTGTATAATGAATGTTGGATTAACTTGTAATTTATGAATTAATAGCCGACCTAAGCGTTGCAAGAAGCAGAAAGGTTACAGCACCAGGGGGGCGTTCAAGTATTACGTAAGCGCTTGAGGGGGGCGGGGGGGTCTTTGCTTTGCTTATTTTTGATGACATTTGGGGGGGGGGGGGGTTGATATTGTGATTACGTCAGCAGTTATTATTTACTTTTTTACACAAATGGCAACCCACAAATTTATGAAAAACAGAATACATTAAAAGAAAAATGCATATTTTATAGGTACCAATGATTACGTAAGCATGGGAGAGGGGGAAGAGGTTTGCTTACTTTTGCTGACAAGGGGAAGGGGGGGTTAAATAATCGTAAAAAATCTGCTTACGTAATACTTGAATGGACCCCAGGTCCTTATTTCACAAACGTGACAATGCGGTTTACATTACAGTATGAATCTTCCCAGGTGAATTTTTCGCTTTTGAGCCCTAATCTTTCAAACAAAGGCCATTGTCTCTATTATCGCAAAGCCGCAAGCTACCGCACGCACGTGCCACTACAACATTCATATTGAAAAACGAACGGTATCGTCATAGTATTAAGGTTCAAATTAAAAATAATATCTAGAATATCAGTGACGTTAAATTTGACCCATAATACTATGACGATACCGCTTGTTTTTCAATATGAATGTTGTAGTGGCACGTGCTAACTCGGTAGCTTGTGGCTTTGCGATAATAGAGACAATGGCCTTTGTTTGAAAGATTAGGGCTCGAAGCGAAAAATTCACCTGCGAAGGTTCATACTATAGAAACTCGACGAGGATTTATGCTGGTCGGCTTCGTATTGACCACGCGTTGCAATTCCAATTGTCACTTGTCACCGACAATTGTCGAATTGATGAAATAGGCTAACGTGGTCGATCGGTTATATGGATTGTTGAATAAATAATAGTTATTTGTGTCACAAAGGAGCAAAATCATATATTTACGGCGAGGGCGCTACATTGAATCCAGAATGTAGCGAAGGATTCTACGAAGAATCTAGAGCGTAATGAGGGATTCAAGTGCTAACGCCCAAGATGAAAATAATTTTGCTCCCGAGTGGCTCATACAACTTTTTACACTGAACATTAAAAAACTTAAAAAATAATTCTTAATATAATTAAAGAGCTACCAGCATAGAAAATGGCGTGGTTTTATCAACTTTAAAAAATTGCATTTGCAAAATAATACTTTAAAAAGCCTTGAACAGAATAGTGGCACTTTGATCCCTCTCGACAGGGAGCAAAACTTACTTTTCTGAATGAGAGGTGTGAAAAATATATTGATGTTACAGTGTGTTAGAAGCTGTTAGAAGGTGTCTGTTAAGTCTGTTAGAGGGGGTTGCTTAGATTGAGTATACAAAGTTGTTTGAGGCAGCCAACAAATAAAAAAATAATGGGAAGTAAAGCTACTCCGGTGGCGGCCGCGGCTGCTGGCGAAATTTACAAGATTGGGAATCGTGTCGGACGTGGTGTTCCAGACATTACCGGCGTCTATACCATTTTCATTCTTACCTTGTCCTATTTGGTAAACAAATTTCTAACCTCAAAACGTCTAATTTTTGTTATTTTTTTAGCTATTTCATCGTAAATTGTCACGCTGCAATAATTTAGTCGCATCTCGACATTTCGAACTTTCGCGCCACAACTTACGTGGTAAGGTTCAAAAGTTTCCGGCCTAATAATGAAAATTAACGTTTAGGTTAAAAAAAATATTTTTATTTTTCAATGTAGTCTTCTCCTATTGTTATACATTTTTCAGATCGTTTGATTAACATTTCTATGCCTTTAAAATAATATTCGGAAGTTTTGTCTTCGAAATGCTCGAAAACTGCAGCAGCGACCTCATCATCGGACGAAAATTTTCTCCCCCTTAAGTCCGATTTAAGTTTAGAAAATAAAAAATAGTCGCTTGGGGCTAGATCAGGGCTGTAAGGTGGGTGACGGATTGTTTTAAATCCACATTTAGATATAGCCACATTTACAACTGCAGCCGTGTGGACAGGCGCATTGTCATGAAGAAGACGGACACCCCTGCTGAGTTTTCCTCGACGTTTAAGCTTTATTGCTTCTCGCAACTGGTCTATAAGGCACAAACAGAGTTATTAATTTTTTAAGAATTTAAATAATTACATACACGGAGCTATACACAATTTAGAATTAAAGTGATCTTTATGTATGTGTTACTGAGTTTATAAAAAATAGTGTTATAATAGTGTATGTATTGTTAAGAATCAAATAAATAAAATAAGCTAATTGTTTAGTTAAAATATATATTACGCGGAGAACGACTTAGGCGCCCTCTAGTGCGCGTACGTTGAATCAGATTCCATACTTAGAACAGCGCCATCTTTTGACAGGTGGTCGAACTGTTAGTGAAATTCGGCTGGAGAGACGTCAATTAAGTTG
The DNA here is from genome assembly GCA_963854515.1 of Pandemis heparana. NCBI lineage: Eukaryota > Metazoa > Arthropoda > Insecta > Lepidoptera > Tortricidae > Pandemis > Pandemis heparana. Next base: position 16,708,382 of record OY978013.1, on the reverse strand, counting down.
TGGCGCGAAAGTTCGAAATGTCGAGATGCGACTAAATTATTGCAGCGTGACAAAATAAAGGAACTGGAGATAAAATATCAGCAAAATTATGTACAAAATATTACCTCAGGTTTATTTGATAACATAAAACACCTTATTCTTTACAAAAATTTGCACATTGAGGTTAGAATTTTGTTTACCAAATAGGACAGGTAAGAATGAAAATAGTATACACGAAGAGATGTTCCTGTACAAGAAATAAAACCATTGTGGTCTGCCGCGCTTGTGGCTATTACTGCAACGGTCGTATTCGACTGAAATGCGAGGAACATCCTCGGGTAACCTTTCTGTTGGACATTGCAGAGTGGCCCCGCTGCCATTCCTCTGTATTCCTTGATGAGTGTTGTAAGACTCAGTGATAACTTTGATTAGTTTGATTAATACTAAAGACTTGCATTACTTTGGTATGAAACTACGAAGAGGAAAGTGTTTTATTTTCTATTAAAATGTACTTTAATTGATGAAAATACTTGTCCTCTAGTAGGTTTTTTAGTATGATTGTTAACTACTAATATATTTTGTTTTGTTTTTAATTGGTTTAAAAGGGAGAATACATTTAAGTTTCAAATTCAACTAAAGTTTTCCCGACTGTTAAAAACCCAATAGCAATCTGGTAAAATGGTAATAACTTCAAAATGAAACGTTATAAAATTATGCAATAAAAACAGCACGCTACTACAACTAATGGTGCTGCGAATTCTGCTTATTGCGAATCGTAACGATAAAAACAAAAAAAGAAATGATTTTTTTAGTCTGAAAATCGGGGAGGAAACTTTTTGATGTCGACTTTTTTCACGTCGAAAAAATAATGTAACCCGGGTCTAAAATCTTTATTTTTTATCGTAGAACAATAAAATTAGTGTCGTTCGACGCGGAATTAAATAAATTTTTCCTCACACAGGGAAGCACTAAATTACTACGAGTTCAGTTTTTCTAGCGCTCTGTCGCCAACACGGTGTGTAATAAACATATATATGTTGTACCTAATGATATCGTATATTGTTCAATGTTGGCCGGCGGCGCTATTGAGACCGAACGACGGATGTCCTCGCTGTTCAATGTACTGGGGCCTTACCATGACGTCTTAATGCGTTTCAGTTTAGGTCCGCTCGCTGTCAGATTCATACTAAAAGTGACAGCTAAAACTTGAACTGCGTCGGAATTAGGACATCATGGTAAGGCCCCTGATAGTATAATTGTCTAAACGTTTGATAGCTTGTTTGATGACATAATATTTAGTCAAATACTCGGTAAAATGCGGTGTCATTTGACTAAAAATATGTTGAATGTGGCAACGTCGCAGCAATTTATGTGTCTAATGTAACTAGCGGCTGCGCTTCCACCGGCTGAGCCACAAGCAGACTTATTTCAATAGGTGAGGGTCGAAATTTAATCATCACCGAATTGGAGATACGTCGTTTTGACGCTCCTCACTTGTACATATTACTACTTATGCATCTTGCCGAATAAAATGCACTAAGCATAGTAAAGTCGATGTGTTCGCTGCTCAAACAAAGCGCAAGCCCCGCCCTTTTCACCGGGAAATAATAATACACAAGTAATACTACTCGAAAACTAAATAGTTCTATGTCACGTCGCAAGAGCCCGAATACCTTGCCTCGTTCCTTGGAGAGCTCAATTCGGAATTAACTGTAAACGGAATGTGGGACCTAGTAGGATTCGCAAGCGATCACTTTGGTCAGTAATAATATCACAGTATGAAGCGAAATGGATTGGTATTAGTGGGCAAGGCCGGCGTGGCGCTGTGGGGGGGGGGGTCGTTCGTTAAGTGTTTATATTGGTGTTTTATTTGTAAGTAAACGATCCGCGATGTAACGTCGGTGTCACGTCGGCCTCGGGCTAGTGGACGCCGGGCGCCGGCGCTAGCGTCGTCGCCCTCGCACTCGCGGGATGCCTCCGAGCGTGAGGGAGACGGCGCACTGGCACGCCGCGGCGTCTAGTAGGTTAGGTATGGTATGTAATCGTTTGTGAGTGTGCTACTTCATATACCGATAAGTACATTATAACTAAGTAAGTTCAGCGTTAGCGTATACGGAAGCGGCATGTATCGCAGCTGGTAACGTAGGTCGGCGCGCGGCCCGAGAGGGGTTGCTACGATTCGGTTTGGAAATTGCAATTTGGCTCCCTCAGAGCGGCGGCGACCGTCCCTTTCTCGCGATATGTGAGAGAAAGGGACCGCCGAAACGTTAGCGTTTTAGGCAGCTACAAAGTTGTGCCGGGCCGCGCGCCGCGTAGGATAAGCAGGAGCCGCGGCGGGAGGGGGGCAGGGGGGGACAACTAGATGTATAGTTATTTTCTTATAATAAATAAGCTTTAATGAGTGCGCTGCAGCGGCCCCGCCGCGCGCCGGCCGACGAACAGGCGCCGTGTACACAGACAACAATTTTTCATTTTTCCAGAGATGTGATAATAGCGTAACTATTATTAATGATAAATACGAGTAATGTACTGTGGCTGGCGAGTTTTTCTACTTCCGCTTCGCTTTCGGGTTCTAGATTTTCATAAATATAAACGTACGATGCGGGAAAGCGAACGCGCCAAGTTCTAAATATAGATCACAGTTTGTAATGAATTTGCAGATTAATCAAGACGTATTTATTGTATTGTCTTATAAAATTTAAAGGTAATTATTTTGTGTGGGTGTTTCGGGTTGGCTTTCCCGGGTCGACCGGCTGTACCGGCTTCGGTTGTCCTCACCGCAATAGTCTGACGGCCACGCTTCTGCGCCCGCGCAGGCCACGCCACTACAGAGATAGTAAATCATAGGTACATTATAGAATAAGCTTTTTTAAATGAAAATTCGTCAACGGTCTCCTCGTGTCACTGATTCTTGAGCCTTTAGTTGAAGAACACTGTGCATTTATCAAGTTATCCGTTCATGAATTAGCGTTTAAAGTTGCCAACGTGTCAATAATGTCTAGGGTTAAGTAACGCATGAACGCTCGTACGCGATTGGTCTTTTGCCGTTGTTGTGAGGTGTTATGACGCCTGTGGGGGCGTCGCCGGCGCTGGGCCCTTGTCAAAGTAATTTTACGCAGCAATTTATTTCCTGACAAAAGATTTTGTAATCGAATAAATGATGGCTATTTTTCTGTTGTTTTATTCATTCATTTTCACCCACTTATTTCAGTCAATCGTTCGGTTTTTATACATATAAGAGGGAGCAAACGAGCAGACGGGTCACCTGGTGGAAAGTGACCTTTTCTTTGTTATTCTATTACATATTATAAAAATATTATGATAAAAATAATATTATTTTTTACGGCCGCCGTTACAGGAGAATAGAATAAAAATAAGGATTTGATGGGCCCATAATATTATCCTACGCACTTGATAAATACAAATAAAATATACGTAAATTTGCGATTACGATTACTGGACTATTCGAATAAGCTCCCAATTTCTTGCAGAATGTACTCCATTTGCGTAGACTTCATTCTGAACCTTTCATTGTATATGGAAAGGTGTGTCAAAGTCATTTTTATTCTTGGGCGAAACATCGTCCGAGTCCGACTCAGACAAGTTCCTTAACAAACGGGTCATTCCTTGAGTTGAAGATCTTGAGTTAATAACTTGAAGAAGAGGATAATTCTGCACCTGTAGCCCTTGTTACCAGTCTCAAGACGTATGTAAGTTTTCGTTACAATTGTACCAGCCTACGGTTGTATTTTACAATGTTTTTATAAAACGCTTGTACGATTAAGAATTTAAAACCATAAAAGGTCCACGTTTTTGTCTATGATCAGCCTACAGGCGCCTGTATGTACCTGTAGCTCGTAAAATTGTTTTAAAGTGGAAACACATTGTTAACAAGCGAGGCGACCCGATGCAACGAATGTATGCGCATGGCGTTGCGTCGGGTGTTCATAGTGTGGTTCTGGTCATAGATAGAAAATAATACAATTTGATTCGACTCAACACGCGTTGCGTTGCATCGGGTCGCGTCGCGTGTTAATAATGTGTTTCCACCTTTACAGTACCTACTTTTATAAAACACAAATTGTAAAAAACAGGACAAATATTGCCAATAAAGGCCTGTAGAATTGTAACCTGTAGCTTTATAAAACATGGCCCTGCACTGTCCACAAATAATTTAACATGACAAGTTTTATAAACCCCTGTCACTGTCAGTAACGTCCACTGCCAAATCTAACGGTGTCGGCACTGATATTGGACTCGCTGAAAGTAAGCTAGCTACTCGGAACCTCTAGTGTAAGTTTTAGACAAAAAACGCGTCGAACGCGCTCGCGCTCGCGTTTTATCCCAACTACAACTACCTAAGTATGGGCAATTAGCAGCGCCAATAGCGGAACGAAAAGGCAACAAACAGTTATCGTAGTTTTTGACATTTTAACCCTAACGTGATCGAGACGTATTTTGCTTCCGATAAGCGGTTTGACTTGGATTAGATGGTCAAAATTATCATGATACTGGTATGTCAATGGGTCGTCGATTTCAAAACAACCGGATTCGCTGCGATGCATCTATAACCGTCTAATCCGTGCGTTTAGATGCAGGCGTGGTGGTGCGTCGCGCTGGTTGTGTGCGCGCGGGGGGAGGCGCGCGCGGCGCGGCCCGGCGCTGGCGCTGGCGGACTCGCGGCGCTCGGCCAGGACCTGGCGGACACGCTGCACCAGGTGACGGGGCCCTGACCTACTGCGGCATGGTTCATTAACGTGGGGGTTTGACTCGATGGTTTAACTTGGATGTTTGAAGGTCCTAATCTGGAACTAAGTACATTATAGAGGTACTTAGGTAATTAATTAATTATAGTAAGTACCTATAAGTATTGCGCTGGCCAGTGGTACCTACCCTTAGCTATTGCCTATATATTATAGCTATCTAATTGCTTGAGGGTCCTTTACAGACGGATTGCATACAATTGCAATTTAATTGGAGACCGCCCAATGCTCATACTACGTTTTCAGTTTTATTGCAGTCTGTACAACTGCCGAGACGTATAGCGACGCATCAGCACAGTCAAACGACAAACGAAAGCACACGAAGCACGAATTGTAAAATCTGTTATAACGATTGTATTAGGCGATAGATTGTATGGAGCTGCCGGACGTCGAGCCGGAGCCGGACGCGTTGGTGTCGGGGCTGCGCGGCGCGGGGCTGCGGGGCGCGGCGCTGTGCGCGGGGGGGGAGGGCTGCGCGGGCGCGCTGTGGGGCCGGCGCTGGCTGCTGGCGCGGGCCGCCTGCGCCGCGCGTCTGCCGCTGCACAGCGCGCTGGTGCTGCCGCAGCGGGACGTCGCCGGCTGCCGCAACATCACGCCAGGTGACGCCACGAGACACGGTCTGGCTTACCATGAGCTTACATAGTGATTGCACAAATTACGGACGCGTTTTGACATTTTATATTATGAACTCGTTGACGCCGTGTGCGCCATTCGCTTGCTGTACCCAATAAATTGTAGCGAGTATCTCATGTACTTAGCTATTTTCCCCTTCCCCCGCGCCTCTGTGATATAAAGTGGATCGGAGTCGCTTGTGACACGATAGTGCTACAGATCAATGCGAGTCTATCCGCACTACCGTCTATAATGTCTATATAGTACTTACTGAAGACGATAGATCAGTTGCTGGCTTTATATGATTTAGTTGCGTGTACAGATTCGGGCGCGATCCCCGTACTGGCGCGCTTCGTGCACCCGCAGCACGCGGCGGGCGCGGCCTACGACGCGGCGCTGCTGCTGCTGGCCGCCGCTGCGCCCGCGCCGCCGCTCGCCAACCACTCGCGCGCGCTGCTGCACGTGCCCCAGTAAGCACAAGATACACTACACTACACTTCGCCTTTTGACTTGTTTTGGTTTATAATGGCTTACCTATTGTTTACCGCGCGCATCATCCAATCTAATTTATATATCTATCGAACGGTAGCTATAAAGATGATTTTAAATTTAAAGATAATAAAATTATAGGACCGCTTTTAGCTAAAGTTAGTTAGTTTAGTTTGGATTGGAAAGAAAAAAACAGAACGTACCAGTAAAACCCATCAAGAGAATTGGCGAATATCTTGGGAATCATGTAATAGGCGATGCGGTTAGCAATAGCACACAGGCACGACGTCGTCTGTACACGCGTCAATGTGTGCGTAAGATACACAGGGCTGTCTATCGCAAAAACTTAGTACTATAAGTACTACCAATGAAATAAATATCTATTTATTTAAACTTACTTAAAATGTGTCTGTCTGTGTATTTAAGCATTATTATTTTCAATTACAATAGATGTACGACAACAAACTTAAGCGAATGATTCTGTAGTTATTTCATGTATCAATCGCGATAATTTCAGAAAGCTTTCATTTTCTAATGTTTTATAAAATGAAGTTAAGTAGTAGTAGGTAGGATAGGTTCCCGAACTTGTGACGTGCGGCCGACATACATCGCGTTGCGAGCCCTACTAGTTGCCAGCAGCTTTCCGGCAGACTGCGCTTGAGGGGTGGGTTGACTCGAATCGGTGCGGGGCGGAGCGTGGCCATTCTGTACGTTAGTACTATTATATATTCTGTGGCAATAGCAACCCATCACTGTTTCCACCTAAATGGCCTTTAGTTCACGTTACCCTACTCTCCGTCTAGACTACCTCATAAGGGTCAAAGATGAATCAATTTAAATTGTCTGGTGGGTTCGATCGGTCAGATTGGAGCGCTGGCTGCAGCAGGTGCCGATGGCGCCCTCGGGGTCGGAGGACCGCGAGCGCGGGCTGGAGCTGGCGGCGCTGCGGCTGACCAGCTCGCCGTTGCGGCTGCTGGCGGCGGCGGTGCTGGCGCCTGCCGCCGCGCTGCTGCTGCTGTTCGCGCTGGCGCTGCGACTGCCCGTGGCCGCGACCGCGCCCGCGCTGCTGGACCACGACGCGCTCGAGTGCGCGCCGGAGCCCGAGGCGCCGCGAGACGCCGCGACGCGACACCGGCTAGATTGCCTTTAACGCGCACCAGTCGAGCTGCGCACGTGTCACGTGTTTATCGTCGCACAGGTTCTCTATGAAGGCAGGACTGCAGTGCAAATTTTTATAAACTAGCCAGAACTAAATTTTTCTTGTCTTGAATTTTGATGAATAGATAACATCAGGTTTTAGTTGTGAATATCACATGAACATAGTTAGGCTGGATTTGACCAGCCTTAGCCATATGTTATTTAAGTAAGTATTTTTATGTGACAGTGTGAAATTTATAATTTCCATGAATTATAAAACATTTGAATTGTTTGTGATTGATTAATTTTACTCCCTGAATATGTTTAGCCCTATTAAGAATTATTTGAGTGATGACACAAATATTAATTTTGTCGTAGAAGGTATTAGGTTCATTTGGTTCGCTACCACCATCTTGCTAGCTAATCATGCCAGTACCTTTGGTGTTGCATGTCCATGTGTGGTGGACACTGACTGTAATCCCCCAAAATCTTCAGACTCTGAATCCCCCTAGTAGGTATATGGTATTCATGAATACTGTAAATTTCATAGATTTAAAAGACCATCTGTATGAGCAATGCATTTAAGGCGAAGGGATAGGCAAAAGCTCAAAAATTGGTTGTTTTTGTGCATGTTTTATGGCGATAATACACAATTTGGAGTTTTGAAAACTGCACATTCTATAAAACATGTCTTGAATTAGAATTCACCGGTGAAAACATATTCCTTAATGTCGTAGTTAGTACAAAAATTCGTTTGCTCTAAGAGTCTCGCAAATATTTTGTACACGGTTTGCTCGGGTGAAACCAATCTGTTTGCTACCAATCTCGACGAGGTCACTCTAGTAACTCATAATTAAAATTCCGCGGTGCGTTTGCTTCAATTAGCCAACAAATAAGGCTTTAGAGAGTAGTACTGCCCTGATCCTGTGAAAAGGGCGAACGCAATATTTGCCCGCACATTCAATCAGGCGCTTTTCAATGTACAAAAAAATTCGGAAACCAAAAAAATTTTAAAAAGATAATACAATGAAATAAATTATTAAGATAAAACCAAAAATGTTCATAAAAAATAAATAAAAGAATAATAGATAAATAAATAAAAAAATAATTTGGATAAGACGTATGAAAATAATAAGGAAAAAGCAACGTTGCATGTTCGCTCGGTGGCGGCAGTGTGTAAGCGACGCGACGTTGCCAATATTCGCTTTGCGTTTTTTCATATTGGTTTGGCTAAGCATGTTGTTTGAGTCACAGAATAGGCGCAAAACAGTGCTTCAAAAAGTCGTACTCGTTCGCTTCGCACGTATAATACCTATATTAAGTTAAAAGTTATTATTTTCAATCCGTTTTTTGGGAACTTAGTGGCAGGTTGGTTTGATACTTACTTGCTGTTTAGCGAACAAGCATGGGAAATAGGATTTTGGTTGGAATTACTGCATGAAAAATTTTGATATTTAGGCAAGTAGTACTCCAATGTATAGTCTATCATTAGAAAGAAAAAAAAAAGATATCTGAAGGTCTAAGTGGTCCCCAAACATGGATCCGTTATCAAAATAAAAAAGACCGCCATATTGAAATCTTTATTTTTTCGACCGATTAATTTCAAAATCAATATCTGAGGATCTGAGTTGTCTCCAAACACGTGTCGTATCCGTTATCAAAAATGACAAATTAAAGTGGCCGCCATTTTGAAATCTTTAAGTTATGGGCCGATTATTTTCAAAATCGATATCTGAGGGTCCGAGTGGTCGTCAAACACAAATCTGCTACCGAAAATGAAAAAACTGGCCGCCATTTTGAATTCTTTACTTTCTGGACCAATTGTTTTCAAAATCGATATCTGAGGATACGAGTGGTCCCCAAACATGAATCCGTTTTTAAAAATGAAATAAGTGGCCGCCATTTTGAAATCTTTAAGTTTTGGACCGAATATTTTCAAAATCGATATGTGAGGGTCCGAGTGGTCGTCAAACACAAATTTGCTATCGAAAATGAAAAAAATGGCCGCCATTTTGAAATCTTTAGTTTTCCGACCGATTGATTTCAAAATCGATATCTGAGAATCCGAGTTGTCTCCAAACACGTATCCGTTGTCAAAAATGACAAAAGTGGCCGCCATTTTGAAATCTTTAGTTTTTGGACCGATTATTTTCAAAACCGATATCTGAGAGTCCGAGAGGTCCCCAAACATAAATCCGTTATCAAAAATGAAAAAAGTGGCCGCCATTTTGAAATCTTTAAGTTTTGGGCCGATTATTTTCAAAATCGATATCTGAGGGTCCGAGTGGTTGTCAAACACAAATCTGCTACCGAAAATGAAAAAACTGGCCGCCATTTTGAATTCTTTACTTTCTGGACCAATTGTTTTCAAAATCGATATCTGAGGATCCGAGTGGTCCCCAAACACGAATCCGTTTTTAAAAATGAAAAAAGTGGCCGCCATTTTGAAATTTTTAAGTTTTGGACCAAATATTTTCAAAATCGATATGTGAGGGTCCGAGTGGTCGTGAAACACAAATTTGCTATCGAAAATGAAAAAAATGGCCGCCATTTTGAAATCTTTAGTTTTCCGACCGATTGATTTCAAAATTGATATCTGAGAATCCGAGTTGTCTCCAAACACGTATCCGTTATCAAAAATGAAAAAAATGGCCGCCATTTTGAAATCTTTAGTTTTCCGACCGATTGATTTCAAAATTGATATCTGAGAATCCGAGTTGTCTCCAAACACGTATCCGTTATCAAAAATGACAAAAGTGGCCGCCATTTTGAAATCTTTAGTTTTTGGACCGATTATTTTCAAAACCGATATCCGAGGGTCCGAGAGGTCCCCAAACATAAATCCGTTATCAAAAATGAAAAAAGTGGCCGCCATTTTAAACTCTTTATGTTTTGGGCCAATTATTTTCAAAATCGATATCTGAGGGTCCGAGAGGTCCCCAAACATAAATCCGTTATCAAAAATGAAAAAAGTGGCCGCCATTTTGAAATTTTTAAGTTTTGGACCAAATATTTTCAAAATCGATATGTGAGGGTCCGAGTGGTCGTGAAACACAAATTTGCTATCGAAAATGAAAAAAATGGCCGCCATTTTGAAATCTTTAGTTTTCCGACCGATTGATTTCAAAATTGATATCTGAGAATCCGAGTTGTCTCCAAACACGTATCCGTTATCAAAAATGAAAAAAATGGCCGCCATTTTGAAATCTTTAGTTTTCCGACCGATTGATTCCAAAATTGATATCTGAGAATCCGAGTTGTCTCCAAACACGTATCCGTTATCAAAAATGACAAAAGTGGCCGCCATTTTGAAATCTTTAGTTTTTGGACCGATTATTTTCAAAACCGATATCCGAGGGTCCGAGAGGTCCCCAAACATAAATCCGTTATCAAAAATGAAAAAAGTGGCCGCCATTTTAAACTCTTTATGTTTTGGGCCAATTATTTTCAAAATCGATATCTGAGGGTCCGAGAGGTCCCCAAACATAAATCCGTTATCAAAAATGAAAAAAGTGGCCGCCATTTTGAAATCTTTAAGTTTTGGGCCGATTATTTGCAAAATCGATATCTGAGGGTCCGAGTGGTTTTCAAACACAAATCTGCTACCGAAAATGAAAAACTGGCTGCCATTTTGAATTCTTTACTTTCTGGACCAATTGTTTTCAAAATCGATATCTGAGGATCCGTGTGGTCCCCAAACATGAATCCGTTTTTAAAAATGAAAAAAGTGGCCGCCATTTTGAAATTTTTAAGTTTTGGACCGAATATTTCCAAAATCTATATGTGAGGGTCCGAGTGGTCGTGAAACACAAATTTGCTATCGAAAATGAAAAAAATGGCCGCCATTTTGAAATCTTTAGTTTTCCGACCGATTGATTTCAAAATTGATATCTGAGAATCCGAGTTGTCTCCAAACACGTATCCGTTATCAAAAATGACAAAAGTGGCCGCCATTTTGAAATCTTTAGTTTTTAGACCGATTATTTTCAAAACCGATATCTGAGGGTCCGAGAGGTCCCCAAACATAAATCCGTTATCAAAAATGAAAAAAGTGGCCACCATTTTGAATTTTTTATGTTTTGGGCCAATTATTTTCAAAATCGATATCTGAGGGTCCGAGTGGTTGTCAAACACAAATCTGCTACCGAAAATGAAAAAGCTGGCCGCCATTTTGAATTCTTCACTTTCTGGACCAATTGTTTTCAAAATTGATATCTGAGGATCCGAGTGGTCCTCAAACATGAATCCGTTTTTAAAAATGAAAAAAGTGGCCGCCATTTTGAAATCTTTAAGTTTTGGACCGATTATTTTTAAAATCGATATCTTAGGGTCCGAGTGGTCATCAAATACAAATCTGCTATCGAAAATAAAAAAAACTGGCCGCCATTCTGAATTCTTTACTTTTTGGACCGATTGTTTTCAAACTCGATATCTTACGATCCGAGTGGTTCCCAAACACGTATCCGTTATACAAAATAGAAAAGTGACCACCATTTTGAAATGTTTAGTTTTTGAACAGATTGTTTTCAAAATCGATATCTGATCTGGCGGCCACTTTTTCCATTTTTGATAACGGGTTTGTGTTTGGGGACCACTCGGATCCTCCGATATCGATTTTGAAAGCTATCAATCTAAAAACTAAAGATTTCAAAATGGCGGGCACTTTTATCATTTTTGATAACGGATTTATGTTTGGGGACCACTCGAACCCTCAGATATCGATTTTGAAAACAATCAGTTCAAAAACTACAGATTTCAAAATGGCGGTGACTTTTTCCATTTTATATAACGGATACGTGTTTAGGAACCACTCGGATCATCAGATATCGATTTTGACAACAATCGGTCCAAAAACAAAAGTTTTCAAAATGGCGGCCACTTTTTTCATTTTTAAAAACGGATTCATGTTTAGGGACCACTCGGATCTTCAGATATCGAATTTTAAAACAATCGGTCCAAAAACTAAAGATTTCAAAATGGCGGCCACTTTTTTCATTTTGGATAACGGATTCATGTTTGCGGACCACTCGGACCCTCAGATATCGATTTTGAAATCAATCGGTTCAAAAACTAGAGATTTCAAAATGGCGGTCACTTTTTCCATTTTATATAACGGATACGTGTTTGGGAATCACTCGGATCGTCAGATATCGATTTTGAAAACAATTGGTCCAAAAACAAAGGCTTTTTTCATTTTTAAAAACGGATTCATGTTTGGAGACCACTTGGATCCTCAGATATCGAATTTGGAAACAATCGGTTCAAAAAGTAAAGAATTCAAAATGGCGGCCAGTTTTTTTTATTTTCGATAGCAGATTTGTGTTTGACGACCACTCGGACCCTCAGATATCGATTTTGAAAATAGTCGTTTCAAAACTTAAAGAATTCAAAATGGCGGCCACCTTTTTCATTTTTGATAACGGATACGTGTTTGGGAACCACTCGGATCATCAGATATCGATTTTGAAAACAATCGGTCCAAAAACAAAAGTTTTCAAAATGGCGGCCACTTTTTTCATTTTTAAAAACGGATTCATGTTTAGGGACCACTCGGATCCTCAGATATCGAATTTTAAAACAATCGGTCCAAAAACTAAAGATTTCAAAATGGCGGCCACTTTTTTCATTTTGGATAACGGATTCATGTTTGCGGACCACTCGGACCCTCAGATATCGATTTTGAAATCAAGCGGTTCAAAAACTACAGATTTCAAAATGGCGGTGACTTTTTCCATTTTATACAACGGATACGTGTTTGGGAACCACTCGGATCATCAGATATCGATTTTAAAAACAATCGGTCCAAAAACAAAAGTTTTCAAAATGGCGGCCACTTTTTGCATTTTTAAAAACGGATTCATGTTTAGGGACCACTCGGATCCTCAGATATCGAATTTTAAAACAATCGGTCCAAAAACTAAAGATTTCAAAATGGCGGCCACTTTTTTCAATTTGGATAACGGATTCATGTTTGCGGACCACTCGGACCCTCAGATATCGATTTTGAAATCAATCGGTTCAAAAACTAGAGATTTCAAAATGGCGGTGACTTTTTCCATTTTATATAACGGATACGTGTTTGGGAACCACTCGGATCATCAGATATCGATTTTGAAAACAATCTGTCCAAAAACAAAAGTTTTCAAAATGGCGGCCACTTTTTTCATTTTTAAAAACGGATTCATGTTTAGGGACCACTCGGATCCTCAGATATCGAATTTTAAAACAATCGGTCCAAAAACTAAAGATTTCAAAATGGCGGCCACTTTTTTCATTTTGGATAACGGATTCATGTTTGCGGACCACTCGGACCCTCAGATATCGATTTTGAAATCAATCGGTTCAAAAACTAGAGATTTCAAAATGGCGGTCACTTTTTCCATTTTATATAACGGATACGTGTTTGGGAATCACTCGGATCGTCAGATATCGATTTTGAAAACAATTGGTCCAAAAACAAAGGTTTTCAAAATGGCGGCCACTTTTTTCATTTTTAAAAACGGATTCATGTTTGGAGACCACTTGTTTCCTCAGATATCGAATTTGGAAACAATCGGTTCAAAAAGTAAAGAATTCAAAATGGCGGCCAGTTTTTTTTATTTTCGATAGCAGATTTGTGTTTGACGACCACTCGGACCCTCAGATATCGATTTTGAAAATAGTCGTTTCAAAACTTAAAGAATTCAAAATGGCGGCCACCTTTTTCATTTTTGATAACGGATTTATGTTTGGGGACCTCTCGGACCCTCAGATATCGGTTTTGAAAATAATCATTGGAAAAACTATACCTTATTCTGTACCTTTCCTGCACACGTTCAAGTTTTACTTCATTCTGCAATAATAATTTACGTTGCGACTCTAGACAGACCCTGGACACCGCAATTTTCTGGGATAATAAGTAGCCTGTTTTAATCTAGGGTACCAACTGTCTTCGTTCCAAATTTCATGCAGAAGCATTTCATCTAAGTCCTCTAGGTTGGCATGGCAACGCATCTGCAATCCCTCCGGGGTTGCGGGTGTCTATGGGCAGTGGTGATCGCTTACCATCAGGTGACCCACTTGCTCGTTTACCTTCCTATTCACATATAAAAAAGAAAAAAAAAAGAAGAAACAAACATACTTACACACTCACTCACATCGTCACAAACTTTCTCATGTATAATATCACATACATACATACATAAATAACGTCTCTATCCCTTGCGGAGCAGACAGAGCCCAAGGTAACAAGACTTTAAGGCCACGTTACGAATGCCGAAATGTTACAATTTTTATTATTTTTGCGAAATCTGATTTGAACATTATGCTGTGTGTGTAAGGCAATCGGAAAACTGACACAAGCGCCATCTACTAACATCACAGTGCAATATTTCAATCCATCAGCCCGCGCCCATTCGCATCGAGTTTACACGTCGATTATTTAACAGATGTCGCGTTGATCGGACTGCTTGCCACGTCACAAACGGGCAAGGTCATTTGCCTATCCCTTCGCCTTAAATAAAAATATTGATAAACTCATATGAAGTCTCAGGTAACAGCTAGTTTAATAACACTATACAATGGAAGTCACGATGATCTTCCCGAATTTCATTCACAAAACTGCTATAGTCAGGCATTTGCAAAGGCAGCTGGTTGCCCATTCCGGTGCCTCACTAAAAGCATCTACACACGTTGGCACTTCAGTCCTTCTTGTCGGCGTCCAGCTTCCGCCGCCACACCTTGACTTTGCCCCGCAGCTCGCGCAACCGCTTCATCTCCTCCTTGAAGTCCTGGTGCTCGTCGCGGAACAGACCGTACTCCCGCAGCCGCAGCATGAGCGCGTGCGTCTCCACGTGCCGCGGGTAGTAGTGCACCACCTCTTCGTTGCTATGCGTAGGCTTCGCTGAGAACATCTTCACGACTTTCATCGACTTTGCGTTCGTAGGGATGGCTACCTCACCGAAGATACGGTTCGATAGACGCTTCATCCGCGTAGCGTAGTTGCTCGAGGCTTTTATTAGCTGCGCGTATTTCGCGTAATTCGTAGCCATTTCTGGAACCAGACTTTATATGAATAAAATTGTTGACACACTGTGCAGACAATTAATTAGACAGAGTTATGTTTACCATCCGGTTTGGTATTAATAAGCAATAATAATAGTACTAAAATAAAAACAATATTACCTAATATAAATAAATTAAAATTATCTCATGAACATAACCTCACTATCTGAAATCATTGATCAGTTCAGAAATGTAAACTGTCAAAATCAAAAACTGACGTGAGGTGAGGAGTATATTTCTGGACAGTATTTCAAAGATCTGTGATGCGCATTTTAATGGTTGTTCACGGAAAAATACTTCTAGAGATTGTCAAACTTTTGACGTCTAGTCGTAGACGTCGTAGTGTCATTTGAAGAGCCTCCGACCGATCGCTACGGATCGCTACCAATTGCTTAATTTTAAAATACATGGTGCTTAGCAATTGGGAACTCTATTTACAACTAATTACAGTCTAAAACTCTAAAACCAACATTCCTTCCGTAATCATACAAAACAAAGTTATTTTTATTTTCATTCTTATCCTAATTCTATTGCAAAACAAACAAGGGAAGGGGTTGAAAGTTAGATATCCTCGATTATAGGAGGATAAGTAATACGCCATTGTAAGTTGTATCTCGTTCCTTGCTGTGCTTCACGATTTTAACATTGTAAATGACTAACACAGTACATCATCCAGCCAAACCGTTCCTAACATTTTCATACAGCATTATTTAATGTTCACGTGAACCGCTGGTTTCGGTAACAGAGAACAGACAGAGCTTACTAATAACTACTCTGCGTATCATGTCGGCGCTGGAAATCCGGGAGGTGATAATAAAGATTGTAAGCTTAGTTCTATTAAGTACTTACTAAAACTTGGGTGTCAGTCAAAAGCATGCCTGTAATATAATAAATAAATGTAACTTTAAATGTTATCAATAAATAGGTTGACACAACATTATTCTGTACAACATCCTTAAAATTGTGGGCGTATTCTACGCGTACAGCTGATATTATCGTTCTGTGTGAGTTATTGCTGGGACTTGTAGTTTTTAAGATGGTTTTTTTTTTTTGGTGAAACCTAGCTAGATCGATTTATCGCCCCCAAAACCCCTGCATACAAAATTTAATGAAAGTCGTTGTTGCCGTTTCGGAGATTCAGATTATCATATATCGTCTTCGTAGAGCGAAAAGTCACCAAATCGCAAAATTACCAAAATTAAAAATTGTTAAAAAATATATTACCTAGGTACTTAATTTAAATTAAAATTTGGCAATTTTGCGATTTGGTGACTTTTCGCTCTAGGGAGACGATATGTATATACAAGAATTGCTTGCTTAAAGGTTTATTATTAGGTTTAGTATTAGATTCCGCAAACTAGGATGAGGTCACATATGCCGCAGAACTGATGGCCGTTGGGGCAAACTGGTTCTGGAGTGGAGACCGCGTGTTGGCAAACGCAGTGTAGGGCGTCCTGTTGCTAGATGGGGCGATGATATTCGCAAGACAGCGGGCAGGGATTGGAGGAGGAGAGCTGAAGATCGAGCCCAATGGCGTGCTATGGGAGAGGCCTATGTCCAGCAGTGGACTGACACGGGCTGATGATGAGGATGAGGATGGTTATGTTTTCAACGATGTCGTAATTATTTTAGGGCAAGATGGTGACTCAGTGGATCTCAAAGCTGCGGCTGGTGTTGTTCCTGCTGGCACTGGCGCTGTACGTCTACGTACTGATCTTCCTCAAGACGGCATACTCCAGGAGCAAGCGGCTAGATGCCATCGACGAGTTGGTATGATACATTCACACCTACTACAACCACTACTGCTACTCTGAGGGCTACTCTGAAACTCGATTTTCGAAATTAATATCATATTGTCCCTCTCCCACTCAAATTAATGACTTTCAGTGTGAGCAGAACAGCATGAAATGATCTTTAAAAATCAAAGTTTTGAGTATAAGGGCTGATTATTTTATTGGAAGTGTTCAAGTGCACATACCAGGGAAATATGAAGATTGAGGTCCAAACGATTTATTTTGCTGCTTTTGTTAGTGTGTTCGCTTTTCAGTAGACATAGCCATTGAGCGCCTCCAAACATTAAAGTTAGTGCTTTGTAAATTAGATTTAAAGAAATACCAACTCAGGAAGCTTAGGGACCATAGTTTGCAGGACGTCCCATGGGTTAATGAGTAGTTTCCAATGAGAAAAACCACAAGAATAAACCATAAAAAATGTATTTTATGACAATGAGTTCTGTTAGAGCCTATGCATATTGCACACGGCATATTGCATATTGCAAGGCACAGGCACGGCATAGTATCCACTACGCACCTATGTTGTGCACTATCTGAAAGCGCGTTTACAGGGTCGTAAATGCCGAGAAAGCCAGTACAAAGGCTGAATCTCGTTTGAAACGCGTCACCTGCGCATCGTCTGTGTGTAAAAATACGCATTTCATAGGCACTTAAGTTAGGGTAACATTTGCAGGCAGTCAAGAATGAGAAACTGATAAAGCACATCCACGGGCTGGACGAGCAGCTGAGCGGGCGCGCTGACCGCCTGCAGGGCCTCTACGAGGACTACTGAACCAGCCCCAACCAGCACCAGAACAAATCTTTGCAGCTAGATTTTACGCTTAAGAAGACTTGTAAGAATTACTCCCCTATTCATAAACGCTCTATGCTTCTGCTAACTTAACAATCGTTTCTTTATCTGTGTAAGGTAAATGTCAAAGTGACAGATAAGGACAAACAATTGCTAAGTTAGCAGAAGGGGGTAAGACTTTATTTTGCTATTTTACCATTTCTTTAGATTTAAATTTTAATCGATCTTTTACTTTCAAATCCATGGTTTCAAATTTTAAACAGTATTTAAAACTATGAGACTTCTTAGTCCAAATTTTGTGGAAATGATCTTTGATTTCGGTCATAATCATAATAATGAATCTCGTTTACACTGTATTTGTAAGGAAAATTTTATTTTGTAATACATTATTGACATGCAGAAAGAAAACAATATTCATTGAAGAAGTAAAGATATTAGGGAAGTAACATACCTAGTTAGTTACCTAAAATTTTGTTAAGTATTTCAGTTTTTTTTGCAGTATTTTAACTTGAACCAAATATGGAGTCCTATCTTTACCGTAAGCCTAACTACATAATGCAGCTTATTTCATTCAACTAGCATTAAGTGCCATGGCGTAACGAACGTATGGGGCCTGCGGCAAATTAATTAGATTTCCTCATTATAAATTTAAAAAAAAATTATACAGCAGTGCATCATCGTCCCTGCAGAATCAAATTAATAAAAACTAACTGCTGCTTTTACAATTATGATATTACAAAGCATTTTTTAGATTAGAACCAGGAGGGATTAATTTACTCAAATATGAAAATATGATCACTATAAATGGCTTCAACTCGGAACCATACCACGGGTTATCCAATGTATTGTTTTGAGGCAAGCACTCAATTGAAATTTTGAGAATCTCGCATTTTATACCTAAACCTAAATTACCTACTTAATTAAGAATATTTCGAAGCAAGTTCGGAGATGTCCACTGTTTATTTAAATTAAACAATTAATTAAACAGTAACATTAACATAGTTCGAAGATGTGTTCATTGTTAAATGCAATTATAGTTACCATTGTTATATTTTGTGTTATTTTTATTAATGTTATAGATAAATATATTATTATGTAACTCAACACTACTTTGTAGTCTTAAGAAACTAATGCCATTCAGCAATTTAATTAATATTTTGACGTGACAACGTCTTATAAATTGGTTTGCCGGGTGACACTTCAAGAAACTGCGTTACGCTCCGCTCACGTTATGCGCTCACAATGAGAGCGAGTGAGAGGCACGCGGGCATGGTTAGCCCGCCTAAGAGCGAGAGAGACAGACATAAAAAGTGAAAGGCACGCGTCCCTTCCACTCGAGCACAGTTAGCCCGCCTAAGAGCGAGAGAGACAGAGCGAGAGAGAGAGAGTGAGAGAGATAGGCATACACACCGGTTCATGTCTTGCGCTTCTATTTCGCTTAGGCGCCTGCATACAAGTTTACACGTCCTTCTTCCTACTATACGAATGAATATTCACATTAAAATTATTTTACCACTCAAAGTCGTTGTCACGTAAAACTTTCGCCCGTATACCGACTTTACAGGCAACCAATTTTTTTAAATAAGTTTTGTAATATGTTGCATCTATTTATAAATGTAAAATTTTTGTCTGACTGTACCTACTGTTCACATTGGCTGTACTTGCATTGTCTTCCATCCAAGTTATGTGTACTATATTACACTAGTGTGGGTCAAAATTGATTTGCTAAATTTGAAGGCAGCTTTCATACATACATACAAACATTTCAAGTTAAATAAAAACTACTAAATTATTCTCAAAGTAGTCTCTGCCTACCCCTGTGGGAAAGAGGCGTGACGATATGTATTTATGTATGTATGTACTAAATTCTATGAGTGACTTATAATTTAACTTTTACATGAATGGTCCTGAACATTACATTTATAAATAGATACATATTACAAAACTTGGTAACCATGGGGTTACCGATGTTATATGTAACTTGTACACAGTTTTGTATATGCTACATGCTGTGAAATACATATTCTCAGTGATAACGACATCATGCTGTTATGTTATATTTGTGCTATGTGTTTGATAATGGACTGGAAAATCATTAAATATAACTATATTAGACTATAATACAACTTCTCTAGATCTGTGGCATAGTTACAACTGAAATAAAACAACTTTATGATTTATGTAAATATCGTATATTTATTATTGTAAACAGTATTGTGTAGGTATAATGATATTAATTAATGAATAAAAGTATTGACAATGCCTTAAAAATTTGTTTTATTTAATTCTATACTTACAACAATAAAACAGGAACGTATTTGAACAGGATGTAGTACTTACTATTT
The DNA here is from genome assembly GCA_963854515.1 of Pandemis heparana. Classification (NCBI taxonomy): domain Eukaryota; kingdom Metazoa; phylum Arthropoda; class Insecta; order Lepidoptera; family Tortricidae; genus Pandemis; species Pandemis heparana. Next base: position 16,688,431 of record OY978013.1, on the reverse strand, counting down.
AAGAATAAGAATACTAAGAAAAATAGTATCACCATTCATACAGGTGTAGTGCAAAATGTTTCTCCAAGACAGTTCGTTAAATTTTATCCGGTTTTCAACTTTAGTGACGTGTTATTAAAGTCGTGTATACAATGTAGCTGTCAGATTAAATTGTTTTATGAATAAAAACCGTATTCAGATGTCGTTAAAGTTGAAAACTGCATGGGATTCAACGAAATGGCGCGGAAAATTATTTAGCACTACATCTGTACTACATGTCATTCTTATAGATTAATTGAGATTTGATTTTGTTTATAATTAAAGAATTATAAATCTCAGCCAATCTTTTAAAACATTATCCTTATTTATTATCTCATAAAAGAGTAGCTACACCTAGAGTATTATCAGATCCATGTTGAGTATTATAGTTACGAGACACTGGTCGTGCTGTTTTGAGTTAATAACTTGTTCTTATTAAGAATACAAGCATTTAAGTACTTAAATACTTACTTACTAGTTGTGATCTAGCTAAATAGGAAACTTGCATTGTAATACCACCCGCCGGGAGTTAGGAAAAGAGGTCGTCCCAAAACAAGAGTGCAGCGCTCTGTTGAAAGGGAATTGAAGTCCCGGCACGAGCTGGCAAGAACCAGAGGTCGTTCCAAGTGGAAAGACATGCTGATAGCCCTAGGCTCCCTGATCAGGTATCACAGGATGAGATAATGATGATGTGCGAAGTTACATTTTAAATTTGCCATGAGCCTCTCGGTGAAGGAAAACATCGCGAGGATAATTTGTATGTTCGAAATAATTAAATGTCCGAAGGCTGTCGGTAACTCTGGTGTTTGCCGTCGTTGCCGTCGTTAGTGTTAGCGCGGGTGAAGCAGCCGCGAGCAGCACTAGCGCGGGTGGTAGCGCGGCACTAGCACGAGTGGTAGCGCCGCACTAGCGCGGGTGGTAGCGCGGCACTAGCGCGGGTGGTAGCGCGGCACTAGCGCGGGTGGTAGCGCGGCACTAGCGCGGGTGGTAGCGCGGCACTAGCGCGGGTGGTAGCGCGGCACTAGCGCGGGTGGTAGCGCGGCACTAGCGCGGGTGGTAGCGCGGCACTAGCGCGGGTGGTAGCGCGGCACTAGCGCGGGTGGTAGCGCGGCACTAGCGCGGGTGGTAGCGCGGCACTAGCGCGGGTGGTAGCGCGGCACTAGCGCGGGTGGTAGCGCGGCACTAGCGCGGGTGGTAGCGCGGCACTAGCGCGGGTGGTAGCGCGGCACTAGCGCGGGTGGTAGCGCGGCACTAGCGCGGGTGGTAGCGCGGCACTAGCGCGGGTGGTAGTGCAGCAGGCCGTTGTCGAGGCTGCGGCACTGCGCGCGCTCCAGCACGGCGCCGGGCGCGCACAGCCAGGGGTCCCGCGACGCGCGCTGCCAGCGCAGCAGCCGGCCCGCCAGCGCCGCCTCCACGTCCGCCAGCGCCGGCTTGCCTGCGACACCGTCAACACATCAGCCATCCGAACCACAATTTTCATTAGAAGGTCATTTCTTTCTGGAAACGTTCTACCACAACATTGGTTACCTACGATAGAGGTTTGTATTCGGTAAAATAAACAGCGCGTGTAGCGACGCTAGCGCCGCCTTGTCATTGACTCGTTAACTGCTATTATACGACGCACAATAAACTAGCACCGGTGACGTTACACAGGTCGTACGTCTCCCATCCGCCGGTAGTAGTACTGCTTCAGCGTCTTGTACTACGGCAGCGGCTGCTCGCCTAGCGTGCTGTGATGTGAGGGTGTTACCGTGCAGGTTGTTGGTCTCAGCGGGGTCAGTGCGCAGGTCGTACAGCTCCCACTGCGGCCGGTAGTAGTACTGCTTCAGCGTCTTGTACCACGGCAGCGGTTGCTTGCCGCGCGTCCGGTTCAGGATGTCCTGCAACACGCGCCCTCACGTCAACCACAGGCAACGCTAGTCAAGGCTTTGGTGGTTCAATTCAACAAAAAGTAATTTTAAATTAAGTAAGCAACTGTAGGTACCTACAAAAATAAAGAAACAAGCACAATTGGCAAAAAAAGATAAGACATGTACAAAGGCGAACTTATTCTTATAAGGAATCTCTACCAGAGAGAAGCATTAAAATAAGAGGACGACAGAGTGGGTTAAAAATTAAACAGTTAAAGTTTAATTGAAATTATTATAATTGTGAAAGCACTGAAACGTGATGCATTTTATTTTAGCTGGCAATTAATGCCCGTAGGCGATGTCATTACTCGTCATGAGGTAAAAAAGTACACTATTTTTCTTTGGGTAAGTATTAGTCGCGTAGAAAGAAGACTGACCTGGAAGGTGGGCGATACGTAGAGATCCTGGTCGATGGGGAAGGGCATGGCGTAGTTGAGGTTGTGCAGCAGCTTGTAGCGGCGCGTGCGCACGCCGCGCATCGGGTAGTACATCGTCACCTCGTGGTGCGTCTGCGACAGGAACACCGCCTCCGCCTCCGACGGCGGCGGCTCTGCAACACCCAACAGTGTGAAGAGTGGCGCTGCTCAGGATCATTGGCGCTTGTCAGCGTGGTCTACCGCTGTGCTACTGCTATCTGGCGTAGGCGTTATGTTCCCGAATTAAAAAGTTCGAATCGCGCCGTCTCGCTCGCACTAACAGCGATCACTATTAGAGTGATAGGGAGGGCTTACGAATTTCGGTTCCTCTGATTACCTTTTTCCAGGATCGGCAGCAGGCTCCTGGGGGCGTCTTCAGGCCAGATCTCGTTAGTGTCGGGGCTTTCAGGCAGCGCGCCGAACCAGTCCAGCACGGTCGGCGCGATGTCCAGCAAGCTGACCAGCGCGGAGGACACCTCGTTGGGACGCGCGCCCGCCAGCGGGGACGAGATCAGTAGCGGCTCCCTGACGAATATACAAATATGTTGCGAGTCATTATCAGCCTCGCGAGTCACATTCAACCGCGCGTGTCACGAATATCATCGTAAGTCAAAGCAAGCCAAGAAGACGCTCGCGAGTCACTAGCGGCCTCGTAAGTCCACGAGCGACCTCTAGTCAAGGTTACCTTCTCGAGTCACAATCAATCTCGTAAATCATTGTTCATCTTTGCTAACCATAACCATATTTGCTCACGAACACGAGTCACAAGCAGCCTAGCAAATCCAAGTGCAATCTTGCTAGCCAAGATCAGCCTCGCGAGTCATTCAACCTCTCCAGTAACAAACAATCTCGCATGCGATGTTCACCATCTCGACCCATAGCTCAGCGTTACGAGTCACGCTCACAAGCAGCCTCGCGACTAACGAATAACCTAACAACTCCAGGAACAGGCTCGCGAGGCTGATCATTGCTCTTCGACTGTATACGTGCCGGCACGTAAGTCTAACGATGACGAGTCACGTGGAGGGGATCTGCGCACCAGCGGATACCGTATTTTATACTTCTGCGCATACAAGGTCATCGCTAGACTTACGTGCCGGCACTTATAACTAGTGTAGTGTTTACCGCACGCCGGGCTCGTAAAAGTTGGTCCGGCCCGCGGGGAAGGGCGGCCCGTTGTCGGACGTGTACAGCACGAGTGTGTCCTCCGCGTGGCCCGCCGCCGCCAGCTCCGCCAGCACCAGGCCCACGCCTACACGCACACGTTAAGCTTCGTATCCATTTGAGCAGCCTCGGGCCGAGCAGCCTGAGGCATAGGACCGATGCTCGTTGCGGATCAACCTGAGGCATGTCGCCTCAGCTTGATCCACAGAATGTGGCTCAGCTCGAGGCGCCGAATTTGCCTCGAGTCGCGGCGCGCCTCAGGTTGAGGCAGCGTCTCCACTTGCGCAGCCCCGGAGCGAGGCAGCCGCTCAGCCCGAGGCTGCCTCAAGTGGATACGCGGCTTTACACACACATTTATACAGTGTAAGGTTTATTGAGGGTCTTGAAACAGATATAGTATGTACACAAAATGAACCCGAAACACTTCAGCAGGTGGATAGGCACATTGAAGTGCAACCCTGTTTAGAAAAAGTAAAGAAATGCGGCATAAAAATAATAGTTCGCATTCAATTTGGAAATTAATCATTACCTACTTATTAATAAATTAATCTCTCCAGGCAGATATTATGTTATGCCTGTCTCGTAAATAAGGGCCTTTACAAACTGCATTCCGACTGCAACGTAACTGCAACTACCGACTGCCCATACATCTCTGCAGTTCCATAACAGTCGGTAGGTACTCTAGGTACAACTCCCTGCGATTGAAATTGGGCAGACAGCAGTGGCAGACGTCGCAGTCAGATTGCAGTCCATCTGTATCTAATGGTCCTAAAGTTGTAGTACCTTGGTCCAGTCTAGATATGGTCGTGTACTGCGCAGCCACGTCTCTCCTGGCTGCTTCCGTGTCCTGCATCAGAGAAACGTCAGTGGTTTGGTGAATTTGTCACCTCTTATTAACGAAAGGACCAGTGGAATCAAGGCGTTTTATGACTTTGATATAAAATTACCGTGAAAAACATACTTAATTATTCGACCATACGAAGGGCTCTCCATTGATATCCACGTCAGATGTCGAACTACAAAATGCATGAGCGAAGTGTGTTCCATATTTATGGCGTGCAGGGTCGTCTAGGGTAGGCAGCGCGTACAACTTGTGTAGCGTCACCCGCCGGTTTCCCTGGCGACCTGCAAGGCACCGACCTGTATGTAGTAGGGCAGTTCTATCTCGTCCCACTGGTAGTACCAGGGCGTCCAGTCGGCGATGCGGCCGGCGCCGGGCTCGCCGCTGCCGAAGCGCTCGCAGAACGCGCCCAGCGCTGGCGCCTCGTGCCCGCAGCGGTGCGGGTCGTGGAAGCCCACGTACAGGAAGAACGGCCTTCGCAAACAACACATTAGAGCGCCGCCGCATTAGACTCGACTAAGCTAAGTTTGCACCTCGCTGGAATACGGCGTCTCGCCTGCTTCCCCGCTTCTGAACGGTTAGCATTTTTGATACGCATCTTACCAATTTTCGTCTCATTTGTTGAAGTTAAAATTTTGAACTGTGGTTGTTAAGACTAACTAACTAACTTGGCTCAGGGACCCAAATAGGGTCTTGGCCTCTGAAACGAGAGCACGCCATCTGTCCCGATCGTGCGCAGTTTGTTAAGACGCGAGGTGCAAACTTAGCTCGGTCGAGAGGTCGCAATCAGTGCAGCAAATGCAGTGACAGGGTGGCAGAATTGGCTAAATGCCACAGGCCCCTAGGTCTACGGGGCCCCAAACTGGCTTGGCGTAGGGCACAGAAGGGACGATGCATACACTATTGAAGAAGGACCCACATCTGATGAGTTTGCTGTCGGCTCCAGACATTGTCCACTGAGCAGATGCATTCTTATATGCCGTGTCAGATTTTGAGCCTTATGTCAAACGAAATTAAGTATGCCTCATGCTGCCTCGCGAGACGGCGGCTAGCTCAGTCAGCACCCGGTTACAGGCACGCGACTTGTTTCGATTATGGTGACGCACTTCGTTCCAATAACGAATCCCAACGAGGAAACATCTGTTGTGCTCCTGCTGCTGCAGCCATCTGCTGCTGCCTCAGGCATGCAATATAATATCGAGGTGTCAAGTTGGAGGCCTTTTTCCAACAAACCCTCCACCTCCCATCGTCCTACCTGCCTCACGACGTACGGACGGAATGACGGGAGCTGCACGCGGTACTTGCTCGAAGCTCTTTCCCGCGTGCAGAGTGTTAACTTTCTACAAAACCTACGGACTCCTTGCGGGGCGGCCTACCTACTATCGCTAGTCTTTTTCCAACAGTGCACGTGTTCCAGCTGATGGTGGTTACGATTCCCACTGTATTTGCTTAACTCCTGCATGCCTGTTCAGACTCACTTGTTTTGCCGGTTGGCGTCCTGCAAGAACTCCCGCGCGAGCAGCTTGATGCGTGTGATGTTGCGCCCGACCTGGTTCACCGGGTTGTTCTCCTCGGTCTGCTCGAAGTCGAAGCGGTACACGTTGGCCGGGCCCACGTGCTTCTTGCCGATGATCCCTGCACGACCACCACCACATACAGTCCGTGAACTCTCATAATGCTATTCGGGTTTATCTTGCTGTCTCACCCTTTGGGTTTTATAATCGAATGGAATTCTAAGAGCTCACGTGCTGTACTGTACATAGCTTCAGGTATTTCTCGTACCTCCTTACGTACCTCCTACCGCGAACTAGACTAGAGTCTCTATAAGTTTCTGATACGAAAAGTATCAATTGTCAAAGGCAAATTGACATCGCCACGTAACGGAAATAAACGTTCTCGCAAAAAAAGCCATTATTTCGTGTTCGCTGGAACTCGAGAGTCTCGACAGTTGGCTATTTTTTCTCGTCTCGAATCGAGGCGAAACTCTCTAGTTGTCTCGAGTTCGAGAAGGCTCGAGCAGAAACCCTAATTATACACGACGGGCGAGAGAGCACGACCACTCCCGAAAATTTACGAATCTATATTACATAGCATAGACGGCTCGGGCAATGTTAACGGAACGACCAAGACCCCAAGATAAACGCTTAAATTGTCGTAAAAATGTCAAGTAGGTAAGTAATCAAAGTTGGTTTGATCTCGTTTTCCCGTTAGTCCGCCGCCGTCGCCGCCCTGGCGCCCTGAACCACTGACCGGTGTAGACGCCCCGCTGGCGCAGCAGCCCCGGCAGGCTGGTGGCGTTGTCGAACGAGCTGAAGTGGTGCACGCCGTGGTGCAGCCCGTACATGCCGTTCTGGTGGCTCGGCGCGCCCGTCAGCAGCGCCGCGCGGCTGCAACGCGACGCAACTCATTACCTGGCTGCTGGAGCTGTTCCAAATTACGACTTTCCAAGTCCGCATCATACGATTTCCTCACTCAGATCAATAGCTTTTAGTGTAAGTGGAAAGAAAAAGCGCAATACGGACTCCGAAAATCGAATAGGGAATATTCATGATTTTTTTCATGGCTTTCTAATAGAGGCTCAGTTATGTAATAAGTAATAAACAATATGAAACAAATATTTTTCAAACAACTGTAAAAATAACCGAGTTATGCTAAGAAAATATCCGTATTTTATATGTATTCATGGAAAACGAGCAAGTGGGCCACCTGATGGCAAGTGATCACTGCCCATAGACACCCGCAACCCCGGAGGGATCGCAGATGCGTTGCCAACCTAGAGGGCTAAGATGAAATGCCTCTTGTGCTCGTAATTTCCCCGGCTGTCTCACTCTTCACACCGGAACACAGCAGTGCAAGCACTGCTGCTTAGCGGCAGGATTAGCGAGTAAGATGGTGGTAGCGATCCGGACGGATATTGCACCCTACCACCCATAAAATACAACTTCCAACTCTCTTCCTTTAGACTTCGGTCCCGGCAACAATCTGCCTATAGAAAGATCTTTCTATTGTGGTCTTTCCCCAGAACGGAGCGAGTTATGATTGTGAACAAGTGTGTAATGTGTGTGGCTGGTGGTGGTGGCGTACCTCGGCGAGCAGCTGCTGACGGAGCTGAACGCGTCGTTGAAGATGACGCTGCGGCGCGCCAGCGCGTCCAGGTGCGGCGTCTGGCAGATCTTGTTGCCGTACGCGCCCATCTCGAAGCCGCCGTCGTCAGCTAACACAACCATTACAATTCGATTCAAAACTTTATTTTGCAAATAAAAGTTTAAAAATTTTGGCCTGTTCCGTTCTTTTGACGTCCTTCCGTACGGAAACCGTATAAAAATTCCGTATTTATGTGGCCGACCTTAGTTGGTTCCTTTAACTAAATAAAATTATTTTCATATGACGGTAATTTGTATGGAAAGACTGGTGGAAACAAGATGTACGGAACCCTAAAAATGCATGAGATTTATATTTTCACATTTACTTTACACAAATAATAAAAAAAAAACCTTTCCAAAGTTTCTTTATTATGTTTGAGCAAAGCATTTATATAAGACCTCGGCTGGAACGGCGATTGCTAGTCTAATATAATAGACGGCCTCACTAGATTAGGTATTGCTCGGCCTTCTAACGTTACTCGACCAGCAATCGGCTTCGCGCCGGCCTCTGCTAAGATAATAGTAGAACTACGATAAGAATGTTATCACTTGACAAGTTGTGTTGGCATTGGCACGTATAACGGAACACAACTGTCAAAACAAAAACCACCTGCCCTAAATCCCCAGTGTTTATTGTCAATAGTTGTCATAATTGCGAAATTCTCCATTTATCTTGATAAACCAACTTACCCAGCAGTATAAGAACATTGCGTTGCTTGTTTGATAGCACTGTCTCCGTGATTGAGAGGCACAGCAGCAGCGCGTAAACAGCGGCCGCAGGGCCCATGTTGGCTGGACGGGCTTGCTTGACGTGACGTACGCGAGTGAAGTGTTGGCACCTTTGCCCGCCCGCCGCGCTCTCGCCCGGCCGGCTGCCTGACCCAATTATTGACCGGTCTAAGTTTTACCTCCAAAATTTGAAAATAGACCTATAATTAAAACTTTATCAAGACCCGTAACAACCCAATTACATCAGAATACGTTATGGCGGCACGAAAAAACGTTTTATACCTTTTCGACGTGGACGGCACCCTCACTAAACCGCGACAGAGAATATCCGATGAACTAATATCGTTACTGCTGGACAAAGTGAAGCTCAAAGTATTCATTGGACTGGTGAGTGGCTCCGACTACTCAAAAATTAAGGAGCAGATGAATGGGGAAGACGTCACATCAAAGTTTGATTACGTGTTTTGCGAAAATGGATTAATGCAATACAGAAATGGTGAGCTCATAAGCCAACAGAGTATCTTGACCCACTTGGGAGAGCAGAAGCTGCAGAAACTGATCAACTTCGCTCTGGGGTATATGTCTAAGCTAGAACTGCCGGCTAAACGAGGAAACTTTGTGGAGTTTCGCACCGGTCTAGTCAATCTCTGTCCAGTGGGCCGATCCTGCAGCCAGGCTGAGAGAGAGCAGTTTGCGTTGTACGACAAGGAGCACCAAGTCCGGGCAAAGTTTAAGGAAGCACTGGACAAAGAATTTGAAGGTTGCAATTTATTTTTTGCCCTTGGAGGGCAGATAAGCATTGATGTGTTTCCCATAGGCTGGGACAAAACATTCTGCCTCAACCATGTAGCTGATGCTGGGTTTGAAGAGATCCACTTCTTTGGAGACAGGACTGACCCAGGGGGCAATGACCATGAGATCTACTGTGACGGAAGGACCATAGGACACAAAGTGACTTCTCCAGATGATACCACAAATCAATTGACTGTTGAACTCAATTTGAATTGAATCTAATGAAATTAGGATAAGCTTCCTCAATAATATTTTAAAGAAGTAAAAAAAGCTTGTAAAATATGAAACATTAATATAAAAACTACACAGCCTTCTCAATTCATTTGCCATCTCAATAACTCACAAGTCACAAAGGCTTCATTCATTTCTAAATATTTTATTGAAACTTCTCTTAATTCACTACAACATTGTAAAAATGCTTAAAAATATTTTTTGACATCAAAATTGATATTTTTGAGATCAAAATTGATACATACAATAAAATTTATTTAACTTCTGTAACAGTAAATATAAAATAGCAATGTACTTAACAATTATTTCATGATTTTAATCACATTTTATGGCAGCATTGGCAGCTGTCGAACATGTAGTGATTATATTACAGTATATTCGTTTTCTGGTGACCTTGACACCATTTGTGCAAGTAAAACTTGCTTCTGCAATTGAAGCCACAGAATGACTCATTATGCCCCAAGTAAACCTAAATGTTAATGCCCCTTGTAGACGGGTTTCCTCTTCTCTATAAAGGAGAGCATGCCCTCAATGCGGTCCTTCATGGGAATGTTTAGTTCGTAGCACTTCTGCTCCACCTGGTAGCCGTCCTTGATGCCAAGTTGCACACCCTCATTGATGGCCTGTTTCGCGTAGCGGAGTGCTATGGGCGCGTTGGGTAATATCTCTCGTGCCAGCTCCAGCGATTTCTCATATGCCGCATCTTTATTACTGCTTTGAGGCACAACATGGTTGGCAATGCCTAAAATAAGCAGATCATATTAAAATTAGTTAATAACAATAAATAATAAAAAAAACCTGAAATATGTAGGGCTACAAAGAATGTTTTTCAAACTTTACTTACTATATTTCATTTAAATTAAAATGTGAAACCACAATAAGCATTAATTGTTACTCTAGTACAAATTGTAATGAGATTACAGTTCAAGAGGCGCAATATAATGTTGTTGTGGTTTCTCATTCTAAATTAATGAAGTATGCGTATTTACAAAAGTTATCTTATGATGCAAACAAAACTTTTTTTATTACAAACAGAACATAATCTCTTATTATGTCATACTTCAATTTAAAAAATTGTGCAATTGTAAGTAATAATATTAATTATGATAAATAGATTAACTGAACTGACCCAGGTCTTTGGCTTCCTTGCCGCTGATCACCCTGGAGGTAAAGATTAGCTCCTTGGCAATGTTGAGATGAATGACCCGTGGTAGACGCTGGGTGCCACCCGCACCAGGGATGAGTCCCCGTCCAGTCTCCACCAAGCCCAGCTTAGCTGTCTCTGCGACCACTCTGATGTCGCAGGCCAGCGCCAATTCCAGGCCCCCGCCAACTGCTACACCATCGATGGCAGCTATAGTGGGCATTGGGAGGTCCTCGATTTCAATTAAAGTTTCCCTCAGTCGAGAAACGAACTTAGCGACTTCCTCATCTGACATGTTGTACCTTTCTTTCAAGTTGGCACCTGCAAAGTAAATGTAAGTTAAAATCGATTTTACCCAAGTTTTACCATTTCCATATGTTAGGGACGGGCGCCGCGCACTGACCCGCGCAGAAGATGTTGGGCACGAGGCTGTGCAGCACGACGACAGAGGTCTTGGTGTCCTCGCGGAGGAGCTGGTTGACCTCGCGCATGGCGTCTACCATGTCGAAGCTGAGCGCGTTGCGCGTGGCGGGCGCGCTCAGCCCGTACACCGCGATGCCGGCGTCCGCGCCCGCCAGCTTGCGGAACACCACCGGGCCCGCCTCGCTCGCCGTCGACAAGCTGCGCCATCCCCCCCAGCACGCCGCCCGCAAACTGCTCAGCCTTGATACCATCATTTTCGCAAATTACACTATAGTTACTTTTCTGTGCGAGTTAAATTACTTAAATACTTCACGCTTTTATGCCTGATTGATAAAGTTAGATACTCGTTTGTTACTATTATCTTAGTGTTACAGTAAAAAATTACAGCAGAGTATTATTATTGCGGACTATATCACGGTAAGTAAATTCTTTCAAGCCTTATCATGAAAACGTAAAGTAGATACTAGATAACATCTTGTTTTCGCTACTCTACTCACTTTGCATCTCATTCAAAAACATTAAATTAAATTTTATTTGATCAATGTCCAAAAGGTTACTTTTTTGTTATCTTCCACATGGGAAAGATGTCGGACACTAAGCCCATACAGCAAAGTCTAATGGTGGCACTCCACTTGGCGTTACGTGTTCCCGTTGCGCTATTGGCATCTTCGTCGCATACGCTAGAAACAATATAGTTCATCTCCTTCACTCACGCAAATATTTGGATGAATACGCCAAGCGGAGTGCCAGAATAATGTAGGATATGCAATCACTCAGTTTTATTATATCCTCCTTATTTATCTGAGCGCAGGAAGAAAATAAATAGGCATAAAGTAAAGTACATAATCGCTTTACGAAAGCCATAAAGGTGGAAACACATTATTAACATGCGACGCGACCCGATGCAACGCGACGCGTGTTGAGTCGAATCAAATTGTATTATTTTCTATGACCAGAACCACACTATGAACATCCGACGCGACGCCATGCGCATACATTCGTTGCATCGGGTCGCGTCGCGTGTTAAAAATGTGTTTCCACCTTAATGCATGACAAGACAAGACTGCCTGCGACAGGATTTTAGAGAAAAAAAAGCGGCAATTTCAAAAAATCATGACCGGGTAACACAGGATCACTCACACAGCTGCAATTTTCTTAGAGAAATGTCAATTTGACATACAACATGACACCTCAGATAGACACACTTAAAGACAAAATGTTGCCAATCAAATAACTAGTGGGTTCAGCTTTGGTTAGACAGACTCTACATCAGGCAGGACTGTATGGGCATTAAATCCTTTGCCCTTCTTTTTTTTATAACAAAATTAAAAAGAGAGGTGTCAGTGTCAATGTCAAGTCAAATGCCTGTCAAGTCAAGTCAACTCAATTCAATTGCATGGTTCACACTCGGATGTTCCAATTTCATTTCGGATTATTTTAAAAAATATCTAAGGAATAAAATGACTTCCGAATGTTATACTTGTACACTCGATCCTGATACTGAAAGCTTTCTCAAAGTGTACCTTTTTAAAGACGTTCAGAATGTGGAGGCAATCCGAAATAACATTATCAAGGGAGTCTGGAGTTGTGCAGTGATCAAGCCCAGCTTGATACTGGACCCTTTCCAAGTTGCAGTCGCTGCCAACAGGGCGGCGGTAGCGCTGAAACTGGGCGCCATGGTCACGAGAACAGTGTATGCCGAGATTCTGTACAACTTGTCTCTATCTAAGAATATTTCACAAAGTTTAAGCAAATTTGGAATAGAGACGGAACAAAACCTTCTGGTTTGTTTTATAACAACGGCTGAGAAGGATGCCAGCAGTGAAATAATACCACTAATAGAAGGGAAACTGTGCCCAATAAGTGATCTTAGTCAATATACTGTTTTGAAAGACTTAAAAAGTACCTATAAACTAGATAAGGTGAAATGTGCTTCAAATGACGACATACTTGATATTGTTGTCAGTAGGATGGTCACCAAGAACTTTGCGTCCCATTAAACTTAATACTTACTGCACATTCTGTAGTTTCTGTTACCCTCAGCTATTTACTTACTTCACATTGATGCCAAGTATATAATTATAATAATATACTACCTACTGGGATCAATCTTTTAACACATTAACACCTATATCCCATAAGCCTGATACCCTGCTATCAAACGAGAACCCCACAGGAAGGCTGAGGATGAACTCTGCATGTATCTAAACATGGCTCATGCTCATGAGGTATCCACCATGTGCAATGTGGACTCTACAATCAAGGTCCTTATCCAGATAACCATTTCAGTGACCAACAATAGCAGAAAGCCTGAAGAGATCCACAATTCCACATTGAGTCGGCTCAAAGGTCACTTGAAGACAATATTCCTCAACATGGCACAAACAAATCCTCAGGTTCCTTTATCTGGCTGTAACTATTTGTAACTTGCCCTTGTGCAATACCAGAGGGATCCTACGTTTTATAATCTGTATTAGTACTGTTTTATTTTATACAATGCCGGATTAGCCACATAGCAAAAGTAGCAAATGCGGGTCCTAGGTCTGCCCCTTTATTCAAGTCTCATCGATTGCCAAAAACTAATCTGGCCTTATAGTTACCTACTTCGAAATTCGATTTTCGAAATTTGTTTGGTGCCATTCTTCCAATCGCAAGAATGACAATGTATCTAATTCTTCAAACAAACTTGCCCTCGGCTTATAAACATTTCCTCCAGCACACGATGTCGATTTCTCAATTTTATTCACTTCTAGATAGTACGTACTCCTGATAGTTTTAATTTTCGCCTTTATTTCATTGATATCCAATCCTTTTATAGACATTCCTAATCTAATTATTTGCAACGCTGTTAGGCGCTTTTCCTTGTTTCTATAGTCGATGCATCTATTGTCCCAAAGACAAATTCTTGTTCTCTATACAGTTGAACAAGCTTTAATATTTCGTATTCACTGAGTTTCGGCGCCATTTTACCCGAAGAATGTACACCCTATTCAGTGTTGCCCACACTAGAAAGACGCGCTGAATTGATTTAAAAAAAGCGCTAGATTTGGATATTTTTCGAAAAAAAGAGCTGAATTTAAAAATTAAATAAAAGATTAGGTGATTATTACTTTTAATTAAAAATTACATAGAAAAATAATCTACAAATTTAGTAGCCAGTCTTCTTCATCGTCAGAATCTTATTCTTTTTGTACAATTTCCTGGCTCTCCTGCTGGGTAGGATGGGCGCCAGATTGCGCTATATAATTTTGTTGGGAGTTGACACTGCCAAAAAAGCGTTAGATTTAAATAGCGCCGAAAGCGATGGTTGGCATCAGTGACCCTATTTATTTTACGGCACGGAGCCGTGCCTGCAACTGGCAGCGACGTGTTTACACGAGGCGGAAAAATAGTCGCGGGGGTAGCGAGAGACGCGGGCGGAGGTCACTGGCGCCGAAAAATAGACTCGTGTTCTATTCCGCGCCAGCGCTGGCATACCGCGAAAAAATGGCGCCAATGACCTGCCAATGGTGCCTTTTCCAGACGCCGTAATTTAGGCGCCTGAAAATAGTCCTCGTCTAAATCGACCTTTTGTACATTATTTCATTCCTACACACTTTTCCTGTATCGCGAAGTTTTCTCAAAAACTTCAAAAAACCGCGTTTCGGGACACTGGGGAGCGTGGAAGGGGGACGCGCACCCCGGAGGAGGGGGGAGAATTGATAAATTTTGACTTCACCCCATAAGGTATCCATCTCCATAGATAAATGTTCTCCATATATTTTGCCACGTTTTCAGGTTCAATTTGAAAACTTTTTACCTATGCCTCTTGATTGATGCCCTAGCAAATGAACGATTTTCGTAGCTCAAGCAGAATTTAATTAGAAACACATTAAAGGCGTAGGTAATGAGATTATGAGATCTATCAAAGATAATAGCCACGATGATCTTGAAATGTTTGTAAGTAGGTACCTAGTCTTGTTGTAGCTACGCTCTAGGGCGGGCGTGGGTACTAAGATGGAAGTGATCTGGCTATTACTTTTTTCGGGTAGGTAAGTTTTGTAGTGTTACCTTTAAAAAATACAATTTTTTTTCCAGTTACAGTAAAATTCTCACTTGCATACCAAATCTCTTTATCTATAACCACTAACAGTGGGAAAAATTTGGCTTGTATCATCAAACAGACGATGCAAGTTAAGAAATAAACTTATATGCTTAATAACAAAAAAAAAAGATTGCTTAATCAACCGTTTTAGTATACGATTGGCATCTAATTAATATTATTTTTCTTGTTTATAACTTTATCTCTCCTATGAGGTAAAATATTTATTAAGTATCTATTGTTGGTACTGTTATTCGATCTCGGGCCTATGGGGACCTGAGGCCCGATTTTTGAAAGCATATATGTGGTAAAAATCTGCTTGTTTCTTGAAAACTACAGTACGAATCAAATTTTTAACTAGTTCAGAAGACTAATGCGAGCTATAATTTTCTTTCAAGCTAACTTACTTGTATTTCACATTCAGCATGATAGGTATTTCACCACTTTTTTTTCAGTGACATTGACTTGCGCAAAAAGCATTGGAACACGAAGAGTCGGTTCTGATTTGACAGCGAAATTACCGGTAATTATATCAATTAAGAAAAACATTCATAATATATAATATTCAGCTTTATTTATTTACTCAACAAAAATGACATTAGGTAAGTAGGTACTTATATAAAAACATGCATGATGATCAAAATTAATAATAACAAGAACATAATAAATTAATAATTAGTTATTAGGTACCTATTATTTATTTTGATATAATTTTTCTATAATTTGTATTTTTTCCGCGCTGATGGTAAAAGTCCATCGAGGGAATAATGGGCGAAAATCGGAATCAATGTTTATAGGCAATGCGGCTAGCAACCCATCACTATTTTGATTCCCCTTCCCTATACGCCCAAAATCATGCTAAATGTGGCCTTAAGACCTTAACAAGACCTTGTTGCCTCGGGCTCTGACTACCGTAAGGGATGAAGACGTGATTTATGTATTTTATTGAATCAGGCGTTACTTTGCGGAGGTCCATTTCAATGAACACAAAATATTGCACGTAAGTAGCGGAGTAGCAAGGTAAATATTTTGTGTTCAGTGATTTATGTATTTTAAGTTTTATTTTTGGATGTTTTTAGGGTTCCGTACCTCAAAAGGAAAAACGGAACCCTTATAGTAGCAGCGGTCGTCACACTTTACTGGCCGAGGGCCACATACGACAGTGTGAGTACCAGGGCCGGGCCGCAGAATATGTGAAGGCGCTCCAAGAGCCTTTGCACACCTATACATAACTAGCTGTTGCCAGCGACTTCGTCTGCAAAGAATTCGTTTATCGCTATCCCGCGGGAACTACGCAATTTTCCGGGATAAAAGGTAGCCTATGTGCTATTTCAGACTTTTCTCTATTTATGTGCCGAATTTCATCCAGATCCGTTGGGCCGTTCTGGCGTGATTGAGTAACAAACAAACAAACATCCATCCATCCATCCATCCATCCATCCATACTTCCGCATTTATAATATTAGTTAGATGTATTCAGCTTATTTCGTTATTTGAAACAATTTACTTTGCCGCGGGCCGCATGCGGCCCGCAGCCGCAATTTGACGACCACGGCCTTATAGGATCACTTTGTTGTCCGTCCTTCCGTCCGTCCGTCCGTCTGTCAAGACCATTTTTCTCAGGAACGCGTGAAGGTATCCAGCTGAAATTTATATAAAACTAGCTGTTGCCAGCGACTTCGTCTGCAAAGAATTCGTTTATCGCTATCCGCCGGCAGCCGGGGAAATTACGGGCACAAGAGGCATTTCATCTAAGTCCTCTAGGTTGGCAACGCATCTGCAAACCCTCCGGGGTTGCGGGTTGCGGGTGTCTATGGGCAGTGGTGATCGCTTACCATCAGGTGACCCACTTACTCGTTTGCCTTCCTATTCACATAAAAAAAAACCCGCGGGAACTCTACGCAATTTCCCGGGATAAAAAGTAGCCTATGTGCTATTCCAGACTTTTCTGTATCTATGTGCCGAACAGTGTTGCCACAACTGAGTTCCCAAAAGGTACATATACAGCGCTGAAAAGGTACATTTTGGGATAAAAAGGTACATAAGCATTTTTTTTACTCAACTCTTAACACAGCTTCTAACGCTCTCAGTTTTGCCATAACTGTTTGGCTGCGGTTTATAAAATGTTACACATAGTTTTGGATGAGAACAAAAGGTACGTAAACTGGACCCCATTACACATAACACATAAGAGGCTAAAAAGGTACGTCCAATGTGTAAAATGTACGCTAACGGCAACCCTGGTGCCGAATTTCATCCAGATCCGTTGGGCCGTTTTAGCGTGATTGAGTAACAAACAAACAAACATCCATCCATCCATCCATACTTTCGCATTTATAATATTAGTTAGATTAGATACTCAGGTCTACTGCCCCTTGGAGCTGTGAAAAAATCAAACTTCTAAGGCAACGCAATCAAAAGATACAGCCGTTTATGCCACAAATTTCCGCAACTCTCAAGGGAATCAAAACCTACAGGGTACTTCCCGTGAACTCAGAATCTTGAAATTTGGCATGAAGGTAGATCTTATAGCACAGATATATGAATAATTGCGAAAACCGTAAAAATGTATGTAAGTATGTCTGTATATATCAGTGACCAATATAAAGTGACCCCACTGCGTACATTTTACTTTGGAGCAGGGCTATTCTAACACTAGTTTTTAGATATTTGTAGATAATGGTTCGGAACCCTCGGTGCGCGAGTCCGACTCGCACTTAGCCGGTTTTTTCTGTGCGAACAAAGTCACAGGCAACAGATGATGATGATGATAAGTAGGGATTTATTTTCTTATAATTACACAAACGGATAACTCACGTATAAAAGTAGAGTGAAGCTCGACATGTTCCGGACTAGTTCGTAGTCTTTCCTGTCGGACGCTCGCCCCGGCAGCGAAATGAACACTGCGCGCCAACGCTCTGCTCGCGCGGCTACTCGGCGCAACTGACAGCGGCGCACAACTACCCTCAAATGATCCTCAAATGAATGACATGTTACTTCAGGATTTTTAAATCATAGGGTTGACAAATCCCTATCCCTACTTCCCTACTAATATTATAAATGCGAAAGTAACTCTGTCTGTCTGTTACCTTTTCACGCTTGATCCGCTGGACCGATTTAGTTGAAATTTGGTATACAGATAGCTTGAGTCCCGAGGAAGGATATAGGATAGTTTTTATCCTGGAAAATCACTTAGTTCCCGCGGGATAGCGATATAAGCGAATTCTGCGCGGACGGAGTCGCGGGCAACAGCTAGTGTTTCCATACATTGATCGACGTGAAAGTGAACCGCGTCAAGAAGTGACTACTTAAGTTTTGAATGAGATCTAACACTACCACCTACTGAAATATTCGGGGGAAATTCAGATATATCGCCTTTTATTACTAAGACTCCACTATCCATCTGTAAATTTGTATGACACCAGGCTGTATCGTATGAACCGTGATGGCTAAACAGTCGAAATTTTCACAGATGATGAATTCACTTGCCACTTCCGAGCTTGCTACTATAACAACATAATACTAAAAACAAATATTTTTATCTGTCTGTCTATTGTTATAACCAATGTAAAATGACCTTACTCCGCCTACATTTTGCTTAGGAGGCAGGGGCTCTGCTAACGCTGGATTCTACATTCACTTGCCGAATTTACGGAACCCTCGGAATCCGACTCGCGCTTGGCTGCTTTATTAATTTGTGCGTGACTTTTACAGGAGTTATATACAAACAAGAACACACTTCGTGACCTGACGCTGTCGGCTAAAGGCATTTGGCAATTCGAGGATGTGAATTACGATGAAGTGGTTGCAGCCATGAAGGAGGAGCACTACGATTTCTACGAGCTGAACCTTTTTTGCCTAATGACGCTGTAAGAGTCAAAATTCGTTATTATTAGACATCGGACCGTCAAATAATGAAAGAATCAGAATCAGAATCATTTATTGTTTAACTGTGTAAATAGGTTAGGTACATAAGGGATGAACAGATTGGAAAGCAAAGCATGAAAGTATACGTGCCGGCACGTAAGTCTACGATGACGAGTCGATCTGCGCACCCACGGATACCGTATTTTATACATCTGCGCATGTATACAAGGTCAGATTAGACTTACGTGCCGGCATTTATAGAATAAATGCAATACAAATGAGAGCGTTAAGAAATATGGAAGGAGTAACACAGAAAGACAATAAGGAATGGTGATGTCCTCCTAGACGTGTCAGTCTACGTACACCCTGTCAATGCTTTGCTAGTGATTTGCTATGCTTTGCTGACACACAACAATTGCACAAAAAACAAAAAAAAAAACAACACAGTAAAAGTGGTTCAGGTGGATATGCTCACCAATCAGACGGATGGGCGGCCCGGACCCCGGTGGTCCTCCATGGTCGAAGCACGAGCGCGGGCCAACCCACTCACTAGCCTAGATAGAGGGTAGGTACACAAAAGACAACAAGCATCGCGTCGTAAGAGAGGTAGGCCTCTTGTAGATGTCCGGTGAAAATACCGGACGTCTACAAGAGGCCGTAGGGAGCTTGCTGTTACGATTTAAGCAATCCCCGAACGTTTATAGCGCCACCACTAGATGGCGTTAATATCAATCGCGCCGACATGTTGTTATTTTGACCGCGTTGTATTCCCAATTATGTACTTATGATTTTTTCATTTTTATTGAATGCCATTTTTATAAATTGTAAAAATACATAGGGTTAACAAAACCTTCTTCTGTTGAACAGGAGACAATCGCAACCTGTGTGTGGAGTAAACTTAAGCATAAAACGATTTGCATACCAGGAGTATTTCAAGAACATATGTGAGATCGAGTATAGGAGATGTTTATATAGGATAGACAATGGAATGAAGGAATATGGACCAAAAGACTATACTGATGGTAAGTGTTTCACACAAAACTACCGTGCGATTGACAAGCCATGTGCAAGTTGCAGTACATTCTCAAAATAGCAACAGTATTTTCAGAAATTTCCACACTCACGAACATTTATGGTAAGTTCTCGTACCTAATGAAAGTTGTCAATGGGAAATTTTGAAAACTTCTTAATAATGGTATTTTAATAGGATATTAGATATATCAGTCAAAATAAGTAGTAATGATGATATCCTGTGGACACTTAACCTGTTCCCATTAATCTTTAATCTAAATACATAAAAGAAGAGACTGACTGCCTGACTGACTGACATATCACACATCATAGCACACAGGCCAAACCGCTGGTTCTAGAGATTCTCAATTTGGCACGTATAGGTATCCTTTATAAGGTTTAGGGGTGCACTAAAAGAATTTTTCAAAATTCGACCCCTAAAAGGGTTAAATGGGAGTCCAAAGTTTGTATGGGAAAACAAGATTAGTTAGAATATTTTATTTTTTTATTAAAGTACCGTACACGTACAATACATAAAGTTTTAAATACATAATGGTTCAAAATATGTATATAATGCGATTTTCTCAGAAAATGGCAAATTAATAGAATTGTTATAAAATAAACCTAACCTAACC
This sequence comes from Pandemis heparana, assembly GCA_963854515.1. Taxonomy (NCBI): domain Eukaryota; kingdom Metazoa; phylum Arthropoda; class Insecta; order Lepidoptera; family Tortricidae; genus Pandemis; species Pandemis heparana. The sequence goes on along the minus strand of OY978013.1, from coordinate 16,668,026 downwards.
TAAACCAAACTATAGATTACACTATCAATAAAGTTCATTTAGCTAACAGTTTCACAGAAATATCAGTATATATTTTGAACAGTTATGTATATTAACCCGTTATACATTTTAAACTATATATTCTGATCCGCACCCAACTGGAAGTGGTGAAAAATTGTGCTGAATATGAAATACCTACCTACAGTAGTACCTACAGTGGCGTCGGAGGTCCATGGAGACGAAGGGGTATTAAATAATAAAACAAAAGCCTTAATTATAGTTTTTAATTAACAAACATGATAATAATCTAAATCAGTAGGTAATAAAAAAGGAGGCAAATCACTATATAAAATCTGTAATGTACACTAGATAGGTATTTAATAACATTTTCGCAATGTTGCCTTTTGCAATGAACATCAGTCAGTTTAAAAGATATAATGGGTATTAGTCGTAAGCTATCCTTAAAAGACAGATAACTATGACTACCTATTATAATATAAACAGCGTCTGTTTTTCTAGACTTAAGTCTGTGAAGCGCCGGCGTTTTGTTGTCGTTTACCTTTTTGGTAGTTGTTTTGTTGCGTTTTCTGTGTTCATATTGTTTGTATTACTTTTAAAACTGTAGGTAAACTAACTATTAATTTCTTTTATTTATTTAACTATTTATTTATTAAATTGTCGTGAAATTCGGCGTGCCTCATGGCATAGGCATGTATTGGAGGGTTTGGGCTATAGTTCCCACGCGCGCCCAGTGCGGATTGGGAACTTAACACGCACCATTGAATTTCTTCGCAGATGTGTGCAGGTTTCCTCACGATGTTTTCCTTCACCGAACAGCTCATAAAAAAAACGACAATAACAACAACAACAACATGTACTTACAGAAATTGTAGCGAATTCGGAATAAAAGTGCAAGAAAAACATTTATTTGAGCAAAAAATAATGAGAAATTGGAAATCGAAATAAACAAAAGGCTCATTAAAAATAAGTAAGCTAATAACTTAAATGGATTTAAAATAAAATAAAAACTCATATGCATCAAGTACACCAGTGAAATATAATTTATTTTTTTACTAAGTAAATGGTGACAACCCTAGCACCAGGCAAACTTGAGGAAGAAATGTTCGAAAAACCCTTTGCAACATTGCCTCCCATCGTTTTAGTCTTATACTAGCACATTTATATTACAAAACCACTTATAAAAAATAAAAGAGCATATTTTCTTGTCATTTAACCTTCAAAGGGCCACAATCTTTGATAATTCAACCCACGACAGCAAAAGTTGCTAGCCTCCAAAAAATTTTGCACTTTTTTCGTTAACTTTGAAAGGGAATAACTCAAAAGTTATCAGTGTTACCGCAACAAAAAAAATAACATAGGTTGCCAGATAAATGACAGCATTTCTCCCATTATACGATGAAAAAAATAGATAGCCGTTTGGTAAATAATCTTAGTTTTTCAAAACAGGCAAAATTGTATCATGTTGGCAATGTTGCAGCATTTTACGGTACTTACATAAAACCTTGACAATAGATAGGCACTTGTCCCACCGCCGGCGAGTAGCGAGAAGCGAGCGTTTTTTAGTATGGAAATTTTGTCGCTTTTGTCGCCAGGCGACAAAAGTTCTATAGGTACTAAAAAACACTCGCTTCTTGTTACTCGCCGGCGGTGGGACAAGTGCCATAGGCTGGATAACTCTGATAAGCATAACCAAATGAATCATGAAATTGGTTTTGAGTTTATCGCGAACAGACAGACTGACGCGACGGATGACTGCTTTTTAATATGCAGTCATAATAAAGGCGTAGGGACGTGACGATTCGACCCACCCAAACTATCGTTAAATAGGTACCTACCTATTCATTTATCTCCGATTTGGTTTTGGTTCTTAGGTGCGTTTACGTCTTTCAACCTGAAAATAAAACAAATCACTTATTGCTTGAGAGTTCCGGCCTATCACATACATATTTCTTTTCGTAGGTACTTAACGCGTGACATCACTACCTCGGACGAATTATTCTTATCCCTCCGAGTACACCGGCTACTAAACAGTCCACTAAGGTAGGTTAGGTGCCTACGGTCAACCAAATGGAACCATTGGGCCATTATAAAACCTTATCGCAATAAGTGATCGGCTTGTTATTTGTGTCTGTCTGTGTGTCAATGTCAAAGTACTTCGCCGTTGATTGTGAAAAAGTTCTACAGTGGAAGGCTTTGTTTGGCTGACTGTACCTACACTTCAGTTTTTTTAGAATGAGAAAAAAGGTAAACAAACTTGACGTATTTTTTTTTTATTGAAATACGCTTCTTAAAAATCCGTAGGTAAGTACTTATATGGTAAATAATAAAACCGCAACAAAACAAATCATAATACTTCAGGGATTTTAAATTGTTGTTTGCTGTTGTTTATCTTTTTTCTCATGCTAAAAAAACCGAGTGTAAGTTTAACACTAAGGTATCGATCACCAAACACTGTATCAACCGAGTTTGCCTTAAAATGTCAAATGGCGACTGTTTATGTTACTACTGTTTCTTTCCGCTAGGCACGGCAATTGCTAATGTCAAATTGTGAAATTATGATACCAGCTTAATTTTATTGTTTAGTGGTGTACTCGAAACCATCGACAATGTTTCTAGTCTGGATACAAGAGGTTTGGTCATGTAATATTTAAAGAAAAAAAATGCGGTTGTATCATAATCAAGCAAATTTAAAGGTTAAAATCTATAGGTACAAAATTTAATTTATCGTTAACTTTCGATAGTGGTGGCACATGACTATTTTTGAATTGCAAAAAACAGGCACCTGTGTGGTAATGTCATTTTAGTATCTAGTATGAACAAATAGACTTTATAATTAACTTGCAACGTATGTACCTGAGTATGTTTGTCCGGGTGGAACTTGCGACTCAATTTTGAAGCAGATAATATCGTCAACCGATTGAGCTGAAATTTTGCAGACTCGAGTATAAGTAAGTCAGATGACAATACAAAATACAATAGTCACAGGTACCTAGTGGAGTTCTGGTGACCCTGCCAGGACCGTCTCCGCAGGTTGGTCCGATTGACTTGAAATTTGGTACACTCATGTAGGATGGATGACAATGCAAGTAGTCAGCAAAACGGGTTAGATTAAAAAAAAATTGACAGGTTCCATTCCCAACTTTTATTAGGTAGTCAGACTCTATTAGTCTGCAATGATTATTTATGAATAGTATGTAACTCACTTTTTTGACAACCGAATAAAAGCGTTCTTCATTTTCATTTCCATAAGCCTTAATCTTTCCAATTGGATAGAATATGGAGGCACAGCGTTAAATAATATCAGACCATACAGCAGTCCCGCCACCTGCAATATTTCGTAAGGCTATATCCAAGAATAGGTCACAAAAATAGTACATTACACCGAATGTCTCAGATCGCAGGAATTTGGCGCACGAGCCAACGGCGAGGGCGATAAACACGCGACCTGAGGCTTTCTTTATCACCGCCCAAGGTGTGTACCTATACAATTTTACGTCTTCCCCTGAAGTGGAAATTTCCGCTCTCGTAGCGCGCGGTAAACTGCTACTTACGGCCCGGGGCGGGGCGACGTAAAAATATATACGGAATATAGAGCAATTCCGCCGTTTTCACGTGATGTGCTCGCAAATATACAAAAGATCAAATATCAAAAATTCAAAAGATGTGTAACTATAGTGTGTTTTTTTGGCCCGTGGAATTCTGACAGCTGTCAGAATTAGACGTTTCAGGGGTAACCAACATTTTTTTCTGCTGAAAAAATAAATTGTCACACTTAAGCTTTCGTTATTTTAACTAACAAATAAAAATAATAAAATACGGTGACGTCTAACATTAGGTACTCAAATAATGGATTTAAAAATTAATGGCAGCTTTTATTTTAACGACAATTGGCCAATTAGAGTACAGAAGATCTAAGTTGAAAACTTTAAAAATCATCCTTATTATCACATACATACGTACATACATAAATCACGTCTTTATTTTAGCAAGGCATATTTTGCCATCTCGACGTAGTGACATAACATTACACACGTGAGGAGATTGTTCGGTTTAATGTAATTTTGATATTGGGGGAGGAGCAATTAAAATATTTTCCTATATTTTGCCGGAAGAATGACAGCTGACTGCTGAAGTTTTACGTTCTTTTCATTCTTTTTATTAAATATTACGAAATAAATCAATATTATTATAATCGTAGACCGAAGGTTTGTAATATATGACAATACTCAAAGTGATACCCCAAACAATTTATATTCTCCCAAAAAAAAGAAAAGATTATTAATTATGTCTAAATTATGCAATTTAAAATTAAACCAAATATCTGTTAATTACTAATATGTAAAAATGATTTTTAGTTTAAGTATTTCAACTTCAACATAATGTTCTACATTTTTATTTTTTTTCCTTTTCTTACCACGGATTTAAGGAACGTTTATATGACTGGTAATACCGAGAAATGTCAGAATTCCGCGGGCCGAAAAAATACACTATAGGTACTGTTATCGATTCTTAACCTCTTATTCATAAACGCTCGTTAGCTAGTAATCGTTTGTCCTTATCTGTGAAAGGTAAATGTCAAAGTGATAGATAAGGACAAACGATTGCTAAGTTAGCAGAAGCCTACAGAGCGTTTATGAATAAGGGGGTAAGTCCGCCAGCCCATTTTGTTAATACCTTGCATTGTACAGTACCTACTACAGACTTTCGACCCTCTTCAGCTTTATTATTATTATACACCTATGTATAGATACTTTTCACTTTTATTTGTCTATTTTATTTTATGTTTTTATTCAGTTATAATGAAGTTGACAGAGTTCCCATAAATAAAATTAATACTTACAAAATAGAACACCAGAAGTAATATACGATTAGGGCTAGGGCGACTACTGATAATTGCTTCTAATGGTAAAAAAAAACCAATTGGAATAACTAAGTCTTCACTGAATAAATTAACGTTGTGTCAACACAAGCGAGTGGTGAAAATGTACAAACCAAACTCTAGCTGGTAAAAATGCAATTGGGGATTACGCTACACAAAACAACTAAGAGCGCAGCTCCACTGCAATCAAATGGTATATATTGCACCTAATCACCTTCAGAGCATCTTCCACGGAAGTAATTGCCTGGGAGTTCTGAAGATAAGTAGCCCTTAAGGCCAAGGCTCTGGCAGAATATCAGCGTCTCGAAGTAAATCGCGACATAGTGCTGAGCCAGTTTATTAATGGTGTAATAATGTGACCAATACACGGAGGAGGCCTATGCCATGAGGCACGCCGAATTTCGCGACAATTTAATAAATAAATAAAAAATAAAAACTACAATAACAACAACAACATTTACTTACTATTGTAGCGAATTCGGAATAAAAAAAGGCTTATAAATATAAATATAATATAAAATGTGACCAATTAAATATACACCCCCTTGCAAAAAAATCGGGCATCTATGATTTTTCCGGCGATTTGCTTAGAAAGTAAGCTTTTATGCATATAAAATTCAAAAACCATGGGTGCCCGTTTTTTGCAAGGGGGTATATTTTCTTTCTTTCTTCTTTAAGATGGTCTGAGTTTCAGTAACTGGTCTAGCAACTCATGAATCAATTTGCGAAGTTCTAAACTAAAAAGCGAAGAAAAAAAACATGTATACCTACTTAATAATATTATTATTGTACGTTGTGTGTGAACTTTACCGTAAATGTCATAAACAGGACGCGTGCGCCGAATTGGTACAGGTAGTACTCTTGGCCCAGGGCAGTTTTCCTATGGGTTAAGTAACACTATAGTATAGGTATAAGAACAATCACATGGCAGTCATATCATACATAATATTATACGCTCACTTTTTAGGTTATAAATCATACTTTAGCAGTGGTGGCAACAGCAGGCCGAGTAGGCAGAGCCTAGGGCGGTAGATTTCGGGGGCGGCAAATTAGCCCAAAAATATTTTTGTGTTACACAAATAAAAATAAACTATATAAGCTACGGCAAAAATGTTATAGTCTACTGGCGGCAAATGTGTAAAGGTCCGACCACACCATTTTATCCAAATCCGTCCAGCTGCTTGCGCGTGAAGAAATAACAAACATACACACACAAACACTCTCACAAACTTTCACCTTTATAATATTAGTGTGATGTTTGTTGTGATGTAAAAAAAATATGAACTAATAAAGTATGAAGAATGAGTATTATGACCACAAATCGGTACCTAGTAGAAAAAAATAGGACTAAGAATTTTACGAGAGCTAAATTTAGAGCCATTGATGATGATGACATTGGCATGTTGAGACAGACATTCCATTTGTTGTCACGACAAGATGTCGGGCCGGTGAAGAGGTTAAAATGAAATTACATATAAAATAAATATGAAAATAAATAAGTCTCGTGAGACGCACTTAGATAATTCATCATCGTTGTTATACCAATGACCAAGGTTAGGCTTTAATTTTATATCGTATGTGATGTCGTCTAGAATTGTATCATCAAGTCCACTATATTCATTATGAGTATAATAATCCCGAATGTCCTTCAATGTGGGTTGCTGGAAAATACCTGTCCAGAAAAACAAACGACACTTACAAGCTTATGGATAAAATAAAATGGTCAAAGGGATATTTTTGACACCTAGTTTGGGAGGTATGGGGGGGGGGGGGGTATCGCCGAAAAAGTGTCCGTTTGGAAAAAAGGACGTAGGTACAGTCACCAGCATAAATAAGTGATCATTTTTGTACCTTGTCGCTTTCAGTCGTTACATGATTTCGTATGGTTTTTCAAACATGACTTTAAAGTGACAAGGTACAAAAGTGATCACTTATTTATGCTGGTGACTGTACTTACTTAGGTAACCACCAATGTTTTCATAAATGAAGATACGTTTTTATTGTGTTAGCAGCTCAGCAGTCGTTGTGGTAACCATTTTGTCGTGACAACGTCTTATAAATTGGTTTGCCGGGTGACACTTCAAGAAACTGCGTTACGCTCCGCTCACGTTATGCGCTCACAATGAGAGCGAGTGAGAGGCACGCGGGCATGGTTAGCCCGCCTAAGAGCGAGAGAGACAGACATAAAAAGTGAAAGGCACGCGTCCCTTCCACTCGAGCACAGTTAGCCCGCCTAAGAGCGAGAGAGACAGAGCGAGAGAGAGAGAGTGAGAGAGATAGGCATACACACCGGTTCATGTCTTGCGCTTCTATTTCGATTTAGATTCTTTGTATAAATTAATGTTTTAAATATAATTCTTTGTATAAATAAATGTTTTAAATTGTTACTATTATTTCATCCTTCTTCCTACTATACGAATGAATATTCACATTAAAATTATTTTACCACTCAAAGTCGTTGTCACGTAAAACTTTCGCCCGTATACCGACTTTACAGGCAACCAATTTTTCGTTTCGTTTTAAGTTATGGTACGCCAGGGGTGGCCAACGTGATTAGACCCAAGATCTCCTGTTTATTAACAAAACCCTGCGCGATCTACCAATTACATACTTCATGAAACCTTAAATGAAACACGTTGCGCAGTCTGGTCTACGTATTAATATTTTTTGCCTTGCCACGATCGACTGGACTAACAGTCGCGATCGACCTGTTGGCCACCTCTGGTCTACGCGTAGGTACGAAGTCGCGGGCAAAAGCTAGTTATAATTATAAAACAGATGGCCTAGTAATACTTACCGGGAAAATAACAACTCTTAGGGACAAAGTTCGTTTTGTTGTAGAGATAGATATCTCTATTATTTCTTCTGATTAGGTATCTTGAAAGGGTATGGTAGTCCTAAAACAATAATAACGAAGTAATTATAGTGCCCGGCCGCTATGAAGTAAATCCTGACACAAACTACCTATACGAATACACGTTCGATTGTATCGATAAATATTTAGTCAAGCGTGAGTCGAGCTATAATAAGAAATACATATTTATCTGACATATATGAAGGAAAGTATAAAAAACATCTAGAGATAACACTTATATTAATTACTTCATTTATATAAAACTAGCGACCCGCCCCGGCTTCGCACGGTATATTATGCATGTATTATACATATAAACCTTCCTCTTGATTCACTTTATCTATTAAAAAAACCGCATCAAAATCCGTTGCGTAGTTTTAAAGATTTAAGCATACATAGGGACATCGGGACATAGGGATATAGGGACATAGGGACAGAGAAAGCGACTTTGTTTTATACTATGTAATGATGATACTCTTTGAGCACGGTCAGAGGACAGATAGAGATTTAGAGATGTCTCTCCTGTCCAATGCCATCCTGAATAGAGTATAGTATAGTATAGGTAGTTTTTCTAAATCAGTTAATCATAAATGTAATGTCAATGGAATGAAGACAATTCGACTTACTGTCGTGTTCATCTTGAACAGCATAAAGAAAAGGAATCCTTTCATAGTGCCCGGACCGCTATAATTCATGTATATTATCCTCGCAGCTGTTTTGGTGACTGATGATAACATAAGCGCCTGTAACGGACAACGTCGAGTAAGGGTCTGCGAAGCGAACCAGAGTGCAAGGGAGGCAGCGCGAGCAACCTGGGGGGATACTATGAAACTAAGTTTGTATCATGCCATACTTGTAAAGTAAGTATTATTACTTACTAGCGACCCGCCCCGGCTTCGCACGGCATATTATGCATGTAGTATACATATAAACCTTCCTCTTGATTCACTCTATCTATTCGAAATCAGAATCATTTATTGTTTAACTGTGTAGTGTACTGTGTGTGTATTAAAAAAAACCGCATCAAAATCCGTTGCGTAGGTAGTTTTAAAGATTTAAGCATACATAGGGATATAGGCATATAGGGACTTTAGGGACATAGGGACAGAGAAAGCGACTTTGTTTTATACTGTGTAGTGATTACAATAACGATCGACAATAATTTAAAAATAAAATTTACAAAAATGACGTTGATAAAACTTGTCTACTATTAAAGCACTGGCTCAGTAACAATAATAGGTAATTTTTTTTATATTATGTTTTTATAAACTGGTTTAGCGACGAAAATAACGATCAATGGATTTCGGCTTTAGGCACTTGTTTCACCGCCGGCGAGTAGCGAGAAGGGAGCGTTTTTTAGTATGAAACTTTTGTCGCCCGCACATAAAAGCGACAAAATTTCCATACTAGAAAAAGCTCGCTTCTCGCTACTCGCCGGTGGTTGGGACAAGTGCCTTACGGGTATTTTCCTACATAAATACTTACTAGAGATAATAAAATTAGGGTTAGGTTCCTTAAGTTTCTTCAAATGCAAAAAAAGCGACAAGACCGCCTATTGTCTACCTTGTTCTTTGTTTCTGTATTGTTTAGTACTGAGTTGTGGTGTTAAATAAAGAAACTTCTATTGTATTGTATTGTGCCTAAAACTTACCTACGCTAGGGTAGGGGCTCTTTTTTAGTGGGTATGCCTCCCCCGCCTCCCCCCGCCCGGGAGGGGCCGGGGAGGAGAGTCTCACATAACCTCCGCGCCGTCCCCACGGCGCGGTCGTATGCGTAAGTAACGCATTTTCCCACCGCAAAAAAAAAAAAAAAAAAGGGCGGCTCTGAAATGATAATGAAACCAACTAACGTTAGAGGGGACGCTCAGGAAGGCCATATGCTTGAGCAGCGGCGTCCACAGGCCGAAGGCAGGCGCGGCCACCAGCAGCGGCCGCCGGCTGCACTGCGTGAACAGGCGCGCCTCGTGCCTGCCGGCAGGGGGGGGGGGGGGGGTACATAACATCATAAACTATTTCGATTTAAAACCGTGGTCTATTCAGGCCTTACACTCCGAAATTCGATTTTCGAAGTTCGTTTCATGCCGTTCCGCTCACCATAATAGATAGTAATTCACATGAGAGTGAGAGGGACGGTATGATACGAACTTCGAAAATTTCGAGAGCCTCTAGTGTAGGTCTTCACACGAACAAACGTCTCAATTACCTACTACCTATGCAAAAATTGACAGCGCCACTTGCGAATCGAAACGGCAACAAACTGTTCCCATAGTATTTGACATTTTAACGCAAACGCGGTCGAGACGTGTTCGAGACGCGTGATAGCGAAATAAGTCTCGATAACGTTTGCGTTAAACTGTCAAATACTATGAGAACTGATTGTTGCCTATTCGTTCCGCTAGCGGCGCTGTCAATTATCCCATGGTAATTGAGCCGTTTACGCTAAGGCGTTCGATACGTTATTTCGTAACAAAAACTTACACTAGAGGCTCTGCACTGCACGAGAGCGCTTTAGAGCTTTGTCACGCGCGACATAGGTAGGCTACCCGTCTCTTTCCAGAACCAACGGTAAGAAAAATACACCCGTCTTTTCGACTAGTCTGGGCGCAGTCCAAATGAAATCACGACAGGAATGTAAAATAGAGCATATACCTGATGCGGCAGATGTTGCATACGAGCGCCATCAAAGGCGCCAAGCTGAACACCGTGCCCATAAGCGTCACCAAAGTGAACTGGGCCACTGCAAACAAAAAGCGGATTCTGTGTGCTCACGTTCCAGAAACAAAACCCCAGAATAAAGTTGAGTGTAGGTACAACTTTTAATGAAATGGCCCATTTGGCTCACGGTATATAGGTACGTACTCAAACTGTTGAGCTTTCTGGTCATCATGACTTCGGTGACGGGCTCTAGCCTGTACTCCCGTTCCCAGGCTGGTACTGTTTTATTGGTGCGTTTGCCTTGGTTGAAGTCAGTCGTAGTATTATAGATTAATCTGTGGGAAATATTATTACATGCATAAATACATAAATCACGTCTTTATCCCTTACGGGGCAGACAGAGCCCGAGACAACAAGACCTAAGGCACTTGTCCCACCGCCGGCGAGTACCGAGAAGCGAGCGTTTTTTAGTATGGAAATTTTGTCGCTTTTGTTGCCGGGCGACAAAAGTTCCATACTAAACACACTCGCTTCTCGCTACTCGCCGGCGGTGGGACAAGTGCCTAAAGGCCACATTTTAGCATGAAATATTATTCACGTTTAGTACCCTATGAGTTATCTGTATGCTTACTTAGTACAAGTTTTCGGTCACAAAATGAGTCTCGATATTTACCCACATAGTAACTAACACACACACACACACACAAACACATATCTAGTTATATAAGGCAATATTGTATCGTCTGAATGGGAGAGGACACTGACTTCCGTAACACAGGTGTCAACCTAGCTCGGAGGTCAGGGACTTCATTTTGATTTTGTGTATTGTCAATAAATAAAAATATATTATTATTATTAATTAAAACGTTCACGCTTAGGTAGGTACGCTTTCAAAATAGTGATGGTTGCTATTGTAGCCGCCTCGCCTATATCATGATGGTGACAATACAATAATCTGTACCTACCTAATGAGTACGTAATGAAATTGTGGTGACTTAGCCGGGTTTGTCAGATTGACTTGAAATTTAGTATGCATAATGCAAGATAGATGGCAATGAAGTACAGTCAGCAAAAAAATTGTATTTATACAAATATTTGCATGAGTGAAGGGGATGCACTATATTGGTTCTAGCGTATGCGACGGAGATGCCAATAGCGCAACGCGAACACGCAACGCCAAGTGGAGTGCCAGTATTACACTTGAGGCTCGTTTGCAATTTAATCTGTTCCACTCACCTTATAAACATCAGTAAGAATGGTACTGCGAATTCCCTGATCAGCAGCGTCGAGAACAGCATGAAGAACACCTCGTCCAAGCAGGTGAACGGTCCGCAGTGCGTGAGGCTGTACAAGGCGCGACGCGTGTTCCAAATATCGTCTCTATTTGTTTTAGGATAAACCTTCATGGGTAAAAAATACTCAGCGCCCTGAAATGAAGAAAAACGCAAATGGATTTTGATCCGCTTCAACTTGTCGGACTGACGTGAAGTTTGACTTTATGCAAGTCCGGTGACAATACAACAATCTTGAAGTAATATTCTGGTGCCAGCACCGTCTCTGCAAAAGGGAACTCAACGGTTTATCAGATTGACTAGAAATTAGGTATACACAACATGCAGGATACAGGAACCTTGTCGCAAAATGTCAATGTCAAAATGTTATTGGAATTTGTTTGTCGACATGGCGTTACTTCACTATGACAGCGTTCCATGTAGCGATTTGGACAGACCTCACAGAAGACCCGCCTACCACCAGCACTTTTTGGAACACCGCACAATTTGAGCCCAGTCGGTAGTGAGTTAGTGGCCTTAGGAAATTTAGACTTAGGGACCCAACCTGCGAATCAAGCGTCCCGGGTTCGAATCCTGGTTTAAGGGCATATATTTGTGTTATGAGCACGAATATTTGTTCCTGTGTCATGGATGTTTCTAAATGAAATGAAAGGAAATGAAACGAAATGAAATTAAACAATTTATTTTGTTCTAGACATGGTAAAAAAGTGATGATGTCCAGCGACACGGTCTAACCAAATATATTGGCATGCAAACATTATCTTATGTTCTAAAGTGGACGTGGAAGTGGATGTTCTATCTCTATATGTATGTATTTCTCTGTATGAGTACGTATTTATACAATTATATAATACCCATTACACACGCCCTATTAGCGCTGACTTGGGGACTAAATCAATTTGTGTGAATTGTTGCGTAACATTTATTTATTTAGCTACACATGCACGTATACCTTGTTTAATTAATTACCTTATACATCGCGTAGTAATACATTATAGGATACGTAAACATGAAGGAGGTCGCGAACGTTTTGAACGACAAGCCGCGCTGGTAAGACTCATAAGTTCTATGATTTTCCATTAAGTTTATATAATGGTTTGGTAATATGTAAATCTGTAAAAATAGATACGATAGGGACTCGCTCGTGGTCCACCTAATTTGTCCACCCGCAAAAATACTGCCATTATATTGAATCACTCAGCCCAGCTAACAGGAGAGCGCGCGAGACACACTAGGTACCCGTCTCTTTCTAGAACGAATAGTAAGAAGAAGACGGGCTTCGGGCTATCTATCCCGCGCGCGACGCGACTTTTGTGCGCTCTCGTGCTAAACGTGCAGTAACATTAAATAGGTAGAATAGGTGGCTTGGCTAGTTAAGTATCTTTAGTGGCCCGAAAGGCAAAATATCCAGAAAAAGGAGCTCCGTCGAAAACCAGTGGGCTTATTGTCTAACTCGCTAGCAATCGCCATCGTGTTCATTTTGACAGTTCATGTATGGGCTGACGATTGGCATCGGAATCAGCTAACTGTCACATTCATACAAGAACTGTCAAAATGAACACGATGGCGATTGCGAGCGAGTTAGACAAGAAGCCTACAGATGGACAAGCTGTAGGTGGACCACGGAAAAGGACCGTGCAAATCACATTACATTTGGTTCGAATACATCAAAAATATAGTTTTTAAGATACAGTGGCCGCAGGCGGCGTTCATTCAGACTCCAGGCACCTTACAATGACGTAGTACACGTTAGTGAGTTCAGATTCTTTAGCCGACATTTTTGACACGTCTAGTTTGGATCTCACAGAGCGATCGATTCAAATTTGGTTGGGAATTGTATAGAGCATAAAGATGTCATGGTAAGGCCCCATTGGTTGGATTTTTGTATAGCCCAGTAGCGTGGGTTCGAATCCCGTGTGTCACCCGAAAAACTAAGTACCTATTTAAAAACTTATTTTTCGGTGAGCAGGTGCCTTGCTATAAAAAAAACTGGCCAAGTGCGAGTCGGACTCGCGCACGAAGGGTTCCGTACCATTATCTATAAATATCAATAAACCAGTGTAAGCATACATACATAACTACATAACATATTTACGGTTTTCGCAATTTTCCCTTTGTCTGTGCTATGAGACGTTGCTTCGTACAAATTTCAAGATTCTGGGTCCACGGGAAGTACTTTTACCCTGTAGGTTTCGATTCCCTTGCGAGTTTCGAAAATTTGCGGCATAAATGGCTGTATCTTTTGATTGTGTTGGCTTAGAAGTTTGATTTTGTGCTCCGAGAAGTTTGAGCTCCAAGGGACAGTAGACCTGAGTATTTGATATAAATTTCAGTTTGATACCTCCACGCGTTCCTGAGAAAAAGGGTCTTGACAGACGGACGGACGGACAACAAAGTGTTCCTATAAGGGTTCCGTTTTTTCCTTTTGAGGTACGGAACCCTAAAAATGTAACATAATACTTAGAGGGGTTGAAAAACACGTGTCTGGTTACACACTTACGTATTCACCCACTATTTCGAAGGCTACGTGCTTAACAGAAAATACCGCTATGAACACAATGTCTTCCCAATAAAGAGGTGTTTTTTTCTGCTTCACTAAGTCGCGGTCGAATTTGGCCTTGTCGTAGAACAATGGTAGCAGCAGCAGCACCGGCAACAGGAACTGTGCGATAAAATAATCATGGATAATCTACCTTCTAAACCCTCCAGCCTAATGCTGAATTTCGTGACCATTTCGTGTCAATTGTTCCCTTAGGAAAGTGGGTGCTGTTCTCATAAAGGAGCCAGCACGAAACACTCACCAGAAGTATGAAGCATATCACTGCGACCACAGCCCTGCGTCCAAACTTCTCGAGATCGGTGTTGGACTGTTGCATCAAGCCTGTGCGCCGAGATTGGGGTCTAATTTCAGGATACATCGTACACTCAGGCCTGACAAGGAAAACCACATCGTAACATAGAGGTAGCGGCGACAAAAACATCTATAGGTATGTATACCATGTTCATTCTTACCTGTCCTATTTGGTAAACAAAATTCTAACCTCAAAACGTCTCATTTTTGTTATTTTATCGTAAATAAATTAACTGAAGATAAAATATCAGCAAAATTATGTACAAAATATTACCTCAGGTTTATTTGATAACATAATACACCTTATTCTTTACACAAATTCGTATATTGAGGTTAGAATTTTGTTTACCAAATAAGATAGGTAAGAATGAAAATGGTATAAATGAAATGATATATAAACATATAGACCGACCGCTTAACTGAGTCCTCGCCCGCGCGGCGAGGTAGGCGGCAAAGTGGGCCGAGAGGTGCGAGCGGCAGGCGCCCTACCCGCCCGCACCCCTCTCGGTTCCCTTTGTCGCCCTATCCTGCGCCCCCAGAGAGCATTGTATAATATACACCTCCTCTATTGTAGTAATCTCGGTTGTTTCTTTGTGGCCCATTGGAGCATGGACGTACGAAATCGAAACATTTTGTATGGGGACTGTGAACGTCCCAAGTAACACATCAAAGCAGTATAACGGCCGACTTACAGCATTTCTGTATCGTTTAAGCATTTTGAGTTAGTTATATAGTAGCATTATAAACGTCTATACGGCTACTGTAGTGCTTATTTGGGCACAAATTATACAGCTTTAGATCCTACATAGGTTGTATAATTGCATTACATCGCATTATATTAGCACTAGCTTTTGCCCGCGACTTCGTCCGCGTAGACTTCATTTATTTTCAAATAGCTTTT
The DNA here is from genome assembly GCA_963854515.1 of Pandemis heparana. NCBI lineage: Eukaryota > Metazoa > Arthropoda > Insecta > Lepidoptera > Tortricidae > Pandemis > Pandemis heparana. The sequence continues at coordinate 16,652,595 of OY978013.1, read as the reverse complement.
GCCCGCGGCTTCTCTCGCTTGTAGGTACCAGTAGTACCTATTTCAATCCCGTTTTTCCCCGTTCCCGTAAGAATTTCGGTAAATGCTCTCTTAATGCTACCCTACACTCCTCAAGCAACCCACTTGCCAAATTTCAGCTTTCTACGACCTGTAAAACGAAAAATCCCGTTTTTTCCCGTTCCCGTGGGAATTTTGGAAAGTCCTCTCTTAATGCTCCACTACACTCCAAGCAATCTACATGCCAAATTTTAGCTTTCTACAACCAGTAAAACGAAAAGTCCCGTTTTTCTCGGTCCCGTAAGAATTTCGGGAAATGCTCTCTTATAGCTTCCCTACACTCTTCAAGCAACCTACATGGCAAATTTCAGCTTTCTACGACCAGTAAAACGAAAAATCCCGAATTTCCCGTTCCTGTGAGAATTTTGAAAAGTCCTCTCTTAATGTTCTTCTTCACTCACCAAGCAACCTAAATGCCGAATTTCAGCTTTCCACAACCAGTAAAATGAATAGTTCCGTTTTCCCGTGTCGGGAAATTGTATCCTAATGCTTCCCTACACTGATCAAGCAACCTACATGCTAAATTTCAACTTTCTAAGACCAGTATAATTAAAAATCCCGTTTTTTCTCGTTCGTTTCCGTCAGAATTTCGGGAAATCCTTTTGTAGTGTCTGTAATACTTCTGTAATTTCAGATTTCTACGACCAGATCCTGTAGAACTGTATATAAATCCCGTTTTTTCCTTATCCCGTGGAAATTACTTTCTTAGTTATGTAATCACCTACTTGTGTACGAAATTTGAAGAGTCTCATTATTATAGTTACGTAGTTAGGGTCACACGAAATCGAATATATACTTAAATCCCGTTTTTTCCCGTTTCCGTGGAAATTTCCAAAAATAGGTACGTGTGTTTTTGTTTTCGTAATCAGCGACCCGATAAACCGTACAAACAAATACACATGCTTATTATCAGACTTTGTCACCATATTTCCCCCTTTTAGGGGTTGAATTTTCAAAAAAACCTGAAAGAGGTGTTTACTCATTTATCGTCAGGAATACTCCTGCGAAGTTTCGAATAAAATAGTCTAAACTCTAATCTTGTTTCCCCATACAAACTTTGGACCCCCATTTAACCCCTTTAGGGGTCGAATTTTAAAAAATGTTTTCTTAGTGCACCCCTAGATAAGGAACTTACATGCCAAATTTTGAATCTCTAGAACCAGCGGTTTAGGCTGTGCGTTAATATGTCAGTCAGTCAGTTTCTTCTTTTATATTTAGATTCCGTCCCGCGGGAATTTTCCATTTTCCCGGAGAACATGTTTTAGTGCTATATACAGGTGCGCCAAAATTAAAGAGTCTAGTTAACAGTTATGTACTGAGAAATATAGGTATAAATCTCATTTAATTCCCAACTCGTGGGGATTTCAAAAAATCCCTTCTTAGTGCTCCTTTGAGTTGGGATAATCAAGATATACGTCTGCCAAATTTCAAGTTCCTAGGTCCAGTGGTTTAGGCTGGCGTTGTCTGTCAGTCACTCTGAATGGAACATATAAATCTCATTTTTTTCTTATCCCGTGGGAATATTTATCAAAAAATCCTGAAATTAGTTTTTTAGTGTTACAATCATTTACATGTGTGCCGAATTTGAAGAGTGTAGTTATTACTGTTACTGAGAAATATATGAGCCTCATTTATTCCCTATTCCGTGGGAATTTAAAAAAAATCCTTCTTAGCGCTCTTTTAGGATACTCAAGATAAACGTCTGCCAAATTTCAAGTTCTTAGGTCCAGCGGTTTAGGCTGTGCGTTGTCAATCAGTCACTCTGAATCGATCATATAAATCCCATTTTTTCCTTGTCCCGTGGGAATATCAAAAAATCCTGAAATTAGTTTTTTAGTGTTACGATCATCTACATGAGTGCTGAATTTGAAGAGTCTAGTTATTACAGTTTAACTAAAAAACATATAAGCCTCATTTATTCCATATCCCGTGGGAATTTCGAAAAATCCCTTCTTAGTGCTCCTCTGGGATACTTAAGGTATATATGTACCAAATTTCAAGTTTCTAGGTCCAGTGGTTTAGGCTGTGCGTTGTCTGTCAGTCACTTAGTAACGGAACAGTTTTATATATACAGATTATATTAGCATTATTGTGGTCAAAGTAGGTGCCAATCGCATTAAAGAAGCATTATTAACGGTCAATGAAGTTGCCAAGTGCATTACAGAAGCATTATACTAGCAATATTATTGATAATGAAGATGTTAATTGCACAAGCATTAGACTAGCATTCGAATGTAGTAAAAGAATGATTAGAGCTATTGAAGTGTTCACAGTTAGAACTTAAATAAACCCTACATCATTGCAAAAACATCTCTAATACCAAATAGTACGTTATAATTTATTAACGTTGAATTTATAAACTACTTGTTTCGCAATATTCTTTGACAATATAGAATGAAGTGACATAAAGGTTAGCGTCAAAGAAAATTGTATTAATACTGCAAGGGTAATAAGTTTTTGACTCTTTTGTGATTTCATGCCTTCAATTATTACTGCGCAATGTAGTTTACTGTAAATGTCTATACAAGTTTCATTGAAAATTTTCACGCGCCTTCGATATTTTGTAGTTTTGATATAATATGGTAAATAAATCTATGTGTGAAATAACCAAAACAATTGTGTATTCCTAGTATAGAACGAATTTTGCATAATTAACATAATAGTAGTGGTTGGACAGTATTCAGTAAAATTATATAGTTATTATATAGGTCTATTTTTTGTTTTAATTATAATACTAACGTAAGTTGCTTTTCTTAAATATGGCCGACAAATGGTTTTAATAATGCATTAAAGTGAATGTATATACGGCTTTACACATTACAATAACTCACGTGTATTTGATTAAAGAGCTGTTAGCCGCACAACAGAACTCAGTTGATCTTTCGAATGCTAGCATTACATTGATTCACGTTTATGCTATTAAGCAGCATTAGGCAATATCTTACTACTTAAAAATGCTATTATAAACCCTAAGGCACTAAAAACTGCTGAAAGCTGTATAGCGAATTAACGTGGCATGATAATGGTTCATGTTTATGCTATTAAACAGCATTAGGCATTTATTTACTACTTAAAAATGCTATTGTAGATCCAAATGCACTAAAAACAGCGGAAAGCTGTACAGCTGCGTTGTGGTTTGCTGCACTAAAACTATAGGCTTTACAAAAGCATTTTGATATGCCATTATCTAACCGTTATACCGTCTAAAGCATCATAATGGTTTTGAAATGCCATTATAAAGCGTCAAGATGCTCGGTGAACTTATATAAGAGTTTATACGGACCTTAAGTTCTACATAAGTGTACTATTCGTTTGTTAAAATGCTTTCTGTGTTACTTGGGGTGTTAAGACATACCTGAATATTTCCTTGGTTCGATCTGTATTTATTTCCCACATCCAATTCCAATAGTTTTCTTTACGTTTCCAAAGCACGTAGAATGTCAAAGCTGAAAATTCAAAGAAATGCTTGCATCAGACAGTGTTCAATTCTGGCAAATCAGGAGTCCTTAGGAGCCATAACTGATAGTAGCACTACCCAATAATCTTCAGCCAGATCTATGTTGTTGTGTTTGGCAAAGTGTGCACGCTTGGTTTCATTACAAATTGTGATATCTGATATCTGTGCACGCAGACCGCCGGGAGAACGCCCGCACCGGAGTAATGTGCAGCAGCTCGCTCCACCCCATATGTGCGTCTTTCCATACCCCAACGACCTATATATACGTCCATTACTTCAATACAAAAGCAACCTTCGTTCAATCGGGTTTAGATTCAACTTAAGGCATCGCAATAAAGGAGTCTGGCGTATGGTCGAGGGCGACGTTTCTTGTATTAGGCCTTTCAAGATTCCACCACAACACGCTTCGTCGTCCATTGTCTCCGGATCCATTGTGGGGCCCAGTTGAATGTGAACACCGCGGTTGCCGGTTTCCGGCGAATCCGCCGTTCCAGCTTAGTGGGAGCGCGGCCTACGGGGCCGAGGACTTAATACTTACCCCACATAACCAAGCAGATGGAGTAGAGCAAAGTAACAGGGCTGTCCAGGACTTTATGTAGCTTGGCTAAATTGCAAAGGTCGGTCAGCTTTATAAAGCGGCACATCTGGAACACCTTGCACCTCGGGCAGATGTACGTCTTGTTCTTGTCCTTGCAAATATCGTTCCTGTTAAAATTAACAGTTTAAGGGTATTTTTCACCACTCTCTGTTAAGTTCCAGTCATCTTAAGTGTCAGTTATCAATGATGACGTCGCTGACTGTTTTGTAGTAATAAATAGAGACGGAATTATAGAGATAACTGACTGAACTGACACTTAAGGTAACTGGATCTTAGAAGAGAGTGGTGGCACAGGCCCTAAGTTTAAAAAAAGGTTTCTGTCAAAAATTTAATTTTCAATACAAGCATGTTTCGCTGACTGCACTTGCATTGTCATCCGTCCCACATTACCTATGTGCATCAAATTTCAAACCGTTGAAGAGTTTGCTCCTGCGGTATAATTGATATTTTATTAGTGCTCACACAAAGTAGTCGTCTGTGGTGTTGAACATGGCAGCCAAGAACAAAACCGCGCCGACAATGGCGGGCACGATCAGCGCATGGTTATAAAACTCGAAGAACGCGAAGTACAAGCCAACCTGAAGCAAGACAATGATTGTTAGGTTATTAGGTACGAACTATTATTAATTTCTTTCTACATTATGCTGGTCTAGGAGCAAGTCTGGGAACAAATAGGTAATGTACAGTTGCTTAGCTACCTGTATACGGTTGTAGTAACGTAGTTTTGTTGCAGCTGGAGCAATAATACAGATATAATAAAGCATTCAACTTTAGCCCTCTGAGCTGGCAACGCATCTGCAATACCCACTCAAGTGTCGGATGTCCGGGTGGTGCTGCTCAATTACCATCAGGTGTCCCACTCGTTCTTTTGCCACAATAGTACCTGCATAAAAATTAAATTTACCTTTTCCCCAAAATATTCACGGATTAGGTTTAGAGGGTGAAGTTTATACGCATTTCTCTTTCCCACCCAGTGGTAGAACAACATCTGAAAACAAAAAGATTTAAGTAGGCAAAAAAATATTTTGTTTTTCAATATTTAAACATCTAATCTACCACTTAGTTTCCATGGATTTCCACCTAGTAAATGCCGAAGTTATCAGAAAACAAAAAAAAAACACGGTGTATCTAGGTCGTTGGCCTTGAACCTGCGGTACTGACATACATCCTACTTATATATTATATATTATATATATATTTATATATACTATTATAAAGGCGAAAGTTTGTAAGTATGGATGTATGGATGTATGGATGTTTGTTACTCTTTCACGCCAGTACGGCTTAACGGATCTGGATGAAATTTGGAACAGAGATAAATTATGGTCTGGAATAACACATAGGCTACTTTTTATCCCGGAAAATTGCGTAGTTCCCGCGGGATAGTGATAAACGAATTCTTTGCAGACGAAGTCGCGGGCATCAGCTAGTTTTATCATAATTTATGTGTCGTTGGCGTCGAAAAGGTGAAATACAATTGGTTTCCATTCGGTAAACCGACCAGGGCTAACAACTTTAGCTCCTAACTCTAAGTGCTTGTCAAGCTCCAGGTGATGTTCATACGGTAAGCACAAACCTGCCGCGCAGTGATGTCGTTCCAATCTTGATTAAGCGCTAAGAAGTGGGGTCCATCGTGCAAGGCGTAGGCATCCAGAAATATACGGCGATCGAGCAACCTGAAACAGCGCAACGCCATCGTTAAGCATAAATAAGAAAGAAAAAAAGTCAACGGATTAAACGAAATCATTGACACCGCTACAACCGACAGTGACACGCTTTTTTGAGGGACAGTTTGGAAATGCTACTACTGGAAGGCTTCTCCAAAGATTATATATCCTTACCTATTAAGCCCAACACTCTTCACGGTATCTCCGAAGGGTAATTGAAGCAAGATTTTGTACACAATATGACTTCTTTCTTCATTTGAAAGGTGCAATTTTTCTTTGTACCGTGCTCTGAAATTAGTTATTAATTAATTACTACAAGAACAGGGGCTAAGAACTAAATGAAAAACTGACTAGGTCTGAAAATATCTTCTATACCTTTAAAACGGAACGAAGTCGCGGGCAGAAGCCAGAAGCCTATATATTATACAAAATTCAGAATTATACCCCTTTTCACTAGGATTCCATTTCAGCGAGAAATAAAAAACACGCTGAGTAAAAGAAACAAAGGAGAGGGGCCATGAAAGGCCGTGCGTTTAGGTACACAATTAGGAACTGAAAAAAGGTCCCTGAAGAGCGTGAACTAACCTGGCCAGCGCGATGAGCTCCCTCTCATGGGTGACCCTGGTGAAGGGCAGCAGCGCGCCCACGGTCGTGAGGTCGGGCCGCACGAACCTGAGGTGCCCGTCTTTGAAGTACTTTCTTGAGCTGAACGCATAATTATATTCATCCAGGACTTTGTCGGGACAGTGTATTTTGATAAAAACCAGGTTTCTGTGCATCCGCATCTAAAGAGAAAAATAAACAATCACTTAATTAGATATTTCTCTTTCTTACAATCTAGCATTAGGTACTGCTGGTGAATAGAAAAACAGAGATGTAAATGAACCGTGGTGGGGTAATGCAAATGACACTAAACTTTAAAATCTACAAGAATACAATTTTAACATACTCGTATAAGCTTACACAACGGCCATTCTCAGAGCAGGCAATTTTTGGACGTCCGAGCAAATATCGCAGGCTTTCTTAGGCTTTTTAGACATTTTATTATTTTTCATAGTTAGTATGCGTCCCATTCTAGCTCGCACAATAAGTTTTTGCACGATAATATGGTTACAAGTATTAAAAAAATAATACTAAAACCCCATTCTCCTAAGCTCCGTTTAGCGAGCGGACTCCAAAATTGAGAACAAAACCTTGTGTAACTTTGTAAAAAACTGCCGGTAGCCAATGTTAGGTGTTTTATTATTGAAGTCAACTAGTTGGACTATATATTAATTATAATTAACAATAGCGGTAAGGCCTTACTCATATAATTGTGATTTTTTTACCGCGCGAGCGAACTTCTATCTAAACTCCGTCAATGGGTATAAAATCATAAATTACATCACTATTTGTAAGCTTACGCGCTACGCAATAGCACTGTACGCTAGTGTTCTGCCTTGTCCCCGTCGTCGTCTAGGTCGGGTGCAGGCATGGCGTTTGGAGCCAAAGTTATGAACATATATATCTAAACTCCGTTTAGTTGTTTTATTTTTTACTGGTAATTCTTCTGTATCTATTTGTCTTGCTATCATTATAGCTCGTTATCCTATGTTAACGACGTGTTTACTGCTATTCCCTTAAATGCATCCATCACTAAATAAAAAATCGAAAATGTCTTTCTCCCTAAGCTCCGTAGACTAAACTCCATCATATTTTTGATAAGAGTTTAGAAAATTAAACAAAATCTGATTGTTCTTGTACATAAAAATCGTTTATTATAGCTGATTATAGCACTCACTTTTGAGTACCAATGTTTTCGTGTTCAAGAAGTACACATTTTTGAAAATATTTATTTATGGTTTCTATCGACATGATCTTCATGTTCCAGTGAATTATGACACGGGGTTCGCGTTACATGCTGTATATCTTATTTTTCGATCATAATATTTGCTTTTTATTTAATTTTAACAAATAAGTAATATTTTATTCATGTTTAATATATATCGATGTCTCAACTCCGTCTTGATGAAAAATCAATGTGTTATAAATCATAAACTAATTGGTTTATTTAATGGCCAAAAGCACAGAAACACTTCTTGTAGCATAGATTTTCACATTTTACTTCAATTATATTCATAAGTGTAAAACTTAAAATCAAGACGGAGTTTATAGGCTGAGAACACGTTTTCCTGAGAATTACCGACAAGTGTGGCAGATGAGTACTTAGTCTATACATTTTTAATACTACAAGGCGACTAAGCTTGGGAATCTATTAAGTAGGTTGACTATAGTCAACGTAACGTTCATTTTTCGGGCTTGGCTATCTTTAGTATTGCTATGGGAAAAACCGCTTGCAAACAGAGAATCCAACTGTCTGATTCACAGCACAGAATCTGCTCTTCTAGATTTTTAGGGATTGCAAGTATTGCAACGCTACTCACCGTGACATCAACCAGGCTCCACTAATTGGGTCCCCCCAAAAATGTTAAGGAGGGGATTCAGATAGAGATAGAGCCTAGTGGATGTCACGTTACTCACGACGCCTGGATTGATCTCGATTTCCAGCCCCACTTTCAGGATGTTTTGTAGGAAGAAGGTCTTCAAGGGCGACACGGTGATGTCGCCGTCGTCCGCAGCCACCAGCACCAGGTCGATGTGCCGAAGCCCGTCCCGGAAGCGGTCTTGCACGTACGGCACGTACTCTTCCGGTTCAACCTAGAACATCAACCATGAACAAGTGGCGGGATGTTCACTTGTTCAGTTCGGTGTGAAGTTTGTACTCTAAATGTGGGTTTTACTTACTTATCCTCATACAAGAATGACCATGAATTTGTTATCTATTCGTCACGTCCCCTAAACCTTAAGATGAAAAAAGCGGCCAAGTGCGAGTCGGACTCGCCCATTAAAGGTTCCGTAGCAGCATCAAGTAACATAATGTAAAAGTTCTTGTAGTTCGTTGAGCGGGTTATGATTTATGACGTGTTAAAATAAAATACTTACCTACTATAATAAATCTCATTCACACCAATTTTAGGTGGAAGTTTGCATGGTAATTCTGAATAAAAAACCAAAGTACTTAGTTCAATTTAAAAAAACATGTAATTACTGGCTCCTCGATGGCTTCAGCGGGCTCTTCCACATAGTCGCCTTTCGCCTTCTCTTCCACTTTCGGTTCCGGTGCCGGTTCCGGGGCCGGTTCCGGGGCCGCTTCTGGCGGCACTTCAGAAGCTATCGGCTCTGGTGTCGGTTCCTCTTCCGCGACTATCTTCTCCACATCTTCAGACTGGGTAGTCTTACTCGCCAGCCGCTCGTTAAACAAATGCATTTTGTGATACTCAAACACTTCTGCTTTATTGCTTTTAGGTTTGCGCTAAAAAATATATTAGTAAAATAATCGGCCAAGCGCGAGACGGACTCTCGCACGAAGGTCTGCAGTGTTGAAAATTTTCAAAGCATTTTTATTCTTATTTGTACAGTTGAAATAAAATCAAAGACGAACGTGTATTCAGGAAATAGATATATTTCGGTAGGTATGGAAATTGACATATTCGGTATTTTTAAACTTTAGGTACCGTAGAGTTCCGTAACTTCGCCTGGGTTTTGACACTTTTTTGTAGATTTCTCTCAGATTTACACGTATTTTTGCTTGTTAAGATAAACTAATTAACCTATCTGGGGCCATAGATTACAGTAGCATAAGGTCTAAATTTCGCTAAGGGATGGCTACAATTGGACTCCAAAGGTGGTAGGCGAAGTATAGGCAAAATGCCCTGTCTTCGCCTACATATGGTTGGGGCGTCAATTATAGACAAAATTTGAAATTGCCTCCAGCAATCTTATACATTTTTAACGTGTATTTCGATTATGAGCCTTAACCATTCCAAAATAGGTCACATTTAAAAGAAAACGATGGTAGGCGAAGACAGGTAGGTACCATTCTGAAGCTAGTTTCATACATTTGCTGTATTTTCGATAGGGTTGTCAAAAATCACGCTGACTTACTCGACTACAAAAAAAAAGGTAATGGTTTAGGACTAATAAAAAATACAAATAAATTAGAAAATTGAGTAGGTATCTATTTTTTCTTATACTACATCACAATCAGATTAGATAAGTCACATTTAATTCTGTATTTCGCTTTATTTTCTGTTTTTTTTTTTGTATTTTTGTTTCAATTCAAAAATATTTTGAAATTGATTCTAACGGGAAAACCGTAAAAATAATTATTAAATTACTGGAAAAATATTTACAAACGGAATTCTCCAATATTGATTGAGATTTTAAATATATCACACACTTTGATTGACAACCCTAGGAGTAGGCGAAGTATAGCTACAAGAGGGCCGAAAAATGACCTCAATTACATATTAATCGATTGCGACGTAAATATATAGCTTAGTTAAAAAATGCTAAAACCATAGGAAAGAGCATTAGTTGTAGATTATAATACAAGAAAAAACTTTCCTTTATCTCTTCTTTAGCGCTCCTACTTATAGCAAAGTTCCGCAGAGGTAAAAAAAACACGTGCTGCCACGTCAACGAAAAAACGGCACTGATCGTAAACGGCGTTAAGTTAGCCACAATTAATGCGAGAATATGGTCCAGCATAAAAAACACTTTCTATTTATCAGTTTTGTGTGGAACCTGGCCTAAAAACTAGGCGGGAATTTCAACTTTTATGAAAATAGGCGAAGATAGGTATATTAGGCGAATAGACGGGGATTTTACGGTAGTACATTACCTATTTTATTTATAGGTGTTTTGAACTTTTGGTATAGTACAGTCACCAGCATAAATATATGACGGTGAACAGGGCTGCAAAAATAAATGATTATCTATTGGGCTCAATAGCTTATGACGACACTACCGCGGTAAAAATAATTGATGCTCTATAGGCGGAAAAAACATCGTCGCACCCTTATCAGCAAAAATATCAATTTGCAGTGAAAGCATATCATCGGATGATAGGTGGGCCGCATAAATATCAATTTGCTGTGAAAGTATAATCATCGGATGATACGCGGGCCGCATATACAGTTGTGGCCATATAATTAAGAACGATTATTTATTGAGATGATTTTTTCAAAGTAACAAGTATAACTAATTGCACTTTTTTTTTTATTTCTCTCGGTATTGCAAAACTTTTACGTACTACCAGTACATTCATTTATGCAACATAGTTGGCTAAATAAATAATAGATAAACTTTATATACATTCGATCTGCACCTAGTATTACTACTTACTGGCTGGTCACATAATTAAGAACGCCGAATAGTTTATTATTTTTTCAAATTTAAATAGAGAAAACTCTGTGGCTCTGTGGTTGTACATTATTATTCGTGTAATTTTGGCGCCATTTCGTGCTGTTAAAGTCTTAAAGGTGATTACTTCTTATAAAAACAATGGGGAAAAATGAAAGTTGTGATAAATCTACAAGAGAAGTAATAATAAAACTTCGCGAGAAGAATTGGTCTTATAAAAAGATAGCCGACCATCTGCAATGTTCAAAAACAATGGTTTTCCATGCCGTAAAGCATTTTTCCACGTATCAAACAACTTAAAACGTTCCGCGTGGACCTAGACAGAGAAAGTCATCTCGTCGAGATGATCGAAATATCGTTCGTTTGGCAAAACAAAATCCTTTTAAAGGATCTAATGAGTTGAGAAAAGAATATTTTGGCGAAAACAACCCTTCAGCAATCTCTGCACGCACGATTCGAAGGCGTTTGGTAGAAAATAAGTTGAACGGAAGGATAGCAAGGAAGGTGCCTATGTTGAAACAATGTCACAGGCAAGCCCGACTTGCATTTGCAAGAAGGTATGAAAACTGGACAGTCAGACAGTGGAAAAACGTTCTTTTTTCTGACGAGACAAAAATAAATAGGGTATGTTCTGATGGAAAACGATATGTACGACGCCCTCCGAATAAAGCATTTGACCCAAAGTACACAAAAGTGACATTAAAGCATGGCGGGGGAAATGTGAAAATTTGGGGGTGCTTTTCTGGATATGGTGTTGGACTTGTTAGGCTGATAGAAGGATACATGGATCAATTCCAATATAAAAGTATACTGGAAGAAACAATGTTACCATATGCTGAAGACGTGCTTCCGGTTATTTGGACATTCCAACACGACAATGATCCACAGCATACTGCACGCACCGTTAAGGAATTCCTCACATCACAATCAATTTCTGTCTTAGATTGGCCAGCCAACAGCCCAGATCTCAACCCAATACCGCATCTTTGGTGCGAAGTCAAGAAAAAGGTTTCAAATCGACAGTGTGGCAATTTGAGAGAGCTGTACGACGTTTTCTTAGAAGAATGGAACTCTATTCCTCTTGCGAAATGTCAAAAATTGATAGATTCAATGCCTCGCCGGTGTAAAGCCGTAATTAAAAGCCGTGGACATGCTACTAACTATTAATTTTAGTTCAAATGTATTAAATTGCTTTTTATTCTACACTAACTTCACATTAATATGATTTATTTAATCTAAAGTTCATATAAAACTACTCTCGAGAAGTTTGATAAATCGTTCTTAATTATTTGTCCAGCTTCATTACTATTTGAAGTTGTTAGTATAGAGAACAAATAAAATTTGTGAAAAAAAAATGTTAGCAATTATACACTATATTCTTATTCCTGTTTGCTCTATCCATATGGCTATTTTATAACATAACTAGTTACTTTTACGAAGGAACACAACTAAACATACGACATGATTTAGATAAAAAAAGTCAGGAACTTCAAATCGTTCTTAATTATATGGCCACAACTGTATATCTGACACGCAAAAGTCAACTCTTTGTTGTTGATTTGCAAAACCGAACCATCCCTGGCTAACATAGAGACGTAAATTGAATGAAATGATTTGACAATTCACGAGAACAGTGCAGACTTGCCATTGCATACGTCTGTCTCACATTGTTCCAATCGCGAATATGTCAATAATATAATTTTAAAATCTTTATGATGTATGAATAATTAGTGGCCAGTATCATTTTAGGTTAACTAAAAAGTTTTTATATTACGAACAATATTATAAACTTCCATACATAGTGTTATAAAAAATGTGGTATATTAACGATATCAGCACCTTACAAAAAATGGCCTAATTATTTTATGCGGAGTTAGAATTTAGTTTATTAATTCGGACATGCTTTAATCAAAAATCATTCTGGCGTTCAGGACAAAATAAAAACAACTATCAACTTAGCAAGAAAACAAGCTAAATTTATACCAATAGCTGTTGCCCGTGGCTTTGCCCCTATTCCAGATTTTTCTTTTTTTTCCATTTTTGTTTTAAGAACCTTCTCCCAATAAATAGCAAACTCATAAAAAAAGAAAACGAGAAATCAGTGATTTCTATTTGGCATTCACTATTTTATTGAATCCGCCGGCGTTACTTTTCGAAGGTCCATTTCAATGAACAAAAACCATTTTCTTTGCTACTCCGCTACTACACGAGTAAGACAGCCAAAACCTGTGCGAAATATATACGTTTTGACAGGAAACCCCAAAAGACGTATATTTCGCACAAGCTTGGCTTACTTGCACGTGTAGTAACGGAGTAGCAAGGAAAATGTCTTTTCACCTCACTTGCTCGAAAGGGCTGTCTTTCTCCTTAAAAATCTGCGTGGAAAAGTGCTTTTTCCCCTCTTGGGTGGAAAAGGTTTTTGAAATTCGAACGCCGCGCGGACCACAACTTCACCACGGCCACCACGACCACGACCACCTCACCGCCTACTCATATCCTCAAGTAATTTGAAATTCTTCCATCCACCATTTTTCTCGCTGTAGTGAGGTGAAAAATTGTGTGTTTCGCTCGGCAGCAAAGTTTGTTTAGTGTCTCGTGCCTTGAAACCTTCGCGACGCTCAGGATTCTTCTTTTCATATAATCCTTCGCTTGCTCGGGTTTCAATACAGGCACTCGCGCCAAACAAAAACTTTGCAGCCTTGCATAACAAATAACTATTGTTCACTGACATTTGCTGTTTAGGATCCAAGATGCTGGACATAATTTGACATAATAGACACGAAAATATTTTTTTGGATCCAACATGGCGAATGACATTTTAACGCAAAATATAAATATGACCGTAACTGCGCGTTAATAAGGCCTACGATGTTTTATCTAGCAATTTGTATAAAATAAATAATCATACATAAATAGTGTTTTTGATATTTTTCATTTAAAAGTAACGTAAAACGCCATTCAGCCGTCAATGATGACGATGATGATGATAATTAAAAAGTAATTGTAGGAAAAGTGCTGTTAAAAATGTTGTAAAATTGGCTCATGATCGCTACCCAACGAACTCGCACATTGTCATAAAGATTCACTTAGAATAGCAGTTGCATAAAATACTGTTAAAGTTCACACCCCTTTCCAGGTCATCGATTCCTATATAGGTAATTTTGTAATTTAGGAATATGAACCCGTCAAATATGTGATAGAATAAAATGTGAGACAGACGTATGCATTGACAAGTCTGCACTGTTCTCGTGAATTGTCAAATCATTTCATACAATTTACGTCTCTATGTTAGCCAGGGATGGTTCGGTTTTGAAAATCAACAACAAAGACTTGACTTTTACGTGTCAGATATATATGCGGCCCGCGTATCATCCGATGATTATACTTTCACAGCAAATTGATATTTATGCGGCCCACCTATCATCCGATGATATGCTTTCACTGCAAATTGATATTTTTGCTGATAAGGGTGCGACGATGTTTTTTCCGCCTATAGAGCATCACTTATTTTTACCGCGGTAGTGTCGTCATAAGCTATTGAGCCCAATAGATAATCATTTATTTTTGCAGCCCTGTTCACCGTCATATATTTATGCTGGTGACTGTACCTACCCACCTAACCTTACCTTAGAGGGCTCTATGGTAGTTTCGTCCCTCAAAAGTTTGACAACGTTACATTTTCTTGAACAGTCAGGGAACTCTTCAGAGGGGAGTTGTTTCATCTTTTCTTTAAGAATCTAGAAAGCGTAATAATTACCTATATGATTTCAAATATGGCTAAAGCAAAATTAACAAACCTATGTAGGTTGTATGTGGGTGTATGTACACTCAATGATATCAGTATATATATAAAAAGAGGCATACCTACACTTAGTGTACCTACTCCCTGTGATCACCGGAACCAAAACTCTAAAAATGTTTTAAGCTATGTATACCTACGCACTGTTCGATTAGCCGCACTGCGGATGGCCGCGTCCAATACTAATACAAATTGGCGTAAACCGTAATAATGTACCCCACACGCAGTGCGGCTGCCGCCTATGGGCCGAGCGGCTAACCGCTGAGCGGCTGATCGGAAAGTGCGTAAATTTAGCTAGCCTAACAGCATTTCGTACAGATTGGCTGGTGATTATTTTATTTAAGTACCTATCTATATTTAGACCGAAGATAAGTTAGATAGATGAATGACATAAACGTCTACTTAAACTGAAAAACATTACCTCGTCGTACTTTTTTAACATGATTGTATTTAGTTATATAATTATATCAAATACTTGGTCCGGATTTCACCGTAGTTCACCACTATCAGGTTGAAATGCAATAATAAATAATAATAATAATCAATGACGATTCCTGTAAACACGATCAAAACAAGAAAGTGAAGTGACCTCAGACATCGGATCATAGACGACTATAACTCTTGCCCATAGAAGCTATTAACACTGGCACTCTGGCATTGGCGCTGGCTGGACTCAAAGAGTTTTTATCAAAAAATAAAGATTATAAAAAGCAACCAAGTAGGTAATTTTTGTACAGTCCAGTCAAGGACAAAGATATAATACGCAAGTAACATACATCAGATACCCTTAATAATAATCCACTGGGGTATATAACCATAGCTATAGAAGCTAAAAAACATGGAGTATTTTTTTTTTCTATAGGAATGATTACGGTTATAACTACCATTCCTATAGAAAATAAAAAAAAGAATTACTCCAATTTTTATCAAAATATTTTTTAAACTTCTATAGCTATGGTTATTATATACCCCAGTGGATTATTGTTAGGGGGTATCTGATACACCCTATATAACGTTCAAAGGATAATATTTTATACTTATTCAAATGCTCAAAAATATGCAAACGTCAATGAACTCATAAATATACTATCCGTATAAATATCTGTCCTTGACTGTACATAATTTTCCCCGCATTCTTTTTCCCGTGCTATCTTTGATAGACTCAACTATTATGTTTTATTTTTTTGAATAAAAACAATCAGCTGTCTCAAAATAATTTATATAAATAAAAGTTTACAGCAAAAAAACGTCTGACAAAATGTGCGTCTTATATGTATATACGGTTTTCTATGGTATTTTTATTCTTACCTGTCCTATTTGATAAACAAAATTCTAACCTCAATGTGCAAATTTTTGTAAAGAACAAGGTGTATTATGCTATCAAATAAACCTGAGGTAATATTTTGTATATTATTTTGCCGCTATTTTATCTCCAGATCCTTTATTTACGATGAAGTAGTTAAAAATAACAAGAATGAGACGTTTCGAGGTTAGAATATTGTTTACCAAATAGGACAGGTAAGAATGAAAATACCTTATATTAATCTCCAATATCATTATAGGTAACAAACAATCCAACGATCAGGGGGGCTACTCCGAAATTCGATTTTCGAAGTTCGTATCACACCGTCCCTCTCACTCTCAAATTAATAACTATAAGTGAGATGAGAGCGTAACGGCACGTACCTAATGAACTTCGAAAATCGAATTTTGGAGTAGGCCAGGCCAGGGTTGTGGTCTCGTGGTCGCGTTGGTCCTCGCCGTGTCATGCCCCCTTCATTTGGAGATAGTAGCTGAGCACGACCAGACCCAGGTACACCCAGAGAGCACCTGCGGGGAAATAAAAATAAAATTCCTGTTAATTATTCCATTTTTTTAGGGTTCCGTAAACAAAATGGCCAAAACTGAACCCTTATATTTTCCGTTTTTTTTTTCTAGGGAAAAATGATTTTCTAAACTATAATTAAAAACTAAACGAATCCCAAAAATGGATTGTTACTGATTTTATCGTGAATAAAATTGTACCGTCAAATGTCATGATGTTTCTACCTATGGTATTATCATTCTTACCTGTCCTATTTGGTAAACAAATTTCTAACCTCAATGTGCAAATTTTTGTAAAGAATAAGGTGTATTATATTATAAAATAAACCTGAGGTAATATATTTTGTAGATAATTTTGCTGATATTTTATCTCCAGTTCCTTTATTTACGATTAAATAGTTAAAAAATAACAAAAATGAGACATTTTGAGGTTAGAATTTTGTTTACCAAATAGGACAAGGTAAGAATGAAAATATTTTATTGAATCAGGCGTTAAGTTGCAAGTTGCATGCAAGCCCTCCCACCTTAATTAAGAACCTTTTTTGGATTAATTAAGTTTGTGGGATTTGTGTGCGTTTTGTGTGGCAGTAGTGGTGGGAGGGCTTGCATGCAAAACGTATATATTTCGCACAAGCTTGGTTATCTTGCACGTAAGTAGCGGAGTAGCAAGGTAAATATTTTGTGTTCATTAGAATGAAAATACCTTAGTCAAGTTGTACTCAAATCTTTTGACAGTCCTTACCCCAAAGTATTACAGGAATAAGTACTAGAAACTGTTTAAATTTCACCAGAATTATTAATATCGAAATCACTAAGAGCGCTAAGGCCAGTGCCTGCTTCGCCAGCCACGGTAACAACATCCACGGCTTTTCCTGGAAACAAACACAGACAAATAGATATATTATTCCGAAGTAGCTTCTGCCCACGGCTTCGTCCGCGTAGAATTAGCAATTGACATTTTTATAGCTAATCGCTATCCCGCGGGAACTAGGTTATGCAATTGCTGTAATGTTAGCTTATGCAATTTTTTCGGGATAAAAAGTAGCCTATTACCACCTGTAGACTTATTGTCTAACTCGCTCGCAATCACCATCGTGTTCATTTTGACAGTTCATGTATGGGCTGACAATTGGCATCGGAATCAGCTAGCTGTCACATTCATACAAGAACACGATGGTGATTGCGAGCGAGTGAGACAATAAAGGTGGAAACACATTATTAACACGCGACGCGATCCGATGCAACGAATGTATGCGCATGGCGTCGCGTCGGATGTTCATAGTGTGGTTCTGGTCATAGAAAATAATACAATTTGATTTGACTCAACACGCGTCGCGTTGCATCGGGTCGCGTCGCGTGTTAATAATGTGTTTCCACCTTAAGCCTGCTGGCCGGTGATTCTCAACAGATTCCGTTTTCACGTGATGCGCTCGCAAATACACAGACAAAGAGACAAAAGTTCTAAAAACTGTTGGAACGTGTTCTGTTATCTATCGATTCTAACCCCCTTATTCATTAACGCTCTGGAGGCTTCTGCTAACTTAAGTACCTAATCGTTTGTTCTTATCTGTGAAAGGTAAATGTCAAAGTGACAGATAAGGACAAACGATTGCTAAGTTAGCAGAAGCCTACAGAGCGGTTATAAATAAGGGGGTAAGTATCCCCAGCCAGTTTTTTTTTAATATCTTCTACGTAAGTACATACTTTCGACCCTTTTCAGCTTTATTATACACTTTGGTCACCCCTGTAAAGATATCCAATGTTATGTTTGATACAAAAATATATGTATATGTCGCCCCTTTGACACCGTACATTTTGAAAGTCGATTAATGTATACCATTTTCATTCTTACCTGTCCTATTTGGTAAACAAAATTCTAACCTCAAAACGTCTCATTATGGGTATTTTTTAACTATTTCATCGTAAATAAAAGAACTGGAGATAAAATATCACCAAAATCATGTACAAAATATTACCTCAGGTTTATTTGATAACATAATACACCTTATTCTTTACAAAAAAATGCACATTGAGGTTAGAATTTTGTTTACCAAATAGGTCAGGTAAGAATGAAAATGGTATAGGTAGGTATGGAAACATTTGTTGACCACAATTTTAAAATCATAAAAAAAACAAATACAAGGGTGTTCAATTACAATGTACTCATTAACCTACCTAATGAAATATTCTTGTATAATTTTAAGATACGGGCGTATATTAAAATTATGTGACAGGCTGAGCAAGCAGAAGAGAAGAGTGTAAGTACAGTCAAGGGCATAAAATATTATGTGCGTTACCAAAACGTCAAAATCATAATTATACACCTTTATGCCACAAATAATAAGGTCGGTGACACATTTATATTTGACATGATGGCTGTATCAATATTTATGCCCTCGACTGTACATAATAACTTAAATAGGTATGGATAGCGCTTTAGAGACGTGTAAAATCCAACCAATCACGTTATATTATATACATATAGTTGAAGTCCTCTTGGAATCCACGTTTTGTCTCACTTCTTCAGTATTGTGACAATGATACGTGGAGTTAAACTAACATGGTTGACCAATCTTTCACCTTTCTCCCTGACACTGTTTTGTCACCGGTGTACCCAAAGATAGCGGAATTTGCCAACAGGTCGTTAATGTACTGCAAGAACAAAATAGCACAAAGCACTGAACCCTGGGGAACACCGGGGTGAATACCCAATAATAGGTCGAATAAACAGGCATCGCGCTTAACTTTAATGGGAATGCCCTGTAGGAAGTCAGCTATCCAGGTGTACGAGCCAATAGAAATTTAGAAATCACATAGGAAGAAAGTGTGCTTACAATTTAATGTGTCAAATACTGTCAAACGCCTTCGAGACGTCAAGAGCTCTTTGTGGGTCAGCAACATTGTTTTACATGGTTAGGTTTACGTGTAATAACCATGTAAAAAACACTTATTACCTACATTATGAATAGTAGGAACTGAAAAAGTTTAAACAAATTACCATAAATATTCCCACGAGAAGTAGAACAGCTACCACCAGATTGAATACGGTGAATATTACACCCACTGAAAAAATAAAGAGTACAAACGATTTTATATACCTTTTCTCCTAAGTTAAAGTAATGGTTTCAGGTTTCCTCATGATGTAAGTATTCCTTCACCAGTAAAGTTCATACAAAGTGAGATCTGGTTGGAGGCCATGGATCAAAAAGCCAAAAGGTTATCATGACTCCTACAGTTACTTTTACAAAAAATAATTATATAAGTAAATTGTCCAGAAGAAAGTTTTCTTGTCTTACAATCAGAGATATACCTAAGCTTCTCTTTTTTTAGTACGAGAGTCATATTGTCTTATTTCCATGACAGTTGCTGGCTTTCGTTTCCCTATTGATAGATATTTTCCTTACACTCCGCTCCACTCCCTTTAAGTTATATACTTACGAGTAAAAAGGGTCGTAAATAATTCCTGAAAATAAAAGCATTGTTTTAATTAATTACATAGATCACGCCTGAATAGTACGAATAGTACATTACATTGGCGATCTGCCGCGCACTCTTGCGCCCTCAGCGTTACCCTGTACCATTAATGCCGGATTTAGAGTTACGGAGGCCTCTGGGCAACAAAGGAGTGGAGGCCCCCAGGCCCCAAATTATTTTCGTTCTTAAGTTGTTTAGTGTTTACTAGATTGAATTTGTTTTTTTTTTCCGAAGTCTATCGAGGCGGCCCCTTTTTTGTGGAGGTCCCGGGGCCGTAGCCCCGGTTGGCCTCCCCTAAATCCGGCCCATTGCACCATTATACGTAGGCGTTAAACATACTTACATCTTCCTTTTGTTCCTCAGGAAAAAAGATCAAACTAGGGATCCCCACTAGGGCCACCACTATCTCGTACACTGCTATCGCGATGGAACCCACGCGCAGCTGCATGGTGCCTAGCGACGTTTCAAGCACTGCAGACAAAACACATTTATGTTATTAGATGAAGACAAGGTGAGCATTATTCTTTTTTCGTTTCTCAATCATTTAGCTGCAGATGTACCTACGCCTCCTTCAATTTATACCACCCTTCTCTGTTTTATGATCCATTTTTTCGCAGTGGTCGTCTTTCTTTTGCAAAATAAGTGTTGATTTTTTTTACACTATCATAATCAGCGCATTTTGTTTTCTAGCTCGCTTTCTTTCATGATTACTTACTCAAAACGCTTCAAAATAAAAATATTTATTTGGCGGTTTACCTGTAAAGAGTTAGAGGGTGGGGAATGGGAGTTGGGATAGTATCAAGGGAATGGTGAGAACGAATAATATCGTGAATATTAACAGAGTAACTATCATCGTCGATCTTCTTCGGTCGGTCTTGGTATGATACAGTCGAGGGCATAAATATCGATACAGCCATCATGTCAAATATATCTGTCACTAGCCTTATTGTTTATGGCATAAAGGTGTAAATACTTATGTATCTATATACCTAGATGTTTTTGATGTCTTGGTCACATGCAAATATTTATGCCTTTGGAGTGTACCTTTTTTTCTTTTAAACTGTTGATGGTTCACGATTGTTAGATCCTAGAATAGAATAACCTACCTAACCTATAATTCTACAAAACATGATGGATGACCATTTCAAAACTCCTCAAAAATTACGGTTTCAGAGAAAAAGAGTGAGGGAAAATTATCGATACCTCAATCATTACAAAGGCATTATAAATCGGGTAGGTAAATGAAAGGATTTTGCATAACGCGTGTTATCTGATAGTCGTGTAATAACATTATCGTGATGAACAGAAATAGCATAGGTAGGTACTTGTGGTGGGTGCAGTCACGATCCTGGGCGCTCTCGACGAAGACCACCGGCTGGTGGTCACGACGCACGCTTAATTTCAAAGATGTTTTCAGTTTCAGTCAGACGGAATATCGAAGCGAAATAAATGAAAGGTGACATGATCCATCACTTACGCATCACTTACGTATTGACAACTTCAAAGATCTACGCACAGATCTACATTTCAGTGGATGACACAAACAGTATTCTATCTACTACCTACCTATTACATATTTTTTTTTTATTTATAAGCCTTTTTATTCCGAATTCGCTACAATTTCAGTAAGTACATGTTGTTGTTGTTGTTATTGTCGTTTTTATTTTTTATTTATTTATTAAAATGTCGCGAAATTCGGCGTGCCTCATGACATAGGCCTCCTCCGTGTATTGGAGGGTTTGGGCTATAGTTCCCACGCGCGCCCAGTGCGGATTGGGAACTTAACACACACCATTGAATTTCTTCGCAGATGTGTGCAGGTTTCCTCACGAGGTTTTCCTTCACCGAAAAGCTCGTGGCAAATTACAAATGTAATTTTCGCACATAAATTCCGAAATACTCAGAGGTGCGAGCCCGGGATTTGAACCCACGACGCTCTGCTTGAGAGGCCACAGGTCAAACCACTAGGCTACCACGGCATTACATATAATGTACCCATATTCTATGCAAATAAATATATTATCATTATCATATCATTAACACAGCAAATGCACGTCATCGGGCCGGGCGTATAAATTTTTGTAGTACCTATTAGTAAATTAGTAAATGCTTTATATTGTACAAAAGTAAAGAAACAAACACAATTGATAAAAGGGGAAAGATGCAAAGGCGAATTATATCCCTGTAAGGAATCTCTACCGGTTAATCTGTGAGTGATGAGAGGAGCATTAACTAGAGACCGACTAAGATTAGATTTAAAGAGGTTTGTATAGGTCTATAGTCCACAATATCTGTATGGACGCCTGTTGCCTGATGCGCATTGTTTATGCCTTCATTCGAGTATCTTTAATCTTCACACACTATATTAGCTTATATATATACTGTGCTATAAGCGTGTACACGCATTATTCGCCAATTTACATACCTACATACATACCTACTTACATACCGTCACGCCTCTTTTCCACAGGGGTAGGCAGACTTCTTTGTTCCACTTGCTACGATCCTGACACTCCTGATCCTGATCCTCTTTCGCTTCATCCACAATCTCTTCATACATGCTCGTCGGTTTCGGGTACTCTTGACCTGGCCTTTTTCCAAAACGTCCTCAATTTGATCACGGAACGTCCGCCTAGGCCTTCCCCTCCCAACGCACCCATTCACACTCCCCATATAAATCTGTTTAGTTAATCTTCTTTGATCCATCCTCTTTACGTGACCAAACCAATTTAGTTTCGCCATTTTATACTTCATTTAATTTAGGATGAGAAACCACGACAACATTATATAGCGGCTCGTGAACTGTAATCTCTTAACAATTTTATTTTGCGGCCGCCAAACTTTTGCACTGTACTATTTGCTAGGTAAGAAATAATTTAATGATATTGTGGTTTCTCATTCTAAATTAAATTAATTATAGTTTCTTTCAAACGTACTTAAGTACATTAAACGCCGCGTAGCAAGACTAACAAACTTAAACTTTTTTAAGTATAAATACTTAGGTCAACATGAACCGCAGCATTACAAATGTGTAGCCAGCCTGGAAGTTCAAGATAAAATTCCTCATGTGCCTGTATTGGCTGTGGCTGTCCTCTACTTTCCACGGCAGAACACTGCAGCGCAGGTACTGCTGCTTGGCGGCAGTATTCGATACTAAGACGGTGGTAAATACAAAACCACTGACGAAAATCGAAACCCTTGACGTTCTTTTAGCTAATCGTTATCCAGATTAAAAGATCCGTAACGCATCTCGTATCTCTTGGCAAGTGCCTGTTCAGCCACAGATTTAAAACTCAAGGAGTGTGAAAACAGCCCGTTATATTTTTATATTAAGTATTTTCTTCTTTCATACCACTTTCAATACGTCTTTCATACAGGAAAGGCAAAGGGTTCCAAATCCATGCAGCTATATCCAACGTTCATAGTTTTTACCCACGATTGTCGGAAATTTGTTCCGTTTCTAGACTTTTATGCCGGGCTGTATACATTATTATGGATTTGGGGTTAATGGTTGTAGGTTTGTTTATTTATTTTCTGGTTATAAAGTACTATTACACTACAATCAGAAGCTGAGAAGAGAGCTGTTAGACATTACGCTAAACTTGCCCTTTAGGTCTTGTTACCATAGGCTTTGACGAAGACGACTTTGAAGACGTGATTTAGAGAGACTTAGGTACCTACCCGTGGTCCAGCAAATTTGTTCACCCGGGAAACATGCTGCCATTATTTTCAATCGCTCATCAACATTTTAATACAAAAATAGGTAGCTTAGGTTAGTTAGCTATCTTCGGTTGCTCAAAGGGCAAAATACCCAGAAAAAGGAGCTCCGCCAAAGGGCGGAAAGGGGTTGAAAACCAGTTGGATGAACTGTAGGTGGACCACGGGTAAGAACCAAATAAAACTAAGGCTGATATAGTCTTAAAACCAATTTAATTTCAATTTTTCACAGAAACCTTACAGAAACACGTAAAATAACACTAATTCTAAAAGTCTATTTCTTAATAAGTACTTACAATAAGTAATTTCATGATACAAAAAATACTTTCAAAAGACAATCATTCATTTGTACTACGATTAACTTTTTATCATTCTAATTAAAATATGTCAATGTTTGATTAAAATAAAAAACACATTGTTTTTTTTTTCTTAGTATGTACCTATTGGTAAAAATCCATAAATACTAACTTTGTGGACACCATGCTCCACAGCTGCGCACATCGACATCGCAGGGATCACTGAACTATTTGGTCCAAATTTTCTTTTGAGCAGACAATAAAACAGACAAACAATAATAACAGTCGGTAAGTCATAGGTCACTTATACTGCCGGAATGTCCAAAAAAATGCTTCAAAATGCTTAAGAGTTCTATAGAAGAAGAGTAAAGCGTGCAGAATAACTGTCAACCACATATTCTTTTACTAGTTGGAAATGTCTCCTCGACCCCTTCTTCTCATGTGATAATGTGACGTGATCATTTCTGCACGACTCTGCTCCCTTCTAAGCGTAGTTAGTTAGTTCCATAATGCTCTTCTTTGATGAAGTCGGCCGCCCTCTCGGCGATCATGACGACGGGTGCGTTCGTATTTCCCCGGACGATCTTCGGCATGACACTCGCGTCGGCCACGCGCAGCCGGCGCACGCCGCGCACGCGCAGCCGCGCGTCCAGCACCGCGCCCAGCGCCGCCGTGCCCACCGCGTGCCACGCCGACGTCGCCATCGCCCGCGCGCCGCACCTTACCCCTTCCAACCCACTACTACCATCACAAGCGTCAATCTCCAGCGAGACGACACGAGCGTTCTTCAATCGGAAGTAAGTAGTGTTCGCCAGCGCCCAGGCCACTTTCAAAGCGTCGGGGTAACCCTTCAAATCGGACGTGTCGCTAAAAGTGCCTGAATATATCAAAGGCGGCACTGAAGGGTCTTTCGATTGCAATCTCACCCGGCCTCTGGACTTTGGTTTCAACAGCACGACCGCTACTGGAAATACTTCGTGATTATTTAACTCCGATTGAAGTTTGGCACAAATTTTGTCTTTGAATCCCAGAAGATCCAAGCATTGATAGTAAAACCGAGTGCCTAGTGGCATGCAGGTGGGATAGATTGCGAACAGAGGCCCTTCGACGCCCGGGTCTTTAATGTAAGCTCCCATGCTGTTCGTCTTTGACAACGATCCGGTTCGATCATAAAGGTACCTTATCACGTCCATGTAAGTCTGTGATTTGGACGAATAGCATGTTCCGTTATCAGCAGCCAAGAAAGTCAGCACCATGACGTGGTCGTGCAGATTTTCACCTACGGGCAAGTCCTGTACGACGGCGATGTCTAAATCTTTTAAGTGATTCTTCGGCCCTATCCCTGACAGCATCAATAGTTTCGCAGTGTTAAAAGTCCCAGCCGTCACGATCACTTCTTTGTTGGCAAAGAAGGTAAACTGATCTCCGTTCAGAAGCACTTCGATGCCGTGAGCCGTATTATTCTGAATCAAAATTTTTGTAACGAACGCTTCCTTGACCACCTTTAAATTATCCCTTGTTTTCTCGACCTTGTTCAGCATCGCCGTCAACGTGCTATCTCTGCGCCCATCTCTAATCGTGTGGGAAAACCGACCGGCTCCTATCAACTTAGGATACGTCATGTCCTTCACCATCGCGAAACCAAGCTCTTTGAACGCTGCCAGGAATCTGTCCGTCGCGTTTGTGGACTCAAGTAGACCGGTCACCTCAATTTCTCCGCTCCTACCGTGATATTTCATTAATTCCGGATCGTCGATTATCCTTTCGTCAGTGAGATGTTCGGTCTTCTTAAAATAGTCCAGTACTGTCGTCCATTCCCAAGTGTCGCCGTCGCCGACGATGGTGGCCCACTCGTCGTAGTCTGCGGGGAAGCCTCTGGCATACACCATATCGTTGAGGGAGCCGCTGCCGCCGAGCATGCGGCCGCGCGGCTGCCGCTGCCCGCTGCGGAGCGCCTGGCTGCTCCAAGAGTCGTCCACGCTCGTGAAATTCCAGTCGTACTCAGTACCTTTCAGCGCGTAGCGGAAACCAGGTATCTGACAACAAAAAAACCAACATTCTAGTTCAGGACAATTGGAGAGGGGAGAAATCGAGATTCAAAGAAACATTTAACACATAAGGTGAGTGGGGGGCTCATAATGGAGCGAGACATGGATTGTAATGAATGTGATTGGTAGGATTCTGCACGTAGGTACCTGCTCCGCTCAATCTCATTGGAACTCACTTTTATCACACACACCACTTTTGGGCACAGACCCCTTCAGAATGAAAGGGCCAAGGGCCCACGGGATTGAGAACTTTACACACATTATTGAATTACTTCATTGATGTCGTATGTAGGTCTTAGGCCGAGGCCAGCAAAGAACTGGCCGGTTTTTTATGATGGCATAATTATTTGACATCATAATCAGGGAAGTGTGTTTGTCTACTGACGATGGATTCCAGCGGCGGGTCGGGGCCGGCCTCCAGCAGCAGCACGGTCCCGCTGAGCCGCGCCAGCCGCGCCGCCAGCGCCACGCCCGCCGTGCCGCCGCCCACCACCACGAAGTCCCAGCTCGACCCGTCTGGAACCGCGAGACCGATACCCATTTAATCCCGTTACATAAAGGTCCGACCTGACGTGTCGTATAGGCGTCACGTTTTCTCACCGTTTCTTCATACATTTTGTTGCGTATACGCACCATCAACGTCTTTTACGCACCGGTGTGGTCGGACCTTAAAGCTGGGTACTCGTCTGCGAGACCTAACTTACTGTTGCACTTTAAAGTAACCGAAAACCCCGTGGCATTCCGCTCGCCAAGGGACACGAGCTCGTCCATTAAGACGTAAAGCCCCAGCTTGCAGATGAGTATCCGGCTCAATTTGAGATTGCATTGTAGTTAGTTAACTTTGTACCTAAAACAGGCTGAAAAGGGATTTCGGGGGGAGAAGGCATGGAACTAATATAATATTTTGTGTTTTCACTTGCTACTTAAAATTTCTGGCTCATCTTTCTCTAATAGTTTAGTTATGTTTTTAGACATATTAAGTACTTATATCTTCTTTTTAGGGTTCCGTAGCCATTATAAATTCGTCATGTCTGTCTGTTCGTCCGTATGTCACAGCCACTTTTATCCGAAACTATACGAACTATTATACTGTTGAAACTTGGTAAAGTAGATGTATTCTGTGAACCGCATTAAGATTTTTGTACAAATATAGAAAAAAAAACAAATAATTTTGGGGTTCCCCATACTTAGAACTGAAACTAATTTTTTTTTTCATCAAACCCATACATGTGTGGTATCTATGGATAGGTCTTCAAAAATGATATTGAGGTTTCTAATATCATTTTTTCTAAACTGAATAGTTTGCGCGAGAGACACTTCCAAAGTGGTAAAATGTATGTCGTCGTCCCCCCCCCCGTAATTTTTACCCGTAATTTTTTTTTATTTATTTATTTATTTATTTATTTATAAGCCTTTTTATTCCGAATTCGCTTCAATTTCAGTAAATACATGTTTTTGTTGTTGTTGTTGTTATTGTTGTTTATTTTTGTATTTATTTATTAAACTGCCGCGAAATTCGGCGTGCCTCATGGCATAGGCCTCCTCCGTGTATTGGAGGGTTTGGGCTATAGTTCCCACGCGCGCCCAGTGCGGATTGGGAACTTAACACACACCATTGAATTTCTTCGCAGATGTGTGCAGGTTTCCTCACGATGTTTTCCTTCACCGAAAAGCTCATAGCAAATTACAAATGTAATTTTCGCACATAAATTCCGAAAAACTCAGAGGTGCGAGCCCGGGATTTGAACCCACGACACTCTGCTTGAGAGGCCACAGGTCAAACCACTAGGCTACCACGGCTTTTTTCCGTAATTTTTACCACATACTTAATATGAAAATATTTTTTATCGAGGTTTGAACTTCAATTTTGTCCCCACCCACCCCGTTTTACGGTACTTGTGTGCGTCTGTCGATATCATTCTGAAATTCGCAGCGATTGCCGAACTCGCGAACGCGTGCACTC
This sequence comes from Pandemis heparana, assembly GCA_963854515.1. Classification (NCBI taxonomy): domain Eukaryota; kingdom Metazoa; phylum Arthropoda; class Insecta; order Lepidoptera; family Tortricidae; genus Pandemis; species Pandemis heparana. The sequence continues at coordinate 16,624,451 of OY978013.1, read as the reverse complement.
GGGCACTCACTGTCCACTGCGGCGCTGGGTGGCCAGTCCTCGCGCACCAGGCACTGGGAAGCAGCAAAGAACTGCAAGGCTGCCGCCACCGCCGCGCCCGCCGCGCCTGCGCCCGCGCTGCATAGCTGAGACATCTCTGAAACCACATAGTACATCAGTAATATTAACGGTCTTATAGAGAAGAGTTAACCAACACTGAGCTTAATGCTTCTATTACTTTTTCCAATTTTGATTATTTAAAAACTAGACACCTACGAAATCTTCAAAGAACAAAAAATATATTTACCTACCTACCTTGCTACTTAGGTACCTACGTGCAAGATAGACAAGCCTGTGCGAAATATATGGATATTGTAAGCATGCAATCCAATAAATTATTTTTGAAATAAAAAATAAAAGGGTAGTTTGGAAAATACATGAATGTGGGTAGACTATATGTTTACTTGGAATGTTATCATGGTTACCGCTGGTGGTGCTCACTTTGAGAATGATCCCGTAGAGGGATCGAAACGCGTCAGTTTGGAGGGAATAGTTTGAATTTATATGTGTACTAGTATAATATGACATTAATAAAACCATTTTAACGAATAAAATTAATAAAAGGAAAACATAAAAGCATAGCCGAAGTCATTCTTATATATTACGACATTATCTACTATATTCTGCATATAAACCTTCCTCTCTTGAATAACCGCATCAAAATCCGTTGCGTAGTTTTAAAAATCTATGGCATACATAGGGACAGACAGACAGCGGAAAGCGACTTTGTTTTATACTATCTAGTGACTAGTGGCACTTGAAAAAAAAAACAGTTGAAAGAGGACACAGGGGGCTACGAAAGGCCGTTGATCAGTTTTCTGTGGGTACACTCGAAGACTTTAATTGTTGAGCATACATGGAACGCTGTCATAGTGAAGTAACGCCATGTCGACAAACAAATTTCAATAATATTTTGACATTGACATTTTGCGACAAGGTGCTATTGTAGCTCAACAATTAAAGACCGCAAGTGTACCTGCTGCAGGTTGTCCGTTGTCCCTTTCATGCTCTTTCTGAAGGGAGGCAAGACTTTAGGGTAGGTATAATCGAGGGCATAAATATCGATACAGCCATTATGTCAAATATTTATGTGTCAACCGGCTTTATTGTTTGTGGAATAAAGGTGTATAGGTAGATGTTTTTGACGTCTTAGTAACGTACATATATTTATGCCCTTGACTGTACCTTTTTTCTTTAAAACTGTTGATTGTTTGATTGTTAGAAAAATAACTTAACCTATAGAGTTCTACATGACGGTAACATAAATAAACAATAACATTTAACCTACTCTGCTTACCTTGGATTATGTGTATTTTATAACCTCCGCATAGTCAATACTGTTAGCACTCGGAGGAATAAGACTGTTAGCACAATGTAAACACCACTGATTGTCGGATGCCGCCCAACGACTGCCGACCGAGCCACCATTTAACCTCATTTCTAACAACCCTCTTGACAAAAAAAATGAATACTCTAACTACCTTCATTGAAGGTGTGCCGTTGCAAATTCAATCAAAAGTTACCTGAACATAATCAAAAACGGAAAAATTCTGGTTTGTTTTTGAAAATAGTGCGTACAAACATCTATATCCTTTTCTTTCTTTCTTTCTATATTTTTTCTCGTGGCACGAATGACAGCATATTCAATCTTGTGAGCAATAAGTTTAAGATTTTAACGAGCGCGTTACTTTCGTGGCTGTTTTTTCTAGTGTAGTGTAGTAGGCATCACGCAAAAAGTGTGTTTGAAGTGAGAATAACATCACAAAAACCGCGGGGACACCGAACAATGCAAATTTATAATGATAATGATGCGAATCCGGTTTCGGCAAAAACTTTAGTGCTCGGCTGTAAGTGGGTACGCAGTCAAAAACAAACTCCGGCAAATTAAAAGTGTGAGAAATGTGTTCTTTGTAAGAAATCAAATATTTTAGCTACAAAGGTAAATAATGTGTACCTAAGTTGGGTAGCTATCAACTGAATCAAGAATTTTACTTCTTGATTTTTTATATTTATATTTAGATACAGTTTTATCCGTTGGAAAAATCACAACAAACTGAAATGAGGCCAAAGATTAGCTACAGATAAGATAATCGAGATAAATCTACACGCCTTGCTGATTACAGCTGTTTCTTGGCGTATTTTTACATTCAAAATTATGTCACCCCTTTGACGTAGGTACGAGACTTACCTATGTACTTGAAAATCGAGCATCCTAAAAAAACATGTACTACAGGAGTCAAAGTAACCCAACAACGTGCTGAATTATTCCCAATAAATTTTAAGTGACGAACAGCAAAGTGTAATATTTAATAACGTATCTAGTCAAAGTTGCAAAAAAAATATTCTTTTTTTTTTATATGAGTAGGAAGGCAAACGAGCAAGTGGGTCACCTGATGGAAAGCGATCACCACTGCCCATAGACACCCGCAATCCCGGAGGGATTGCAGATGCGTTGCCAACCTAGAGGACTTAGATGAAATGCCTTTTGTGCCCGTAATTTCCCCGGCTGTCTTACTCTCCACACCGGAACACAGCAGTGCAAGCACTGCTGCTTAGCGGCAGGATTAGCGAGTAAGATGGTGGTAGCGATCCGGACGGACCTTGCACAAGGCCCTACCACCCGCTTATATTCTCTCTTAAACCGGCGTAATAAAGGTCGTGGGACATATTTTTGAGACGTTCGTATCGATACTTATTTTTGCGTTGACCGTAACATACTATCGAACAATTTGACTCCTGGCGCCTATTTCACCAACATGACAATTGTCTGTGACAAGTGACAATTCTGTTTACATTGCAAACTCGACCAGAATCTACGCCATTTCGAATTGTCACATGTCGCCGACATATGTCAAGTTGGTGAAATAGGGGCCTGGCTGAATCGTTATCATTATCACAGTAAACGTCACATGATTTTCCTTGTCAGTGGGCTACGAATATGTATAAAGTGTTTTCTGAATAGATGCAAATTATATGACACTTTCTGTGAAAGGGTTCTACAGTGGGTCATGAATCACTATTCGATAGTACAGTCGAGGGCATAAATATCGATACAGCCATCATGTCAAATACCTACGAGTATTATGTGTCATCGGCCTTATTGTTTATGGCATAAATGTTTTAATGTTTTAATGTTTTAATGTTTATTCGGGCACAAACGGTACAATACAACTTATATTATAATTATTTAAACTAATCATCAACCAACACAGTTGCCACAGGTTACTAATTCATATAATAAACAGCAAACGGGTATAAAAAGTAACATACATGAAATGAATCGGCTACAATTAGAGAAAGTGAATTTAACATATCTTCAGTAAACAAAGAAACAAAACAAAAAAAAATACTAAGAACTACAGACAAACAAATTACATATTACTAATCATAGCCTTATGTCTGGCTAAAGATATATTAAAGAGGTCAATTTCAGAGAATCTGCTGTTATACACTTTACAAACACGCCTAATGAATGTGTTCGCAGCATATTTGCGGCGGGCAAAGGGTACATGAAGCATACAATTAAAACGTCTCGAATTGGGGCGAGGTACTCTCAAACCTAGTTTACCTAATAGATACGGGGAGTCAATTTTGCACAATAACTTCAGTAACATGACCTGATCCTTGAATGTACGCCTACTCTCAAGAGATGCAATTTCTCTGCCAAACGGCTGCCCAGACTGCGAGGCTTTATATTGTAACCCCCTTATTCATAAACGCACTATAGGCCTCTGCTAAGTTAGTAATCGTTTGTCCTTATCCGTGAAAGGTAAATGTCAAAGTGACAGATAAGGACAAACGATTACTAAGTTAACAGAGGCCTATAGTGCGTTTATGAATAAGGGGGTAAATGTTTTATTAATTTATTTTGAATTCTTTCAATTAATTCCTTGTATACATAAAGTACCTAAGTAATGTCTTTGGCGTCTTGGTTAACGTACTACAGTCTAAGGCATAAATATATGACGTTACCAAGACGTCAAAAATAACTATACATACACCTTTATGCCACGAACAATAAGGTCGGTGACACATATATTTGACATAATGGCTGTATCCATATTTATGCCCTCGACTGTACATACATTTTATGCGGTTTATGCCCTTGACTGTAGGTACCTATACAAAATAAAGCCATGGTTTACGCGTGATTGACCCCTAATAAGTAGGTATTAGGTACAAAAAAACGAACGGGTTCGAATCCCGGTAGGGGCAGACGGATGTTGTATGTATTTATCTAAATTATATAAGTATGTTTATCCGTTGCTTGGTACCCATAGCACAAGCTTTGCTTAGTTTGGGAATGGGTCAATTGGTGTAATTTGTCCCATGATATTATTATTATTATTATTAAAACAAACACATTACAAACTTACTAATAACTTTTTAAGATTACCTTGTCCTAAAGCTGTCAGCTGTCGGCTGTGTTACGGCGTGGCCATGTCTGTTGTGTTACCTCTATGATTGGAGCATCAGCATACTGTCTCCACGTTATCAGCAGAGGTGCGCCTAGCATGTGTGACCGGAGTTGCAGGTTGTTTTTTTAATGACGATTTTTTAGTGGAGAGGGGGCACGTCACCTCCGGTAATAAGTGCCTCGTGGAGAGCCGCTACTATCAGCCTTCGGAGAGCACTCCATGCGACCGACATGTGTGATTAAATAAAAACATAATGCTTGTATCTAATCTACATACCTCTTCAATCTCTTGTTGGTGCAGTTGCTTGATAGGTATACATATACAGTCACCAGCATAAATATGTGATCACTTTTGTACCTTGTCACTTTAAAGTCATGTTTGAAAAACCATACGAAATCATGTAACGACTGAAAGCGACAAGGTACAAAAATGATCACATATTTATGCTGGTGACTGTAATATCACAAAATGAAATTTCTAAACGACACTGAAAATTAGACCACATAGAAAAATCCGAAAAGTAAAGCTATGGTTGGGAATCGAACCCGGATCCTCGTCATTCCGTGACGCGTGCTATACCCCTACAGCACCCATAGCAGGTGAGTAAGCCTTCGAATTTTTCTATCTGTTACCAACTGTCACGTGACCTTGTTATTATGCGAATATTTGTCGCAATCATTCTGTCTGTACGGCACAATTACAAACTCACAAAATGTACTTAATAGGTACTCTTTCTGATAAAAAGAAAACTATTTATATGTATACAAAAATGATTTATTTTATTATAAAAAAATATAAGTACAATATGTATTCATAAATAAACGGTAAATAACAAGCGTACATCGTTGCTGAGTACACGCACAGTACGCGACTTATTTCTTATCAACTAATTAACCGCCGCACTCAGGCCCAACATTAACCGTAACAAATACATCAGTGTTTTTGCATAATTTATTTCTAATATTTTATAAATAAATTATTACAAGATCCTCTGTGACCCCGCAAGAACCACCCCCTTCTAATAACTTCAAATTTATAACATAAAAATAGCTAATCATTGTCCATCACACAATCCCCATTCCCATTGGCCTTTTTTCCTCTCATGATAATGTCTCGTAATATATGTCGTATGTCTCTATAATAAATCAGTAGAAAGTAAAGTTCGTGTTTGTAGGTACATTAAATAAATTCATCAATCTACGCAACGGATTTTATTGCGGTTTTCACAAATAGTTAACACTTCAGGGCAACTTATAGGCTTTATTTTATTAAAATCTAAGGTCAGCAAAAATAGTTATCGTCATTTAAAGTTTAAAGTGTTAAGTGCTTCAAATATGCATAGCAATATGTGACTTTTGTCAATAAATGATGTCTGCGCGGAGTAATGAATTAATCGTCAGCTCTGAGTACGGCGGTGTCTTCCAAACTTCCAATACTCCCCCGCCGTTATTCATTGACTTCCCGCCTCTGAAACAAAAACGCAAAACGTTATAAGTTATAAATTTTCTATTAATAATCATTGTCGCCCCCTTTTATTCTTCGTTTTGTTAACTCCTTTTACTTACATACCGATTTTTAAAAAGTTTTTTCAGTAATTTCCTTTTCAATCCAGGTCCTTATCCAGGTCTGAGAGCACGTAAAATACATACCCCCTTATTCATAAACGTTCTGTTAACTTAGCAATCGTTTGTCCTTATCTGTGAAAGGTAAATGTCAAAGTGACAGATAAGGACAAGCGATTACTAAGTTAGCAGAAGCCTACAGAGCGTTTATGAATAAGGGGGCTAGAATGTACTTGTTTCTACTCCCGCGCTCGTTACGCGCACATGACTCTAATTGAGTTCAGTAAGTGTCGACGATCCTACCTCGACTGGCAGATACCGCAGGAGCAGGCGGGTTTTGTCAAGGGGAGGGGTACGAGAGAACAAATTTTGAATCTCCGGCTCATTGTAGAAGAATGCTAAGTATGAATACAACACGCCAACATTCATGTGCTTTGTGGATTATCAGAAAGCGTATCATGCGATACTTTGGACACATTGCTCGCAGAGATGCTAACAACATGGAACGCCTGATGGTAACATGGAAAGTTGAGGGTAAAAGACCCAGAGGCCGGAGCCCAAGACGTTGGTCTGACCAGATCTCAGAACAGAGCAAACAACCAATCAGCGCCGCTCTCCATCAGGCAGCTGATCGTAACCGTTGGAGAGTAGCTGTCGACATGCTGAAGCGGAGTCACGATCCTCAGCAATGAGGGAACGATTGAGAAGAGAAGTGTCGACGCGGCGCGTCCGAAAGGTTCGGCTGTTTATTGGCTGAAAACGAAGCCAAAACTTTGGTAGAACACTATAGTATCCGCAAAACCATGTGGCAAGTCAGGCCATAAATCATCGCAATCATGCTATCTCTTTCGCACCTGCACTGCCTTATCCAACAATAGTGCAGTTAGTATAGTTGCCGCCAAACTTCTTGAGCAAGAACGACGTGGAAGGGGTAAGTTCGCGCATGTACTTTTATACCAAAGAGACGCTAAACTCACTTCTGCGCATTCAAGGTCATGCTCAAGATGTTTGCCGGCAACTATATTAGGCATCAAAACGAATGGAAGTGACGTTTATTGCCTGACTCGCCACTTGGTACTTTAACTAAAACCATACTAAGAGTGAACTCACGTGGCAGAGGCCGAACAGTCCGAGCAGCGCGGCGCCCGCGCAGGCCACGCCCACCACGCGCGCGCGCGCCGCCCGCACGCTAACCTGCAGCATGTTGTAAAGTTTTCCCGCATAAAATAAAAACATATGAAACGATTCCTTAATTTCTATTTCAGGTTAATTGGTTTGATGTGAGGTTCATCTCTGAAAATATAACCTTACTAGATGAAAACCCGGCTTCGCTCGGGTGAAATTTGAATCATAATACACTTGTAGGTACAAAATGTAGGTAGAATGTGTAGCCATTATTTCGAATCACTGTTTATTATTTTAATACAAAAATAGGTAGATGTGATAGCATTCACAATAACTGAAATTATCTGCAAGAATATATCCGTGCATGGCGTGAACAACTTGATGAGTCCAAAATGGCAATTTTACAGGGCGGCCATTTTAAAGTTTGAAAATCCTTTTTTATTTTGAATTGGGAATGCATGATTATTTTAAAAGTGTGTTTGGTGATTTTTCTATTGATACGAATAACCATCCTTAGCTACGGAAAAAAGTTTCAGATTTGACGACCGGATAGTCTAGTGGTTAGTGACCCTGACTATGAAGCTAGAGGTCCCGGGTTCGAATCCCGGTAGGGGCAGACATTTGTATGATGAATACGAATGTTTGTGCCCGAGTCATGGATGTTGTATGTATTTAAGCATGTATTTATCTAAATTATATAAGTATTCTTATCCGTTGCTTGGTAGCCATAGCACAAAGCTTTGCTTAGTTGGGGACTGGGTCAGTTTGTGTAATTTGTCCCATGAGATTTATTTGTTTATTATTATTTATTTTTCCGTCGAGCCATATATTTTATAATAATAAAAACATTTTACTCAGTCACTCGGCGGCCTCTATACGGCTGATAAGCACTACGCCAATGACATATATATATTTTTTAAAATTGCTGCTTGAATCTGTGGTAAACGATGACATTTGTAGCTAAAAAAAGCAACGGCTAAGTGGCGCCGCCTGTAGATTGTTTGTGTTACGACCATACATGGGGAATTGACATTGTTCATTTTTTTTAGTATGCTCCAATTCGAAAACCATTTGGAGGAAAACCATCAAATAACCGATTTATCTTGTCCGATTTCAAAAATACTTTACGATTGCAGATATTATTGTAAAAGTACGTAGTAAGTTTTGACCTTTGTTTGATCTAACGACCGGGTTTTATGTTTTATGTAAGAATCGGTCATTAAATGTTTGCCACAAAAATGAAAAAAAAAAGCTTAGCTACGGTATCTGTCACACTATCACTGTCACGTCTACATCATAACATTACATTCTGACTTAACCTACAAACATTAGAAATAAAAGCAAATTCAAAGTATAAAACTGTAACAAACAATGGATATTTATAAAAATATGATTTCTGCCGGGATGCAACAATGACTCGAACTATAGCCCCAACAAAATCATTGTGAAAATCAGAGAAGGTTTGCAGAAGAAATGGTGTACGCAAGCTAATGTGGAATATTTCAAAGTTCACACGATGCATTGTTGCGAAGAACATTTTAATGTAAATAGAAGTCAGGAAAGATGTGCAGGGGTGAAACGAAAAAGCAAAAACAGCACGGAAAACAATAACAACGCCAACGAACGGAAATAATTTCGAACACACGAACATTGTTGACATTAAACGTGAGTTTGCCGTTAAATTCACACACATCTACAGATCTATGACGTTGACATATAGACAAAACCTTTTTTTATATTTCTGTACGAAGGCGATTGGGATCCTGCCAAAATTAACAAATTATCAAACAGCGAAAAATATTTATATTTATTATTAATAAACAAAGATACGTAGAAGCATAATATTCAAGTTAGTTTCTTAAAAAAGTCCATTCTATCAAATAAAGGTGTTAAAAGCACAGCTTAAAAAAAATGAACAATGCCAATTTCAATAAAAATTACCATAGTGGTTTAGTAACACGAACAATCTACAGACGGCGCCACTTAGCCGTTGCTTCTTTTAGCTAGAAATGTCTTCGTGTACTACAGGTTCAAGCAGTTTTTTTTTTATTTTGATATGCATTGGCGTACTGCTTAACTGCCGTATAAGGGCCGAGTAGTGATGTGCCGAATATTCGTTTTCGCATTCGCATTCGCGAATATTCGCATATTTCTGGCATATTCGCATTCCCATTCGCAAAATTACTGCGAATGTTATGCGAATATAAAAAAAAAATTGAGGGTATCTAGTAGTTGTTTAATTATATAATTTTCGCCGCCCGGTAAGGGAGATAGCCCCATTGGCTTGGCGCTAAATTAAATAGCCCATCTGGCAACATAGAGTGGAATGACATTTCAATCAGATGCGTTCGTTCGTCTCAACTCGGCTATTCTAGGAACAAAAAACAAACGGAACGTACTTCGTTTGTACGGGACTGCCACCAAAGCCACCAAGCCATAGACAAATGGTGCCAAATTTTAACAAAAACTGAATATTCGCATTCGCATTTGCATTCGCGAATGTCGAAAATATGACATTCGTTACATCACTACCGCCGAGTGACTGAATGAAATGTTTTTATTTTTATAAAATATAATATGGCTCGACGGAAAAAAATCTGAAACTTTTTTCCGTAGCTGAGAATGGTTACTCCTATCAAAAGAAAAATCACCAAGCACTTTTAAAATAATCATCCATTCCCAATTATTCTATTTTTTCTATGGTTATGTTGGCCAATCTCACGTTTAAGAAAAATCACACGGCGTATATGCGCTAGCATGAAACGGAACGTTTGTCGTCCTCCGGTGTCTGTTTCGCTAGCTATTCTGTGGTGTCCAATATGGCGACTGCGATTTGTCCATCAGCACCGTTAGAATTTTACAAAATACTCGACAATCCGAATTTTGCGGATACATGTTGTCGACTCGAAATCTTTATTTTTTCACGTTCTATCATTCGGGCAACGTTTCGATCGAGTCTACCGTAACCGGTCACGAAATTATTAATATAGATATACCTAATTTGTACTATTTTGCCTACCCTGGCAACCCCGCACTGCACGTGCAGTATATACAGCACCAGAAATCAATAAAAAGTTGAATACCTTCAAAACAACTACATTCTTTTCTTACTTTCACGACACAGTTTGCACACTAATATTTTTGGCAATAATACACGGATTCAAAAATAAACACGATTCAGAAGAATATAAATAAGTAGGCTTATTGTCTATCTCGCTCGGAATCGCATTCGTGTTCATTTTGACAGTTCTTGTATGAATGTGACAGCACTTTTAAAATAATCATCCATTCCCTATCGTCAGCCAAAATGAACACGACGGCGATTGCGAGCGAGTTTGACAATAAGCCTACAGTGGGGGTGTCTAAGGTCACACACGTTGGTGATTCATGAGAGGGTGGGTACCTGACGTCCCAGCCGTGGGCGTTCTCAACGGCGACGTAGAACCCTGGCTCGTGCAGCAGCAGGTACCGCTGCAGCGGCCGGAAGCCCGGGTCCTGCGCGCGCAGCGGCCGCGCCAGCGCCCGCCGCGTGACGGCGCCGCGCTCCAGCACGCTCAGCACCAGCTGCAGCTGCCCCGCGCCCGCCCGCCCCGGGAGCGGCTTCGTCACCACGCACACGATCAGCTCCTCCTCCACTTCAAAACGGTAACTTTTGGTATGAATGACCCCCCTTATTCATAAACGCTCTGTAGGCTTCTGCTAACTTAGCAATCGTTTGTCCTTATCTGTCACTTTGACATTTACCTTTCACAGATAAGGACAAACGATTACTAAGATAGCAGAGCAGAGGCTTATAGAGCGTTTATAAATGGGGGGGTAAATATGCAATTGATTTAAAATGCCTCATTATCACAATGTAGAACCAATGTAGAACGGTCAAAAATTATAAATGTAAACATATTACAGTGAGAAAAAAACAAATCGATATTCGAAATTGCACTACCTGCTCAGATCTGTTCTTTTCTCCGGTCCATTATGGTTGCCTGGTAGAGATCGCTCTGTAGCGATAAGGCCGCCTATTGTTACCTTATTACTTCTGTTTACCTTTTTTCTGTTTGATTGTTATATGTGGTGTTCAATAAAGAGTTATTGTATTGTATTGTGTTGTATTGTATTGTATCGATGGTCGAGATCCTAGGATACTCGATGGGGTCGAAAATGCCCTTGTTAAAATGTACAAAAGTCAAAAGTATACGACGAACGACATAATTAGTCAAATAGCATTATGAACATTTTGCCCACAAAGTATTCTGTCCCGAAAACTTCCAGACACGAGGTCATCCAGACACAATGAAAGCTTGGAAACATTTTGACTAAAACCGTATGTTGGCCATAACATATTTTGCACAAAATATTCAGACAGATTGACCGGTGGTACAGTCACCAGCATAAACAAGTGATCACTTTTGTACCTTGTCACATTAGTCATGTTTGAAAAACCATACAAATCATGTAACGACTGAAAGCGACAAGGTACAAAAATTATCACTTATTTATGCCGTTGACTGTACAAATAGTTTGTACTTTATGAGTGTTATCTTAACATTATATGCATTTTGGCATTCGTACCTTCAAAATCGCAGTGAAACAGCCTCACGAGTCCTTCCGATCCGTCGACAGCCAGACAGGAGCCGCCATTGAAACTATCCTCGTAATACGGCTCGAGGCAGTCCGTTCCTTCCACAGGAAGAATGGTGTAGCGCGGGTAGACCGGGGCCGACGCAGACGGCTCGGCGTCCGAGGCTTTCTTCTTGACCTTCTTCCTGGCCGACTGCTTGAGCTGCTGCCTCTGGGAGGGCCGGGGGGCCGCGGGCTCGAGCGCCAGCCGGTACGAGTGCGGGCCGTGCGCCGCGTTGGGCTGGTACTGCTGCTCGCGCAGGTTGTACCACGGGCTCGGCGACACCACCTGCCCGCAAGCCGCCTCACGAATATGTTCAACAACCGGCCCTAGGGTAGGTGCCAGATGGCAAGCCAAAACCAGGTGGCACAGGAATAGCGACTCGGCGGAACTTCGATCAACAATACCTACAACTAGATTCAAGGTCCCATACAAAGCGAAAACGTATATACCTAATGGTTCTTCTCTTTCTTACACGACAGTAAATATCCATTCCGCACAGCAAAAAGGATCACTGGAAAATCTACATATTTTTTTTTAATGAGAACTACTCCATGAATTTCTTGTTCCAGAACCACCGATCATTGGCGTGATGGTTGGCCAACATTGGTCAAACAATAAATTATTGATTTTTAAGCGCACATTGTAACACATACTCTTATTTGTCTGGCCATTTTCAGAGCCGTCACGTTGAATCTAGTTGTATTGTTGCTCGAAGCGGCGGAAGGAGTGCAAGCCGTCGGCTGAAAGGCATTGCGAGATGACTTCGCTCTGCTCTATGATCTTTGAGTAACTCAAAGAATACAGCTACTTTTTAAGATATCAGAATGATTATGAAGAATTCACGACCTAGTTGAAAAAAATATGACACTACTGAAATCACCGGCCCAGCCACTCGATCATAGAGCAGAGCGACGTCATCTCGCAATGCCTTTCAGCCGACGGCTTGCACTCCTTCCGCCGCTTCGATCAACAATACAACTAGATTCGACGTGTCAGCTCTGAATATGGCCAGAGAAATAAGAGTACGTGTTACAATGTGCGCTTAAAAATCAATAATTTATTGTTTGGCCAATGTTGGCCAACCATCACGCCAATGATCGGTGGTTCTGGAACAAGAAATTCATGGAGTAGTTCTCATTTTAAAATAAAATATATTTTTTTGTAGATTTTCCAGTGATCCTTAGTAATCTAAACTAGAAACTAAATTTTAAAGAGCAGCTAAAAACGTCATCCAACATGATGAAACCATGACTATCTGTGCAACAGCGTGCTGGCAGCGACATACCTCGCCGTACTGGCGGCGCGCGGGCCCCTGGCCGCGGCAGAAGGCCGTGCTGAAGGGCAGCGTGCTGGGCAGCTTGGTGGCCAGGAACGGCCACAGGCTGCCCCACAACGCGCGCTCGCGAGACAGGAACTGCTGCAGCCGCCCGCCCCCAGCGTCTGACAACACAAACACTACACAACACTTGTTTCATAATCATCTTTTTTACAATACTATAAGTTCGGTTCATACGCTAAAAATGTGGCCAAGATGAATTGAAGGCTTTTACTGCATCCGGACTGCAAGGTGACTGCCGACTGCCGAGTGACGACTTACCGGAGCTGGGCGGCGCGGCCTCGTGCGTCCAGGCGGGAGCGAACACGGCCAGCGAGCAGCCGTGCCGGTGCGCGATCTTCACCGCCTACAAACAAACAAAAAGTTTATTCGTAAAAGTTGACACACGTCGAGCCCCTGCAGCAGCGCGCGCCGCCCCAGCCGAACCCGGGCAGTACGCACGTGCTGCGTGTTGAGCTGCCCGCCGCCGAGGAAGTTGCGCCCCCACACGTCGAGCCCCTGCAGCAGCGCGCGGCGCCCCAGCCGAACCCGGGCAGTACGCACGTGCTGCGTGTTGAGCTGCCCGCCGCCGAGGAAGTTGCGCCCCCACACGTCGAGCCCCTGCAGCAGCGCGCGGCGCCCCAGCCGAACCCGGGCAGTACGCACGTGCTGCGTGTTGAGCTGCCCGCCGCCGAGGAAGTTGCGCCCCCACACGTCGAGCCCCTGCAGCAGCGCGCGGCGCCCCAGCCGAACCCGGGCAGTACGCACGTGCTGCGTGTTGAGCTGCCCGCCGCCGAGGAAGTTGCGCCCCCACACGTCGAGCCCCTGCAGCAGCGCGCGCCGCCCCAGCCGAACCCGGGCAGTACGCACGTGCTGCGTGTTGAGCTGCCCGCCGCCGAGGAAGTTGCGCCCCCACACGTCGAGCCCCTGCAGCAGCGCGCGCCGCCCCAGCCGAACCCGGGCAGTACGCACGTGCTGCGTGTTGAGCTGCCCGCCGCCGAGGAAGTTGCGCCCCCACACGTCGAGCCCCTGCAGCAGCGCGCGGCGCCCCAGCCGAACCCGGGCAGTACGCACGTGCTGCGTGTTGAGCTGCCCGCCGCCGAGGAAGTTGCGCCCCCACACGTCGAGCCCCTGCAGCAGCGCGCGCCGCCCCAGCCGAACCCGGGCAGTACGCACGTGCTGCGTGTTGAGCTGCCCGCCGCCGAGGAAGTTGCGCCCCCACACGTCGAGCCCCTGCAGCAGCGCGCGGCGCCCCAGCCGAACCCGGGCAGTACGCACGTGCTGCGTGTTGAGCTGCCCGCCGCCGAGGAAGTTGCGCCCCCACACGTCGAGCCCCTGCAGCAGCGCGCGCCGCCCCAGCCGAACCCGGGCAGTACGCACGTGCTGCGTGTTGAGCTGCCCGCCGCCGAGGAAGTTGCGCCCCCACACGTCGAGCCCCTGCAGCAGCGCGCGCCGCCCCAGCCGAACCCGGGCAGTACGCACGTGCTGCGTGTTGAGCTGCCCGCCGCCGAGGAAGTTGCGCCCCCACACGTCGAGCCCCTGCAGCAGCGCGCGCCGCCCCAGCCGAACCCGGGCAGTACGCACGTGCTGCGTGTTGAGCTGCCCGCCGCCGAGGAAGTTGCGCCCCCACACGTCGAGCCCCTGCAGCAGCGCGCGCCGCCCCAGCCGAACCCGGGCAGTACGCACGTGCTGCGTGTTGAGCTGCCCGCCGCCGAGGAAGTTGCGCCCCCACACGTCGAGCCCCTGCAGCAGCGCGCGCCGCCCCAGCCGAACCCGGGCAGTACGCACGTGCTGCGTGTTGAGCTGCCCGCCGCCGAGGAAGTTGCGCCCCCACACGTCGAGCCCCTGCAGCAGCGCGCGCCGCCCCAGCCGAACCCGGGCAGTACGCACGTGCTGCGTGTTGAGCTGCCCGCCGCCGAGGAAGTTGCGCCCCCACACGTCGAGCCCCTGCAGCAGCGCGCGCCGCCCCAGCCGAACCCGGGCAGTACGCACGTGCTGCGTGTTGAGCTGCCCGCCGCCGAGGAAGTTGCGCCCCCACACGTCGAGCCCCTGCAGCAGCGCGCGCCGCCCCAGCCGAACCCGGGCAGTACGCACGTGCTGCGTGTTGAGCTGCCCGCCGCCGAGGAAGTTGCGCCCCCACACGTCGAGCCCCTGCAGCAGCGCGCGCCGCCCCAGCCGAACCCGGGCAGTACGCACGTGCTGCGTGTTGAGCTGCCCGCCGCCGAGGAAGTTGCGCCCCCACACGTCGAGCCCCTGCAGCAGCGCGCGCCGCCCCAGCCGAACCCGGGCAGTACGCACGTGCTGCGTGTTGAGCTGCCCGCCGCCGAGGAAGTTGCGCCCCCACACGTCGAGCCCCTGCAGCAGCGCGCGCCGCCCCAGCCGAACCCGGGCAGTACGCACGTGCTGCGTGTTGAGCTGCCCGCCGCCGAGGAAGTTGCGCCCCCACACGTCGAGCCCCTGCAGCAAGTCTGTGATATAAATACGCAAGTAACATACAGTAGGTACGGGGTGTATTCAGACATCCCCTAACAATAATCCACTGGGGTACCTATAGTATAACTATAGCTATAGAAGCTAAAAAAAAAAATTGGAGTAATTTTTTTTTATATTTTCTATAGGAATGATTACAGCTACTACCAGATACTACCTATAGAAAAAAAAAATACTCCTATTTTTTTCTAAATATTTTTTTAGCTTCTATCTATAGCTATGGGTATATACCGCAGTGGATTATTTCCAAATAGTATCAACTAAAAATGCTTGAATATTGAATAAAGTTTACATACTTGATGTATTTTATATCTTATCTAAAAACAATAGGTATAATATATGGGCTTCTTCATGGACACCATTTGATTATTGTTAGGGGGTATCTGATACACCCTGTATAACGTTCAAAGGATAATATTTTTTATTCCCATTCAAATGCTCAAAAATATGCAAACGTCAATGAACTCCTAAATATGTATTATATCTGCCCTTGACTGTACATAATTTTCCCCACTTTTCTTTTCCCGTGCTATCTTTGATAGACTCAACTATTATGTTTTATTTTTGTTGAATAAAATCAATCAGGTGTCTCAAAATAATTTATATAAGAAAAAGCTTACAGCAAAAAACGTCTGACAAAATGTGCGTCTTATATGTATATAGAGTATATACGGTTTTCTATATTAATCTGCAATATCATTATAACAAACAATCCAACGATCAGGGGAGCTACTCCGAAATTCGATTTTCGAAGTTCGTATCACACCGTCCCTCTCACTCTCAAATTAATAACTATTAGTGAGATGAGAGCGTAACGGCACGTACCTAATGAACTTCGAAAATCGAATTTCGGAGTAGGCCAGGCCAGGGTCGTGGTCTCGTGGTCGCGTTGGTCCTCGCCGTGTCATGCCCCCTTCATTTGGAGATAGTAGCTGAGCACGACCAGACCCAGGTACACCCAGAGAGCACCTGCGGGGAAATAAAAATAAAATTCCTTTTCTCAAGCATGCTCGGAAATGTACGCGTTAATGTCGCAAAATGAAACCAAGAAGTTTCACATTTACGGCCTTGGCCAAGAAGTAATGTGGCGCGGTCGGCGGGTGCGGTCGGCGCGGTGCGGCGGCGCGGTGGCGGGTGTGCGGTTAAACATGGCGCGAGCAATAGTTTGTTCAAACGGCATGTTTCAAAAATTAAAAATGCGGCTAATTAAACAATTTTTACTTGATTTCCTCGCATTGCTTGAGAAAAGCACTATACAATCCTCGGCCGGAAACAGGGATTGCAGGACTCGCTTTATCCGGCCTCGTCTACGACTCGGCCGTGTACCCCAATCTCGTCCTGCAATCCCTTACTTCACGGCCTCTGCAGTAATGTACTATTTAATTATTCCATTGTTTTAGGGTTCCGTAAACAAAATGGCCAAAACTGAACCCTTATATTTTCCGTTTTTTTTTTCTAGGGAAAAATGATTTTCTAAACTATAATTAAAAACTAAACGAATCCCAAAAATGAATTGTTACTGATTTTATCGTGAATAAAATTGTGCCGTCAAATGTCATGATGTTTCTACCTATGGTATTTTCATTTTTACCTGGCCCTATTTGCTAGGTAAACAAATTTCTAACCTCAATGTGCAAATTTTTGTAAAGAATAAGGTGTATTATATTATCAAATAAACCTGAGGTTAGGGTGGTTCAAAAAAATATTGTTTTAATTTTTTAACGGGGCACCCCCTAAATCTTTTCCATTTGCTAACCAGATAAACCATAAAAAATTTCAACTGCCTCCATTAACTATAAGCCGGTGCTCAACTACCCCCAAGTTTTTACTATAGCGGTATTAGCAAGTGAATTGCAGGTTGCGAGGCGAGTCTATACGTGTTTATGTTTTGATTTTATTGGATTTCTTACTGGTCAAGCAGTGTAGTATAATAGTTTTTTGGTAGTAAAATACTATTTTGGTTGCTTAAATGTGGTGATAAAAATAGGCTCCAACTAGGCAAGACGATAGTTTATTTTTATTGGGAGTGTGAGATTTAGACCTTCTTACGAAGTCGATACAGCTTCCATCAATGCGACAAGTGCTTTTAAGATTTCATAATCATCTTAATCATTTAAAGTCAGTGCGAAAGGCTGCTCAAATAACGGTGGACAAACTTTTAATAGTTTGGAATAAAGCTGCTACACCAATCCGATACTGAGGATATAAAACTAGCTCACCCAAAAAACTAGAACCCAATTCCAAAATTCAACCATTCTTGAACCCATTGCTGAAATGGATCAACGCAAATAATGGCAGCCCGTTAAAAGTAAAACATGATTATATGGAATTAATTGAGTTAACAGTGGCTGTTTTGGGAAACCCTCCAAGTAAAATGCATTGGCGAGCACCAGGACGCGCGTTGGATGGCAAAACTGCTTTATACAATGAAAATCTTTGTCTTTCGCGAGCAGCAAGATATATTCAAGCTAACTAAACGAGAGATGACTCAGCTGGTGCGATTTCTAACATTCGGGGCTCTTTTATACACAAAAGCGTGGACAGAGGCTCCTTTTGCAACAGAAGCTCCAATTTCAGATCTTAAAATTATGGTTGAACTTTGACAAATATAGCACTGTCGATCTCGAAGTATCCAAGTGTGCCAAACAGGTCCTGGAGCGTCATTTATGGTACTTGTCGGATGAATTGGTTGGGCTCACTCTTTTTTCCGATGTAGTAACGAAAGAAAAGAAAAACATCGTGAACGGAATGTCAAAAGTCTGTAGTACTCGAGCATCTCTCCTGAAAAAAGGCGTTACTCTTGGTTACTTTGCCACTAACCGAACGCGAAACTTGCTACAATCATTAAATATTAAAGACTCATTTCTCTCATTACCACCGCAAAAATGGAATGATGATCAAAGATACATCAAAGGGAAAGAGCGTGTTTCAAAGCTGAAAGTAGTCAATGACACTGCTGAGCTGAACGAGGAGTAAAGTTGTTCAACGACTTCAATAACCTGCTAACACATGACGAGGAAGATAAACAGTCCCTTTTCCCTTTTGCAGGTTGTGGAATCAAATAGAAAAACCATATCAACTGAAATTTCCAAACAGTCCATACTTAATTGACGCAATATTTAACGAAATAATTAGTAAAGTTTGCCTTGTGTGTATAATATAATTTTCTGACACAATTACACGAAAATGTTTATTTTTAGATTCTTTATGCTTATACCTTACTAAATAAATATATATTTTGACCTTTAACACTCTAAATGACTTTCATTTCGTGGATTATCTTATAGGTGAAAATGGCTAAAAATTTCAATTTTTTTAAACTTTAGGGTCGATGAGCACCCCCTTCGTCTTATGATAGGGAATTGAAATTTTAGTATGATATTTAAATAAGCAAATGTAAAAAAGATAAGGGGTGCCCCGTGAAAAAATCGATAAAAAAAATTTTTCCATACATTCGTGAACCACCCTACCTGAGGTAATATATTTTGTACATAATTTTGCTGATATTTTATCTCCAGTTCCTTTATTTACGATTAAATAGTTAAAAAATAACAAAAATGAGACATTTTGAGGTTAGAATTTTGTTTACCAAATAGGACAGGTAAGAATGAAAATATTTTATTGAATCAGGCGTTACTTTGCGGAGGTCCATTTCAATGAACACAAAATATTTACCTTGCTACTCCGCTAACTTACGTGCAAGATAACCAAGCTTGTGTGAAATATATACGTTTTGCATGCAAGCCCTCCCACCTTAATTAAGAACCTTTTTTGGATTAATTAAGTTTGTGGGATTTGTGTGCGTTTTGTGTGGCAGTAGCGGTGGAAGGACTTGCATGCAAAACGTATATATTTCGCACAAGCTTGGTTATCTTGCACGTAAGTAGCGGAGTAGCAAAGTAAATATTTTGTGTTCATTAGAATGAAAATACCTTAGTCAAGTTGTACTCAAATCTTTTGACAGTCCTTACCCCAAAGTATTACAGGAATAAGTACTAGAAACTGTTTAAATTTCACCAGAATTATTAATATGGAAATCACTAAGAGCGCTAAGGCCAGTGCCGCCTTCGCCAGCCATGGTAACAACATCCATGGCTTTTCCTGGAAACAAACACAGACAAATAGATATATTATTCCGAAGTAGCTTCTGCCCGCGGCTTTGTCCGCGTAGAATTAGCAATTGACATGTTTATAGCTAATCGCTATCCCGCGGGAACTAGGTAAGTACTTATGCAAATTTTTCGGGATAAATAGTAGCCTATTACAACCTGTAGGCTAATTGTCTAACTCGCTCGCAATCACCATCGTGTTCATTTTGACAGTTCATGTATGAGCTGACAATTGGCATCGGAATCAGCTAGCTGCCACATTCATACAAGAACTATCAAAATGAACACGATGGTGATTGTTTGTTTTGTGATTGCGAGCGAGTTAGACAATAAAGGTGGAAACACATTATTAACACGCGACGCGATCCGATGCAACGAATGTATGCGCATGGCGTCGCGTCGGATGTTCATAGTGTGGTTCTGGTCATAGAAAATAATACAATTTGATTTGACTCAACACGCGTCGCGTTGCATCGGGTCGCGTCGCGTGTTAATAATGCGTTTCCACCTTAAGCCTGCTGGCCGGTGATTCTCAACAGATTCCGTTTTCACGTGATGCGCTCGCAAATACACAGACAAAGAGACAAAAGTTCTAAAAACTGTTGGAACGTGTTCTGTTATCTATCGATTCTAACCCCCTTATTCATTAACGCTCTGGAGGCTTCTGCTAACTTAAGTACCTAATCGTTTGTCCTTATCTATGAAAGGTAAATGTCAAAGTGACAGATAAGGACAAACGATTGCTAAGTTAGCAGAAGCCTACAGAGCGTTTATGAATAAGGGGGTAAGTATCCCCAGCCAGTTTTTTTTAAATATCTTCTACGTAAGTACATACTTTCGACCCTTTTCAGCTTTATTACACACTTTTAGATATAGATTATTTCACTAGCTGGTCAAGTAGTTTGGTTGGTCACCCCTGTAAAGATATCCAATGTTATGTTTGGTACAAAAATATATGTATATGTCGCCCCTTTGACACCGTACATTTTGAAAGTCGATTAATGTATACCATTTTCATTCTTACCTGTCCTATTTGGTAAACAAAACTCTAACCTCAAAACGTCTCATTTTTGTTATTTTTTAACTATTTCATCGTAAATAAAAGAACTGGATATAAAATATCAGCAAAATCATGTACAAAATATTACCTCAGATTTATTTGATAGCATAATACACCTTATTCTTTACAAAAATTTGCACATTGAGGTTAGAATTTTGTTTACCAAATAGGACAGATAAGAATGAAAATGGTATAGGTATGGAAACATTTGTTGACCACAATTTAAAAATCATAAAAAAATAAATACAAGGGTGTTCAATTACAATGTACTCATTCACTTACCTAATGAAATATTCTTGAATAATTTTAAGATACGGGCGTATATTAAAATTATGTGACAGGCTGAGCAAGCAGAAGAGAAGAGTGTAAGTACAGTCAAGGGCATAAAATATTATGTGCGTTACCAAAACGTCAAAAACATAATTATACACCTTTATGCCACAAACAATAAGGTCGGTGACACATTTATATTTGACATGATGGCTGTATCAATATTTATGCCCTCGACTGTACATAATAACTTAAATAGGTATGGATAGCGCTTTAGAGACGTGTAAAATCCAACCAATCACGTTATATTATATACATATAGTTGAAGTCCTCTTGGAATCCACGTTTTGTCTCACTTCTTCAGTATTGTGACAATGATACGTGGAGTTAAACTAACATGGTTGACCAATATTTCACCTTTCTCCCTGACACTGTTTTGTCACCGGTGTACCCAAAGATAGCGGAATTTGCCAACAGGTCGTTAATGTACTGCAAGAACAAAATAGCACAAAGCACTGAACCCTGGGGAACACCGGGGTGAATACCCAATAATAGGTCGAATAAACAGACATCGCGCTTAACTTTAATGGGAATGCCCTGTAGGAAGTCAGCTATCCAGGTGTACGAGCCAATAGAAATTTAGAAATCACATAGGAAGAAAGTGTGCTTACAATTTAATGTGTCAAATACTGTCAAACGCCTTCGAGACGTCAAGAGCTCTTTGTGGGTCAGCAACATTGTTTTACATGGTTAGGTTTACGTGTAATAACCATGTAAAAAACACTTATTACCTACATTATGAATAGTAGGAACTGAAAAAGTTTAAACAAATTACCATAAATATTCCCACGAGAAGTAGAACAGCTACCACCAGATTGAATACGGTGAATATTACACCCATAACCACTGAAAAAATAAAGAGTACAAACGATTTTATATACCTCTTCTCCTAAGTTAAAGTAATGGTTTCAGGTTTCCTCATGATGTAAGTATTCCTTCACCAGTAAAGTTCATACAAAGTGAGATCTGGTTGGAGGCCATGGATCAAAAAGCCAAAAGGTTATCATGACTCCTACAGTTACTTTTACAAAAAATAATTATATAAGTAAATTGAGTCTTTGAATTTAAAAAAAATATCGATTTTTTTTATGTTTTTTAAAACTTTATAGCATATTATATAATATCTAATTCAAAGAAATCTTAAAATATATTTTTTTTAATTAATTATAAGCAATTCAAAATTGATGAAATTTGAAATATGACCACTTGACCGGGAACGGGCCATGATTGGTCGCCATGGCTGTGACGTCACAATGTTAAAGCAATTTCACGACAGTACTGGGTTAACGGCTGATTTCACTAAAAATATCCGAAATTTAATACAAAAAATATCTGCTGAAGTTTTTTTTATGAAATAAGGTGGCAAACGAGCACGAGTATCACCTTATACTAAGTAAATTTTTGTTTTAGTCATGTGTAGGTAGGTAATAAAAGCGTAATCCTGATAATGTTTCTGATTTATGTGAACTGGATTGATTTTACTGGACCTGAGATTTCACAATAAAGTACCTAAGTACAGTGAAAGATACTGAATCGCTTACCTACCACTGTGGAATTTTAACATACACCCTGCCAGAGATATTATTGCTAAATTGTACCTATTAGGTAGGTTACGTGATTCAGTTTCTTCGACCGTAGGTACGTAAATTTTAATGGCTAGATTTTGTGGTTGATAGGTAGGTATTTCTAGTTTTTTTTATAATCCCGTGGGATTGTATTATATATTCAATGGGAATTTTTGCGGGTGTAAGAGCCTAACCTTGTTCTAGGTAGGTACGTTCGGATCGCTAGGTACGGTTAACGTCAAAGATATCTTTACACTTTAGTACCTTGTCGTTGTAACTATATGTTTGAAGTTTCATATGAAGTTGTCAAAGTGCTTGGAGCGACAAGGCACTAAAGTGTAAATATATCTTTGACGTCGACTGTACCAGCATCTTAGTAATCCTGCCGCCAAGCAGCAATGCTTGCGCTGATGTGTTCCGGGTGAGGAGAGTAAAACAGCCCGATTTTGGCATATTTTTTTAAATCCAAGATGGCGGATGACATTTTGACACTATTGACACTTTGACACTAAAATATTGATGGGTGTCGTTTTTGAGTAATTTGGTGCTTCTGAGCCTGATTTTGACATACTTTTTTGGATTCAAGATGGCGGATGACATTTTGACACTTTGACACTAAAAATGTTTATGGGTGTCGTTTTCGAGTAATTTTGTGGCTCTGAGCCAGATTTTGACATACTTTTTTGGATCCAAGATGGCGGATGACATTTTGACACTAAAAATGTTTATGGGTGTCGTTTCGAGTAATTTGGTGGCTCTGAGCCCGGTTTTGGCATAATTTTTTGGATCCAAGATGGTGAATGACATTTTGACACTATTGACACTAAAAATGTTTATGGGGGTCGTTTTTGAGTAACATTTTACACTTTTTTGTGTTTTTTGTGTCAGTAATGTCAAAATGTCATCCGCCATCTTGGATCCAAAAAAGTATGTCAAAATCGGGCTCAGAGCCACAAAATTACTCGAAAACGACACCCATAAACATTTTTAGTGTCAAAATGTCATCCGCCATCTTGGATCCAAAAAATTATGTCAAAATCTGGCTCAGAACCACAAAATTACTCGAAAACGACACCCATAAACACTTTTAGTGTCATAGTGTCAAAATGTCATCCGCCATCTTGAATCCAAAAAAGTATGTCAAAATCAGGCTCAGAAGCACCAAATTACTCAAAAACGACACCCATTAATATTTTAGTGTCAAAGTGTCAATAGTGTCAAAATGTCATTCGCCATCTTGAATCTAAAAAAATATGCCAAAATCGGGCTCAGAGCCATCAAATTACTCAAAAACGACACCCATAAACATTTTTAGTGTCATAGTGTCAAAATGTCATCCGCCATCTTTGTGCTCGAAATTCCGGGTTTTCTTATGAAATTCTCCTGGGATAAAATCAACGGGATTTTGAACTGAAATCCCTCGACTTATTTTATTTACTTATTCATATAAATAGTTATTACCCAAGTGTACTCATCACTATTCTCATCTAATTTTATTGTTTTAAATCCCGGTACCGTGGAAAGTTGGGATAGAAGCATGATAGAAGTATAGATAGTGCCATCCACAAAGACTCGTAGATGTATTAAAATTAACCTTTAACTACAAATTAATAAGAACCACGGTGGATGGCATCCATCGTGAATGACACCTACTATAGCCGGTACGTAAATCCAGATTATAAATTATAAAGTTCGTGTATGGCAAATTTTGTCGAAATCTGTTTAGCCGTTTTAGCGTGAAAGAGTCACAAACCAATACGCTCTCACAAACAATAGCATTTTACAATAATAGTAGGATAATAACAGAATAGAGTAGATTAAAGTCAAAAAACGGTATCACCTGTATACTAACTAGGAGTGGAAACTAACATTGTGACGTCACACGCGGCTCGGCCTTGTTCGGGAACTGTCGGTGTGTTTTCGGTGCGGTACTCGACGATCAATTTTCAAATCGGTATAACTCGTTAATTATAGCGAATAAAAAAAAACTAAAAATACTTTTCTTACAAAACTTATATACGATCTTTCCATTTATGACAAAAAAAAAAATTGATTCAAAAACTCAATTGTCCAGAAGAAAGTTTTCTTGTCTTACAATCAGAGATATACCTAAGCTTCTCTTTTTTTAGTACGAGAGTCATATTGTCTTATTTCCATGACAGTTGCTGGCTTTCGTTTCCCTATTGATAGATATTTTCCTTACACTCCGCTCCACTCCCTTTAAGTTATATACTTACGAGTAAAAAGGGTCGTAAATGATTCCTGAAAATAAAAGCATTGTTTTAATTAATTACATAGATCACGCCTGAATAGTACGAATAGTACATTACATTGGCGATCTGCCGCGCGCTCTTGCGCCCTCAGCGTTACCCTGTACCATTAATGCCGGATTTAGAGTTCCGGAGGCCTCTGGGCAACAAAGGAGTGGAGGCCCCCAGGCCTCAAATTATTTTCCTTCTTAAGTTGTTTAGTGTTTACTAGACTGAATTTGTTTTTTTTCCGAAGTCTATCGAGGCGGCCCCTTTTTTGTGGAGGTCCCGGGGCCGTAGCCCCGGTTGGCCTCCCCTAAATCCGGCCCATTGCACCATTATACGTAGGCGTTAAACATACTTACATCTTCCTTTTGTTCCTCAGGAAAAAAGATCAAACTAGGGATCCCCACTAGGGCCACCACTATCTCGTACACTGCTATCGCGATGGAACCCACGCGCAGCTGCATGGTGCCTAGCGACGTTTCAAGCACTGCAGACAAAACACATTTATGTTATTAGATGAAGACAAGGTGAGCATTATTCTTTTTTCGTTTCTCAATCATTTAGCTGCAGATGTACCTACGCCTCCTTCAATTTATACCACCCTTCTCTGTTTTATGATCCATTTTTTCGCAGTGGTCGTCTTTCTTTTGCAAAATAAGTGTTGATTTTTTTTACACTATCATAATCAGCGCATTTTGTTTTCTAGCTCGCTTTCTTTCATGATTACTTACTCAAAACGCTTCAAAATAAAAATATTTATTTGGCGGTTTACCTGTAAAGAGTTAGAGGGTGGGGAATGGGAGTTGGGATAGTATCAACGGAATGGTGAGAACGAATAATATCGTGAATATTAACAGAGTAACTATCATCGTCGATCTTCTTCGGTCGGTCTTGGTACGATACAGTCGAGGGCATAAATATCGATACAGCCATCATGTCAAATATATCTGTCACTAGCTTTATTGTTTATGGCATAAAGGTGTAAATACTTATGTATCTATATAACTAGATGTTTTTGATGTCTAGGTAACGTGCAAATATTTATGCCTTTGGAGTGTACCTTTTTTTCTTTTAAACTGTTGATGGTTCACGATTGTTAGATCCTAGAATAGAATAACCTACCTAACCTATAATTCTACAATACATGATGGATGACCATTTCAAAACTCCTCAAAAATTACGGTTTCAGAGAAAAAGGGTGAGGGAAAATTATCGATACCCCAAACATTACAAAGGCATTATAAATCGGGTAGGTAAATGAAAGGGTTTTGCATAAAGCGTATTATCTGATAGTCGTGTAATAACATTATCGTGATGAACAGAAATATCATAGGTAGGTACTTGTGGTGGGCGCAGTCACGATCCTGGGCGCTGTCGACGAAGACCACCGGCTGGTGGTCACGACGCACGTTTAATTTCAAAGATGTTTTCAGTTTCAGTCAGACGGAATATCAACTTCAACTTTTTGTATATGGCAACCGGTTGCTTATGGTTGACAACCACTCTTGCCAATGACACCTGACAGCAGCAAGAGACGGAATATCGAAGCGAAATAAATAAAAGGTGACATGATCCATCACTTACGCATTAAAGACGACTGACGACTTCAAAGATATACGCACAGATCTACATTTCAGTGGATGACACAAACACGACATAGCACGTATCGGGCCGGGTGTATCAATGTGGTATAAATTTTTGTAGTAAGTAGTATTAGTAAATGCTTTATTGTACAAAAATAAAGAAATAAACACAATTGATAAAAGGGGAAAGATACAAAGGCGAATTTATCCCTGTAAGGAATCTCTACCGGTTAACCTGTGAGTGATGAGAGGAGCATTAACTAGAGACCGACTAAGATTAGATTTAAAGAAGTTTGTGTAGTAGGTCACCTACTCGTATCAATCTACAATGTCTGTATGGACGCCTGTTTGAACCACTCTGATTCGCACCATTCGCCATTTTAGTTTCTTTCTAACGTACTTACATTAAACGCCGCGTGGCAAGACTATAAAGCGTATAAATACTTAGGTCAACATGAACCGGAGCATTACAGATGTGTCAGCCAGCCTGGAAGTTCAAGATACAATTCCTCATGTGCCTGTATTGGCTGTGGCTGTCCTCTACTTTCCACGGCAGAACACTGCAGCGCAGGCACTGCTGCTTGGCGGCAGTATTCGATACTAAGACGGTGGTAAACACAAAACCACTGACGAAAATCGAAACCCTTGACGTTCTTTTAGCTAACCGTTACGCATCTCGTGTCTCTTGGCAAGTGCCTGTTCAGCCACAGATTTAAACTCAAGGAGTGTGTAAACAGCCCTTTATATTAAGTATTTTCTTCTTTCATACACTTTCATACGTCTTTCATACAGGAAAGGCAAAGGGCTCCAAATCCATGCAGCTATATCCGACGTTCATAGTTTTTACCCACGACGGACGGAAATTAGTTCCGTTTCTAGATTTTTATGTCGGGCTGTACATTATTATGGATTTGGGGTTAATGGTGTTATTTGTTGTAGGTTTGTTTATTTATTTTCTGGTTATAAAGTCCTACTACACTACAATCAGAAGCTGAGAAGAGAGCTGTTAGACATTACGCTAAACTTGCTCTTTAGGTCTTGTTACCATAGGCTTTGACGAAGACGACTTTGAACACGTGATTTAGAGACACTTAGGTACCTACCCGTGGTCCAGCAAATTTGTTCACCCGGGAAACATGCTGCCATTATTTTCAATCGCTCATCAACATTTTAATACAAAAATAGGTAGCTTAGGTTAGTTAGCTATCTTCGGTTGGTCAAAAGTGGAAAAAGGAGCTCCGCCAAAGGGCGGAAAGGGGTTGAAAACCAGTTGGATGAACTGTAGGTGGACCACGAGTAAGAACCAAAAAAAACTAAGGCTGATATAGTCTTAAAACCAATTTAATTTCAATTTTTCACAGAAACCTTACAGAAACACATAAAATAACACTAATTCTAAAAGTCTATTTCTTAATAAGTACTTACTATAAGTAATTTCATGATATAAAAAATACTTTCAAAAGACAATCATTCATTTGTACTACGATTAACTTTTTATCATTCTAATTAAAATATGTCAATGTTTGATTAAAATAAAAAACACATTGTTTTTTTTCTTAGTTTGTAGGTACCTATTGGTAAAAATCCATAAATACTAACTTTGTGGACACCATGCTCCACAGCTGCGCACATCGACACCGCAGGGATCACTGAACTATTTGGTCCAAATTTTCTTTTGAGCAGACAATAAAACAGACAAACAATAATAACAGTCGGTAAGTCATGTAGGTCACTTATACTGCCGGAATGTCCAAAAAAATGCTTCAAAATGCTTAAGAGTTCTATAGAAGAAGAGTAAAGCGTGCAGAATACTGTCAACCACATATTCTTTTACTAGTTGGAAATGTCTCCTCGACCCCTTCTTGTCATGTGATAATGTGACGTGATCATTTCTGCACGACTCTGCTCCCTTCTAAGCGTAGTTAGTTAGTTCCATAATGCTCTTCTTTGATGAAGTCGGCCGCCCTCTCGGCGATCATGACGACGGGTGCGTTCGTATTTCCCCGGACGATCTTCGGCATGACACTCGCGTCGGCCACGCGCAGCCGGCGCACGCCGCGCACGCGCAGCCGCGCGTCCAGCACCGCGCCCAGCGCCGCCGTGCCCACCGCGTGCCACGCCGACGTCGCCATCGCCCGCGCGCCGCACCTTACCTCTTCCAACCCACTACTACCATCACAAGCGTCAATCTCCAGCGAGACGACACGAGCGTTCTTCAATCGGAAGTAAGTAGTGTTCGCCAGCGCCCAGGCCACTTTCAAAGCGTCGGGGTAACCCTTCAAATCGGACGTGTCGCTAAAAGTGCCTGAATATATCAAAGGCGGCACTGAAGGGTCTTTTGATTGCAATCTCACCCGGCCTCTGGACTTTGGTTTCAACAGCACGACCGCTACTGGAAATACTTCGTGATTATTTAACTCCGATTGAAGTTTGGCACAAATTTTGTCTTTGAATCCCAGAAGATCCAAGCATTGATAGTAAAACTGAGTGCCTAGTGGCATGCAGGTGGGATAGATTGCGAACAGAGGCCCTTCGACGCCCGGGTCTTTAATGTAAGCTCCCATGCTGTTCGTCTTTGACAACGATCCGGTTCGATCATAAAGGTACCTTATCACGTCCATGTAAGTCTGTGATTCGGACGAATAGCATGTTCCGTTATCAGCTGCCAAGAAAGTCAGCACCATGACGTGGTCGTGCAGATTTTCACCCACGGGCAAGTCCTGTACGACGGCGATGTCTAAATCTTTTAAGTGATCCTTCGGTCCTATCCCTGACAGCATCAAGAGTTTCGCAGTGTTAAAAGTCCCAGCCGTCACGATCACTTCTTTGTTGGCAAAGAAGGTAAACTGATCTCCGTTCAGAAGCACTTTGATGCCGTGAGCCGTATTATTCTGAATCAAAATTTTTGTAACAAACGCTTCCTTGACCACCTTTAAATTAACCCTTGTTTTCTCGACCTTGTTCAGCATCGCCGTCAACGTGCTATCTCTGCGCCCATCTCTGATCGTGTGGGAAAACCGACCGGCTCCTATCAACTTGGGATACGTCATGTCCTTCACCATCGCGAAACCAAGCTCTTTGAACGCTGCCAGGAATCTGTCCGTCGCGTTTGTGGACTCAAGTAGACCGGTCACCTCAATTTCTCCGCTCCTACCGTGATATTTCATTAATTCCGGATCGTTGATTATCCTTTCGTCAGTGAGATGTTCGGTCTTCTTAAAATAGTCCAGTACTGTCGTCCATTTCCAAGTGTCGCCGTCGCCGACGATGGTGGCCCACTCGTCGTAGTCTGCGGGGAAGCCTCTGGCATACACCATGTCGTTGAGGGAGCCGCTGCCGCCGAGCATGCGGCCGCGCGGCTGCCGCTGCCCGCTGCGGAGCGCCTGGCTGCTCCAAGAGTCGTCCACGCTCGTGAAATTCCAGTCGTACTCAGTACCTTTCAGCGCGTAGCGGAAACCAGGTATCTGACAACAAAAAAAACCAACATTCTAGTTCAGGAGAATTGGAGAGGGGAGAAATCGAGATTCAAAGAAACATTCAACACATAAGGTGAGTGGGGTGCTCATAATGGAGCGAGACATGGATTGTAATGAATGTGATTGGTAGGATTCTGCACGTAGGTACCTGCTCCGCTCAATCTCTATGGAACTCACTTTTATCACACACACCACTTTTGGGCACAGACCCCTTCAGAATGAAAGGGCCAAGGGCCCACGGGATTGAGAACTTTACACACATTATTGAATTACTTCATTGATGTCGTATGTAGGTCTTTGGCCGAAGCCAGCAAAGAACTGGCCGGTTTTTTATGATAGCATAATTATTTGACATCATAATCAGGGAAGTGTGTTTGTCTACTGACGATGGATTCCAGCGGCGGGTCGGGGCCGGCCTCCAGCAGCAGCACGGTCCCGCTGAGCCGCGCCAGCCGCGCCGCCAGCGCCGCGCCCGCCGTGCCGCCGCCCACCACCACGAAGTCCCAGCTCGATCCGTCTGGAACCGCGAGACCGATACCCATTTAATCCCGTTACATAAAGGTCCGACCACACTATACGCAGTGACGTGTCGTAGGCGTCACGTTTTCTCACCGTTTCTTCATACATTTTGTTGGGTATACGCACCATCAACATCAATTAAAGCTGGGTACCATCAGCCAAATATGTGGTCTACCACACTAAGGTTAAAAATCCTTTGCACGTCACAATATTATAATGTCGATAAGACGTGGCTGTCAACTTGAAATTTCGACTTTAGCGACTATTTTGTTTGATAGGAAGTTGGAAGAAAAGTGGTAGACCACTTCTTTGGTCGACCGTACTCGTCTGCGAGACCTAACTTACTGTGGCACTTTAAAGTAACCGAAAACCCCGTGGCATTCCGCTCGCCAAGAGACACGAGCTCGTCCACACTAATGCTTTTTGGTTACGGTAACGTGCAACTTACGGTTACTGTTCTTCAATTCCGCGATTCAATTCCGATTCAGTTTAGGTTCGCTCGCTGTCAGATGCATAGTAACAATGACAGCTAAAACCGGAACTGAGTCAGAATTGATACGCATTAAGACGTAAAGCCCCAGCTTGCAGATGAGTATCCGGCTCAACTTGAGATTGTATTGTAGTTAGTTAACTTTGTACCTAAAGCGGGGTGAGAAGGGATTGCGGGGGGAGAAGGGATTGCGGGGGGAGAAGGCATGGAACTAATATTTTGTGTTTTCCCTTGCTACTTAAAATTTCTGGCTCATCTTTCTCTAATAGTTTAGTTATGTTTTTAGACATATTAAGTACTTATATCTTCTTTTTTCTGATAATTTGCTATCGTCATTTTTTTTATTTGTTCCTATCCCTTCTGACCCCAATATGGGGTGAGCTGGGATTTTCCTATATTTTAATGTTTATTATTTAAACTATGAAACTAAAAGCAACAGATAATCATTATTAAACTAAAATTCACACCACCAGAATTTTTAATAAGAGTTTTTCATGATGCATGCAACTGTGTCGAAATATCGGGAGCTCAATAAAGGTAATCGCGGTTCACATCCCGTTTATAATATTCAGAACATTTTTATCTACATATAAAAATCAACTTGCCACATAGGCACAGAATATATAATAGTACTAACGTACAGAATGGCCACGCTCCGCCCCGCACCTATTCGAGTTACCCCACCCCTCAAGCGCAGTCTGCCGGAAAGCTGCTGGCAACTAGTAGGGCTCGCAACGCGATGTATGTCGGCCGCACTTGACAAGTTCGGGAACCTATCCTACCTACTTCATTTTATAAAACATTAGAAAATTAACGCTTTCTGAAATTATCGCGATTAATACATGAAATAACTACAGAATCATTCGCTAAGTTAGTTGTCGTACATCTATTGTAATTGAAAATAATAATGCTTAAATACACAGACAGACACATTTTAAGTAAGTTTAAATAAATAGATAACGATTAAGTATATTTATTTGCACACATCTAAGCCATATCTTTAGTATATTTATGTCATTGGTAGTACTTATAGTACTAGGTTTTTGCGATAGACAGCCCTGTGTATCTTACGCACACATTGACGCGTGTACAGACGACGTCGTGCCTGTGTTCATTTCAGAACGCGGATTTTGTACGTCGTGGCCGCCGTCTGACATAGGTAACTACTTAATATGAAAAATTTTTTTGTCGAGGTTTGAACTTCAATTTTGTCCCCACCCACCCCGTTTTACGGTACTTGTGAGCGTCTGTCGATATCGCTCTGAAAATCGCAGCGTTTGCCGAAGGGGCACTCACTGTCCACTGCGGCGCTGGGTGGCCAGTCCTCGCGCACCAGGCACTGGGAAGCAGCAAAGAACTGCAAGGCTGCCGCCACCGCCGCGCCCGCCGCGCCCGTCGCGCCTGCGCCCGCGCTGCATAGCTGAGACATCTCTGAAACCACATAGTACATCAGTAACATTAAAGGTCTTATAAAGAAGAGTTAGCCAACACTGAGCTTAATGCTTCTATTACTTTTACAATGTTGATTATTTAAAAACTAGACACCTACGAAATCTTCAAAGAACAAAAAATATATTTACCTTGCTACTTAGGTACGTGCAAGATAGACAAGCCTGTGCGAAATATACAGATATTGTAAACATGCAATCCAATAAATTATTTTTGAAATAAAAAATAAAAGGGTAGTTTGGAAAATACATGAATGTGGGTAGACTATGTTTACTTGGAATGTTTTCATGGTTACCGCTGGTGGTGCTCACTTTGAGAATGCTCCCGTAGAGGGATGGAAACGCGTCAGTTTGGAGGGAATAGTTTGAATTTATATGTGTACAGTCACCAGCATAAATAAGTGATCACTTTTGTACCTTGTCACTTTAAAGTCATGTTTGAAAAACCATACGAAATCATGTAACGACTGAAAGCGACAAGGTACAAAAATGATCACTTATTTATGCTGGTGACTGTACTAGTATAGTATGTCTCTCTCTCCAGCCTATATACGTCCCACTGCCGGGCACAGGCCTCCTCTCAGAATGAGAGGGCTTGGGCTATAGTTCCCACGCGGGCCCAGTGCGGATTGGAAACTTCACACACACCATTGAATTGCTTATTGCTCAGTATAGTATGACATTAATAAAATCATTTTAACGAATAAAATTAATAAAAGGAAAACATAGAAGCATCATATATATAGCCTAAGTCCTTCTTACTCGTATATATTACGAATTTACGACATTATCTACTATATTCTGCAATAAACCTTCCTCTTGAAACACTTTATCAATAAAAAGAAACCGCATCAAAATCCGTTGCGTAGTTTTAAAAATCTATGGCATACAAAGGGACAGATAGACAGCGGAAAGCGACTTTGTTTTATACTATCTAGTGACTAGTGGCACTTGAAAAAAAAACAGTTGAAACAGGACACAGGGGGCTACGAAAGGCCGTTTTGATCAGTTTTCTGTAGGTACACTGGAGGACTTTAATTGTTGAGGATACTTGGAACGCTGTAATAGTGAAGTACCTAACGCCATGTCGACAAACAAATTTCAATAATATGTTGACATTGACATTTTGCAACAAGGTGCTATCGAGGCTCAACAATTGACAACATTTCATATTTCTGAGCCTATAATTTTAATGGTTCTCTGTATTTAGTTTGAAAAGATGAACATGCTGACAGTTTAATTTTTTCGCTAGGGTTTGTATTTAATTTATAATTAATTTATTAATTTGTGCTTATTCTAAAAGGGCGTAACTCCGGTACTATCCCAGAATACACACTTATTCCTTTTTTCTTTTCTCTATAGAAAAAAAAACTGACGTTAATTTCAAATTGTCAATGTCAGGCCCAAGTGTACATATTATCAGTGCGGGCTGCAGGTTGTCCGTTGTCCCTTTCATGCTCTTTCTGGGGAGAGGCAAGACTTTAGGGTAGGTACAGTCAAGGGCATAAATATCGATACAGCCATTATGTCAAATTATGTTTCAACCGGTTTTATTGTTTGTGGAATAAAGGTGTATAGATGTTTTTGACGTCTTGGTAACGTACATATATTTATGCCCTTGACTGTACCTTTTTTCTTTAAAACTGTTGATTGTTTGATTGTTAGAAAAATAACCTCACCTATAGAGTTCTACATGATGGTAACATAAATAGACAATAACATTTAACCAACTCTGCTTACCTTGGATTATGTATATTTTATAACCTCCGCATAGTCAATACTGTTAGCACAATGTAAACACCACTGATTGTCGGATGTCGCCCAACGACTGCCGACCGAGCCACTACTTAACCTCATTTCTAACAACCCTCTTGGCGAAAAAAATTGAATACTCTAACTACCTTCATCGAAGGTGTGCCGCAAAGAGAATATAATCACTACCGTTTTAAGAGACGGGAGTGCCTTACAAAAAGCGTGAACTCGTATTAGTATGAAACGCAGGCGACAACAATATAACCCGCTTAAATTCGAATGCCGTCAATTATCTACGCTTTTTAGGTTTCAACGTTCTTAAAAACTTAGATAGGTAAAAGAAATTCGCATTCGTTTCATATCGTCGGTCGTTCGTTATTTACTTAGAGAGTTGCGCGAGGCTGGGGGGCAACTCCGAAATCCGATTTTCGAAGTTCGTATCACACCGTCCCTCTCACTCTCAAATTAATAACAATTAGTGAGAACGGAACGGCACGAAACGAACTTCGAAAATAGGATTTCGGAGTATAAGGCCTGGTGTGCCGTTGCAAATGCAATCAAAAGTCACCTGAGCAGAATCGAAAACGGAAAAGTTCTGGTTTGTTTTTGAAAATAGTGCGTACAAACATCTATATCCTTTTTCTTTCTTTCTTTCTTTCTTTCTTTCTATATTTTTTCTCGTGGCACGAATGACAGCATATTCAATCTTGTGAGCAATAAGTTTAAGATTTTAACGAGCGCGTTACTTTCGTGGCTGTTTTTTCTAGTGTAGTGTAGTAGGCATCACATTGTATTATTACGCCGACGCTTTAATTGACACGGGAAGTTCAGTGAGTTTCATAGATGAGAAAATAGCACAACTGATGCAGCTGAAACAGAAACCTCATAAGCAAGCTATCACACTAGCTTCACAAAATAATGTATCTTTCGTGAAAAGTGTTTGTTTTGCAACTATTACCATGAACGAATACTCGCACAAACACCGACCATTTCTTGTTGTCAGTAATCTTTGTGCTGATGTTATCATAGGACATGATATACTTAAAGAACATTCTAGTCTCCAATTCAACTTTGGGGGACCCAAAGACCCTTTAATCTGCAATGTAATGCAAGCTTCAGTGCCTCCCGCTTCCATATTTACTAACCTATCTCCGAACATTAAACCGATAGCTGTCAAGTCTAGACATTATAGCGAACAAGATGAAAAATTCATCACGGAAGAAGTTTCAAAGCTGATGGAAGATGGGGTGATTGAACCAAGCGTCTCTCCCTGGCGTGCACAGGTCTTGGTAGCAGGAGGGGGGGCACATCGAAAAAGGCTCGTAATTGACTACTCCTTGACTATAAACAAGTTCACAGAATTGGATGCATATCCCTTACCTCATATCGAAACCATCGTGTCCAAGGTTGCAAAATACAGTGTTTTCAGTCAAATCGACTTAAAGAGCGCGTACCATCAGGTGCCAATTAAAAATAGCGAGAAACCGTACACAGCATTTGAAGCCGCGGGAAAACTCTATCAATTCACTAGAATTCCCTTTGGAGTTACTAATGGAGTTGCGGCATTCCAACGTACGCTCGAATTTATAATAGAA
Organism: Pandemis heparana; assembly: GCA_963854515.1. NCBI lineage: Eukaryota > Metazoa > Arthropoda > Insecta > Lepidoptera > Tortricidae > Pandemis > Pandemis heparana. The sequence continues at coordinate 16,588,699 of OY978013.1, read as the reverse complement.
AAAGAGAAGTTAAAAGGGACATTTACTTACCTTGACGATGTCACTGTATGCGGAAAAGATAAAAGCGATCACGATCAGAACCTACTTAATTTTCAAGCTGCTGCAAAAAAGTATAATCTAACATTGAATGATCAAAAATGTAAATTCTGCCAAGAAACAATAAGTTTGCTGGGCTACACTATCAAAAATAATACCATTGAACCAGACAAAGAACGACTCCAACCACTGCTGCAGCTACCAGTCCCCACTAACACTGCTGAACTGAAACGAGCTCTAGGGCTGTTCGCACATTATGCGAAATGGGTGAAGGACTTTTCCACTAAACTACAGCCGTTAACAAACGTAAGCAGTTTTCCGTTGACTGAAAGTGCTGTTGCCCAGTTTGAGCAATTGAAGTCAGATATTAGTAAAGCTTCACTGGTAGCAATTGACGGTGATGAAATACTGACTGTAGAAACCGATGCGTCAGAGTACGCGATAGCTGCCACGCTTTCTCAAAAGGGTCGACCTGTGGCATTTTTCTCCAGGACTTTATCGAATGCTGAACGTAAACACCCATCGGTCGAGAAAGAAGCATACGCCATTGTTGAAAGCCTAAGAAAATGGCGACACTTCCTGATGGGGAAATACTTCATGTTAATAACTGACCAACAATCTGTGTGTTATATGTTCAACCAAAACCACTCGAGTAAAATAAAAAATGACAAAATTCAACGCTGGCGTCTTGAGCTCTCCTGTTTTAAATATGACATCATCTATCGACCCGGCTCCCAAAACACTGCTGCAGATGCGCTATCTAGAGTTTGCGCACTCATGAATAACAATAAATTGTATGAACTACATGCACTATTATGTCACCCAGGGATAATGAGGATGTACCATTGGGTACGTTCAAAGAACCTGCCATACTCCATTAATGACATAAAGACCATGACGAGCTCATGTAGAGTGTGTGCTGAATTAAAGCCCCGCTTCATGACGACAAAAGGACAACTAATAAAAGCACTGGCCCCATTTGAAAGATTGAATATGGACTTTAAAGGACCTCTTCCATCGAATTCAGAGAATAAGTATTTACTCACGATAATTGACGAGTACAGCCGCTTCCCATGGGCTTACCCATGTAAAGATATGACATCAGGGACTATTATCAAATGCTTACGAGACCTTTTTAGTACATTTGGACAACCGCTGTACATTCATAGTGACAGAGGGAGCTCTTTTATGTCCGAAGAACTTAAAACTTTTTTGAGGACTAACGGAATTGCCTCTTCCCGAACTACCCCGTATAATCCACGAGGTAACGGCCAGGTAGAACGCCTAAATGGAACACTGTGGCGTGCGGTGCAACTCAGCTTGCGTTCCAACAACATGGCAGTTGAATACTGGGAACGAGTCTTGAAAAACGCTCTTCACTCTATCCGTTCACTCCTTTGTACGTCCATCAATGCGACTCCTCATGAGAGGCTATTTAACTACCCACGGAGGTCGCCTAATGGAGAATCGATGCCTACATGGCTAGCGCCAGGACCAGTTCTCGTGAAAAACAACGTTCGCTCGAAAAATGATCCCATGGTGGAGGAAGCTGAACTATTAGACTACAACCCACACTATTCAACAATTCGAAGGTCAAACGGCATGGAGAGTACAGTGTCCAATAGACATTTAGCCCCACTCCCGAATGATTCTCATTCTTTGGTTGATCTCCAAGAAGAATCGTTTGAAGACGCTTCTGACTCTTTGATAAATCCAGATAGTACTAATTCGGATCATCCTCAACAAATAAATCTTCCGATCAACATACCTGAAGTAAGAGAAGAAACATCTGCCCTCGAAAGACCTAAGAGGAATCGCCGGCTGCCTTCTCACCTTCATGACTTTGTGGTAGGAGATGAAAACATAGACGGGGCGAATGATATGTAAACCTCTTTACTAGAGCTGGCTTAAATTATTGTCTATGCTTCGTTTGTGTGTATTGTCAAGTTGAAATGTGACAATTACTATTTTCTATTGTATGTCGGATTCAAGCTAATTAAAACCAAATAAGTTATTGGTTTGTCTTTAAATTATGCTACACGCAAAAAGTGTGTTTGAAGTGAGAATTACATCACAAAAACCGCGGGGACACCGAACAATGCAAATTTATAATGATAATGATGCGAATCCGGTTGCGGCAAAAACTTTAGTGTTCGGCTGTAAGTGGGTAGGGGAGAGTGGGTAGGATTCGTACACATTTTTTTGTAAGCCACATAAAAAAATAACTGTTTACAATTTCATAATAAATTCAATACTGATATATACCTCACTTATCTAGCTTTAATAATAATTAAGTGTCTTTTGGATATTAAGCAGCATGGCGATGATACGGTGATTTTTCTCAAAAATGGGAAACGTACGAAACTGCCCCACACGTGGGGTAGTTTCGTACATGCTGTAGGGTACATTCGTACATAGTGGGGAACCTTCGTACAATCAAAGAAAAAAACCATTTATTCAATGTAATATTATCATTTCTTGAGTTCAAATTTAACACTAAATCAGCCATTATGTGGTAACAATTAACGATTATTATTTTTTAAGTACTTGAGTACTAATAATAACTACTTATTTGTAGTAACAAAAAACTCGTGATTAATTTTTCTCTTATTAATAGATAAATAATTAATCAACATTATAAATTGTACCGTTACAGTAACAAGTCTTAGTTTTAGGTAATAATCGATGCAACCGACATTAATAATAATAATATAGCCATTTTATTTCGAATTCGCTAAAATTTCAGTACAATAGTCTTTTTTTTATATAAATTACTTATCGCTTAATTCGGCGTGCCTCATGGCCTAGGCCTCCTCCGTTTATTGGAGGGTTTGGGCTATATAGTTCCCTACGCGGGCCCAGTGCGACATTATATACAGGGTGTATCAGATACCTCCTAACAATAATCAACTGGGGTATATAACCATTGCTACAGAAGCTAAAAAAATATTTTTTTAAAAATTGGAGTATTTTTTTTTAATATTTTCTATAGGAATGGTAGTATTAACTGTAATTATTCCTATAGAAAACATAAAAAAAATTGACTCAATTTTTTTTTTAATATATTTTTTAGCTTCTATAGCTATGGTTATATACCCCAGTTGATTATTGTTAGGGGGTATCTGATACAACCTGTATATCCGACATTATATACGCTTAGGGCCATATTCAGCGGAACACGCAGGGTCAATAAGAGAGTTATAGTTAGTTAGTTAGTTATAAGAGGTAAACGAAGATGCAAGTCAGCTATAGAAGATATCTTTTATCGCTGACTTGCACCTTCGTTTACCTCTTCCGATCTTGTCCCTTTTTTACATATACCTACTCGCGGCATAATGGTTCTGAAATAATAATAATAATATTCATGGAATTAGATCTTCTTAGTTACGCAGTTCAAAGTGGGGAGCATTCGTACTGTACGAATCTGCCCCACTGACAACTGTACGAAGGTAACCCAACCCAACAATTTAACAAATAAATTTGAAATAAAATTAACCGTTCTAGATATTCCAAAATGGCTGTTTATATATAAAACCTCGATATCAAATCATAAACTATATTGATCAGTTTATCTAATTCGAGTAAAACTTATAAAATTTAAACGTGTTTCAAGGTGAATACAAAATCAGTTTTCCTGGAGCAAAAACATGAATGAACTTGTCGTGTCGAAGCCGGCGGCCGCACTGTTGCGCCGCCCCGCGGGTAGCGTATGCGCATGAGTGGGAGTTACCCACACAAACGTGAACACGCCACTGTATTCAATAGCGGAGATATCACCACTGTACGAATGCTCCCGGTGTACGAATCCTACCCACTCTCCCCTACGCAGTCAAAAACAAACTCCGGCAAATTAAAAGTGTGAGAAATGTGTTCTTTGTAAGAAATCAAATATTTTAGCTACAAAGGTAAAGAATGTGTACCTAAGTTGGGTAGCTATCAACTGAATCAAGAATTTTACTTCTTGATTTTTTATATTTATATTTAGATACGGTTTTATCCGTTGGAAAAATCACACCAAACTGAAATGAGGCCAAAGATTAGCTACAGATAAGATAATCGAGATAAATCTACACGCCTTGCTGATTACAGCTGTTTCTTGGCGTATTTTTACATTCAAAATTATGTCACCCCTTTGACGTAGGTACGAAACGAGGACGTAGGTACGAGACTTACCTATGTACAGTCGCCATCGGATATATCGTAGCGGGCGAGGTCCTCAAATACTTCGGAGCAGCCTTAAATTTCAATAAATTCATTACAACTTTAAGGTTAATAACATCAGAACACGCAATTAGTCATAAATATAATAGCAGCGACTTTTCAATAAAATCGAGACGTCACAGATCGTCAAAGATATCGATGCAGACAGGCTGACCATAAAGATCGGAACATTTTTGGAAAATATACCTTAACTTTGTGACAAACAGTTTAAATTACGTTGTGTTTATAATAAAACTAGTTTTATAAAATAGAACTACATGTTTTGACTTATAACAGCAGAAGAAGAAAATTTTTATTCTTAATAAAAGTATAATGGCAATTTAGTGGCCAGTAACAATTTACACTTTATACAACAAAAAAGGTTTTATGTTACTAACACAGTGAATTATGCATGCAGACACGTACACTATATAGGCACAGTACATATAAGCACAAGCAGTAGGGAATCTTCGAACAAATCGGTCGAAACGAACGCACACATAAACACGCGCTTTTACACGGCCCCTAAGCAGATCTCGCGGTGCCGTCAGTCGCGCGTGGCGCATTGAGACGAGCGGCCGTGTTCGTTTTAAACATGCCAAGAGCGTATTGCGCAGTGTACGGCTGCTTGAACTCGGCTTCTTCAAAACCGGAGCTTTCGTTTTTTAAACTCCCTGCTGATGTTAAAAGGTAAGAATGATACTATATTATTATGAAATAAAATGTATATATTATTTTTATAACGAGAAATGTCAGATGTCACTTCTCCGACAAATGCTTTTTCTGTTAAATAAAACGTTTGGCTGTTTAGATGATAAGTAAGTAGTTGCCGTATATTATAGACCGTGTTTTTGGTGAAAAAAAATTCTACGGACTTTCATTGTTATCATCTTGCATCTATAGTATATGTACTAATATATTATAGAAAACTACACTTGAAGGATAACTTGTCAAATACCTATAGGTAGGGCAAACCTTGGTTAAAAAAAACTATTCAATTTAACAAAAATTAAATCGACAACCCTAACGCTTTATTGGAGCGTAGGTACTTATTTCAAAAAGTAGGGCTATCTTCCCTACTGCTTTAGCTTATATATATACTGTGATATAGGTGACATATCTTTCATTTTGGCATGACGTTTGAGCCTTAATTTTGTATTTTGTTTGGAATTCGAATCTATCATCATATCCGTAAGGTTCATTTTCCACATATGTTCCGATATTTGTGATCAGCCTGACTGTGTCGATACCTTTGACGATATGTGCTTCCTGATATTTTTAGCTCATTGAACGTCCCGAATTTATTGAAAAGTCGCTGCTCTTATATTTATGACGGATTGCGTGTTCCGATGTTATTAACCATATTTAGTGTAACGAATTTATTGAAATTTAATGCTGCTCCGAAATATTTGAGGACCTCGCCCGCTACGATATATCTGATGGCGACTGTACTTGAAAATCGAGCATCCTAAAAAAACATGTACAGGAGTCAAAGTAACCCAACAACGTGCTGAATTATTCCCAATAAATTTTAAGTGACGAACAGCAAAGTGTAATATTTAATAATGTATCTAGTCAAAGTTACAAAAAAAATATTCTTTTTTTTTTATGTGAGTAGGAAGGCAAACGAGCAAGTGGGTCACCTGATGGAAAGCGATCACCACTGCCCATAGACACCCGCAATCCCGGAGGGATTGCAGATGCGTTGCCAACCTAGAGGACTTAGATGAAATGCCTTTTGTGCCCGTAATTTCCCCGGCTGTCTTACTCTCCACACCGGAACACAGCAGTGCAAGCACTGCTGCTTAGCGGCAGGATTAGCGAGTAAGATGGTGGTAGCGATCCAGGCGGACCTTGCACAAGGCCCTACCACCCGCTTATATTCTCTCTTAAACCAGCGTAATAAAGGTCGTGGGACATATTTTTGAGACGTTCGTATCGATACTTATTTTTGCGTTGACCGTAACATACTATCGAACAATTTGACTCCTGGCGCCTATTTCACCAACATGACAATTGTCTGTGACAAGTGACAATTCTGTTTACATTGCAAACTCGACCAGAATCTACGCCATTTCGAATTGTCACATGTCGCCGACATATGTCAAGTTGGTGAAATAGGGGCCTGGCTGAATCGTTATCATTATAACAGTAAACGTCACATGATTTTCCTTGTCAGTGGGCTACGAATATGTATAAAGTGTCTTCTGAATAGATGCAAATTATATGACACTAGCTTTTTCCCGCGACTTCGTCCGCGTGTACCAGGAGTTTTTCAATCCCGTTTTATCCCGTTCCCGTAAGAATTTCGGGAAATGATCTCTGAATGCTCCCTACACTCCCCAAGGAACTCACTTGCCTAATTTCAGCTTTCTACGACCAATAAAACGAAAAATCTCGTTTTATCCCGTTCCCCTTGGAATTTTCGAAATTCCTCTCTTAATACTCCTCTACACTCTCCAAACAACCTAAATGCCGAATTTCAGCGTTCTACAACCAGTAAAACGAAAAGTCCCGTTTTCCCGTTCCCGTGGGAATTTTGGAAAATTATCTTTTATAGCTTCTCTACACTCTTCAAGTAACCTACATGCCAAATTTCAGCTTTCTACTACCAGTAAAACAAAAATCCCGTATTTTCCCGTTCCCGTGGGAATTTTGGAAATTCTTCTCTTAATGCTTCTCTACACTCTCCAAACAACCTAAATGCCGAATTTCAGTGTTCTACAACCAGTAAAACGAAAAGTCCCGTGTTCCCCTTTCCGTGGGAATTTTGGAAAATTATCTTTTACAGCTTCTCTACACTCTTCAAGCAACCTACATGCCAAGTTTCAGCTTTCTACTACCATTAAAACGAAAAATTCCGTTTTTTCTCGTTCCCGTGGGAATTTCAGAAAATTGTCTCTTAATGCTTCCCTACACTCATCAAGCAACCTACATGCTAAATTTCAGCTTTCTACGACCTGTAAAACAAAAAAATCCCGTTTTTCCCGTTCCCGTGGGAACTTTGGAAATTCCTCTCTTAATGCTCCTGTACACTCTCCAAACAACCTAAATGCCGAAATTCAGCTTTCTACAACATGTAAAACAAAAAATCCCGTTTTTTCCCGTTCCTTTGGGAATTTGGCAAATTCCTCTCTTAATGCTCCTCTACACTGTCCAAACAACCTACATGCCAAATTTCAACTATCTACGACTTGCAATATAACAAAAAATCCCGTTTTTTTCCCGTCAAAATTTTGGGAAATCCTTTTGTATAGAGCTCCCCTATACTCCTCAAGCTCCTCAAGGAACCTGAAGGGCAAATTTCAGTTTTCTACGATAATTTAAACAAAAAGTCGATCCCGTAGAACTAAATATAAATCCCGTTTTTTCCTTATCCGGTTGGAATTTTCGAAAATCCTTAAAACTGTATTTTACTATTATAATCACCTACTTCTATGCCAAATTTGAAGTCTAGTAATTATAGTTCAGAATTTCGTTGCACTGAATATATAAATCCCGTTTTTTCCTTATCCCGTGAGAATTTCCAAAAATCCTGAAATTATTTTCCTAGTTTTGTAATCATCTAGTTGCGTACGAAATTTGAAGAGTATATTTATTAAGTACTGAGATAGGGTCACTCGGAATCGAATAATATAAATCCCGTTTTTTCCCGTTCTCCTGGAAATTAGTGTATGTGTGTGTGTGTGTGTGTGTGTGTCAGGTAGGTATGTGTGTTGTAGTTTTCTTAATCAGCGACCCGCTAAACCGTACATACAATACTACCCACTATAATATAATAATAATAATACCCACGTTGATTTTCAGACTTTGTCACCCCCTATCCCCTTTTAGGGGTTGAATTTTCAAAAAACCTGAAACAGGTGTTTACTCATTTATCGTTAGGAATACTCCTGTGAAGTTTCGAATAAAATAGTTTAACTAATCTTGTTTCCCCATACAAACTTTGGACCCCCATTTAACCCCTTTAGAGGTCGAATTTTGAAAAATCCTTTCTTAGTGCACCCCTAGACCTTATAAGGAACCTACGTGCCAAATTTGGAATCTCTAGAACCAGCGGTTTGGGCTGTGCGTTGATATGTCAGTCAGTCAGTCAGTCAGTCAGTCAGTCAGTCAGTCAGTCAGTCAGTCAGTCAGTTTCTTCTTTTATATATATAGAAGATGTGAAAGGGTTCTACAGTGGGTCATGAATCACTATTCGATAGTACAGTCGAGGGCATAAATATCGATACAGCCATCATGTCAAATACCTACGAGTATTATGTGTCATCGGCCTTATTGTTTATGGCATAAAGTACCTAAGTAATGTCTTTGGCGTCTTGGTTAACGTACTACAGTCTAAGGCATAAATATATGACGTTACCAAGACGTCAAAAATAACTATACATACACCTTTATGCCACGAACAATAAGAGTTTTTAATGATTCACGGTTAAGTTCATTCGAAATATCATAAACGGGATGTGAACCGCGATTACCTTTATTGAGCTCCCGATATTTCGATACAGTTGCATGTATCATGATCACGGGTAGACTGAAGAAATTGCGGGTGGATGTTATTGTTGGGTAGACCGAGCTCTGTCTACCCTCATTCTTGCGCGTCGACTGCGTGCACTCTCGTTACCACTGGAACCGTTCTCACTCGAAACTCGATTCAAACACACTACACTCACAGTGTCACTTCGCCCACCCGAAATTGAATTGAATGATACATGCAACTGTATCGAAATATCGGGAGCTCAATAAAGGTAATCGCGGTTCACATCCCGTTTATGATATTTCGCACGAACAATAAGGTCGGTGACACATATATTTGACATAATGGCTGTATCGATATTTATGCCCTCGACTGTACATACATTTTATGCGGTTTATGCCCTTGACTGTAGGTACCTATACAAAATAAAGCCATGGTTTACGCGTGATTGACCCCTAATAAGTAGGTATTAGGTACAAAAAAACGAACGGGTTCGAATCCCGGTAGGGGCAGACGGATGTTGTATGTATTTAAGTATGTATTTATCTAAATTATATAAGTATGTTTATCCGTTGCTTGGTACCCATAGCACAAGCTTTGCTTAGTTTGGGAATGGGTCAATTGGTGTAATTTGTCCCATGATATTATTATTATTATTATTAAAACAAACACATTACAAACTTACTAATAACTTTTTAAGATTACCTTGTCCTAAAGCTGTCAGCTGTCGGCTGTGTTACGGCGTGGCCATGTCTGTTGTGTTACCTCTATGATTGGAGCATCAGCATACTGTCTCCACGTTATCAGCAGAGGTGCGCCTAGCATATGTGACCGGAGTTGCAGGTTGTTTTTTTAATGACGTGTTTTTAGTGGAGAGGGGGCACGTCACCTCCGGTAATAAGTGCCTCGTGGAGAGCCGCTACTATCAGCCTTCGGAGAGCACTCCATGCGACCGACATGTGTGGGTTAAATAAAAACATAATGCTTGTATCTAATCTACATACCTCTTCAATCTCTTGTTGGTGCAGTTGCTTGATAGGTATACATGTACAGTCATCAGCATAAATATGTGATCACTTTTGTACCTTGTCACTTTAAAGTCATGTTTGAAAAACCATACGAAATCATGTAACGACTGAAAGCGACAAGGTACAAAAATGATCACTTATTTATGCTGGTGACTGTAATATCACAAAATGAAATTTCTAAACGACACTGAAAATTAGACCACATAGAAAAATCCGAAAAGTAAAGCTATAGTTGGGAATCGAACCCGGGTCCTCGTCATTCCGTGACGCGTGCTATACCCCTACACCACCCATAGCAGGTGAGTAAGCCTTCGAATTTTTCTATCTGTTACCAACTGTCACGTGACCTTGTTACTATGCGAATATTTGTCGCAATCATTCTGTTTGAATGATGTGTCTGTACGACACAATTACAAACTCACAAAATGTACTTAATACTCTTTCTGATAAAAAGAAAACTATTTATATACAAAAATGCTTTATTTCTCATACTCCATTTATAAAGTAAATAAAAAAATATAAGTATAATATGTATTTATAAATAAATGGTAAATAACAAACGTACATCGTTGCTGAGTACATACACGCACAGTACGCGACTTATTTCTTATCAACTAATTAACCGCCGCACTCAGGCCCGACATTAACCGTAACAAATACATCAGTGTTTTTGCATAATTTAATTCTAATTTCTAATATCTATCTATACATATAATAAAATTGTAACAGGTCGATGTCTGTACATAGGAGATATTAAAGAAAAAATAAACTAAGGGGCCTCTATAAGCGCTATAGAAGCCAAAAATACAATTTTTAGAATTTTTGTCTGTCTGTCTGTATGTTTGTTACCGCGCTACGCAAAAACTACTGTACCAAACTGAATGCCGTTTTTTTTATTGTATTGCTGGAGGTCTAACTTAAACTCTCATGTCGCGTTTTTTTCGAAATTCCACCTAGAAGTCGAGATATAAAACAAAAAGGGGGGGTCCACCAAAAATATTTTTTGATACATTATTTGTTGGGATACCAAATGAAAGAGGAAGAAGTCCTGGGTTCAAAAATGTAGTACATGTAATATATTGTGATGATACTAAGCAACAGAATAATAATAAAGTTTACTATGGATTAATTAGTTCCGCTATTCGTTAATAGATGTCGCTACGTCGCTAGGCTATATGAATGAAATTATTCGTACCTAGGAAGTATCTATTTTCAAAGTTCCTTAAAGGAAAAAAGGAACCCAAAATCACTTAGTTGTCCGTCTGTCAAGTTCCTTTTCCTCAGGAACGCGTATAGGTATAAAGTTGAAATTAATAAAATAACCGGTACAGTAGATTTGCGGTCACTTGGAGTTGTGAAAAGATTAACCTTTAAATCTATACAATAACAAGGTAAAGTCATTAGAAAGGGTGTTTCCATACAAATCGCCGTGCTCTCAAAAAATATTGGGTAGTTAGGTATCCAGGTGTCTTAGAAATTTTAAATTTTGTATGATGGTGGATCATAGGTTCCAATATAAAATGACCTCACACTGCCTACATTTTGCTTAGGAACAGGGCTCTGCTAACACTGGATATCATATTCACTTGCCGAATTTATACGGAACCCTCGGTGCGCGAGTCCGACTCGCAATTAGCCTGTTTTTACAAAAAAATGATTTATAATAATCCCTATCTCTACTAATATTATAAATGCAAAAGTAAATTCGTTTTTCTGTTTGTCTGTTACGCTTTCATGCCTAAACCACTGAACCGATTTTATGAAATTTGGTAAGTACTTACATAGATAAAATTGACCTTGAGAAACGGAGGAAATTTATTTTAGACTTTTTATTGGACAAAAATAAATAATTATGTGCTTCAGCGGTTTAAAGAAGACCTGTGGAGGGGGCAAAATTGGGTCGACAATTAATATGGTAGGTAGTAGCTATCGTTTGAAGGAACCTTTTTTTTCATATCTTTAGGGCATGAAATGGCGTTAAAGTCACTTAGAAAACTAACAAATCTTAAAAATAATTAGGTACTTACCTACTTGATGTATGTTTTTTTTTATATTAGTCTACTTGAGTGTCCCACTGCTGGGCAAAGGCCTCCCCTTATGTAAAAGTGCGTCTGTCTTTTGCCTTCTTCGCGCTTAAGAGGCTGACAACACCTAATTTTGTTGAAATTGATGTTATTTAAGCACTTTTTTAAGAAAAAGTACATAGGTACGAAAAAAATGTATGTTAATTTTCATCATATTTCAAACACGCTGGACGGACTCGATACATAACTGAACAAAATCGCCTCGATAGAAAATAATTGCAAAGATTAGTCTTAAAATCATCATTAAACGGTTCTATGTCTTTATTTTTTCGACGTATGGGTCTGCAATTAAAAACATGAAGTCAACATATTCACACCTAAACGGCTAACGAGTCATATTTCACAAATAATCCATTCTTTTTTAAATTTCTTATTATTTGTGTCTTATTTGCAAGATTTTAGACGCGCGCCAAGCCGCCGAAATAGTTTCTTCTCTTTGACTAACAGGCACTCGAACCGTATGTGTGAAAAGTGGCGCTGCTCAAGGTCATTAGCTGTTGACAGCGTCTTAAGCCGATGAAACGATTAAAACTAAATTAGGGATGGATATTGTTATGGTCCCGGGGAAGGGAATAGAATAGTTTTTGCAGAAATTGACAAAGATGTGAATAGGGGAGTAAAATTTACTACGAAGATGTAATACCCTAAGTGTAATTATACGTATTTAATTTGTGCTCTAATTGAATGTTTGCCTACCACTAAGAATAAGCTACCCAAAATACTAATTCTACGCAGACGAAGTCGCGGGCAAAAGCTAGTGTTATAAATAAATTATTACAAGATCCTGTGTGACCTCACAGGAACCATGGGGCTCACCCCCTTCTACTAACTTCAAATTTAAAATATAAAAATAGCTAATCATTGTCGATGGACAATGATTAGACATGTGTGATGACACAATCCCCATTCCCATTGGCCTTTTTTCCTCTCATGATAATGTCTCGTAATATATGTCGTATGTCTCTATAATAAATCAGTAGAAAGTAAAGTTCGTGTCTGTAGTCACATTCAATAAATTCATCAATCTCCAAAACTACGCAACGGCTTTATTTTATTGAAATCTAAGGTCAGCAAAAATAGTTATCGTCATTTAAAGTTTAAAGTGTTAAGTGCCTCAAATATGCATAGCAATATGTGAATTTTGTCAATAAATGAAGTCTGCACGGACGAAGTCACGGGCAAAAGCTAGTAATGAATTAATCGTCAGCTCTGAGTACGGCAGTGTGTCTTCCAATATTCCCCCGCCATTATTCCTTGACTTCCCGCCTCTGAAACAAAAACGCAAAACTTTATAAATTTTCTGTCAATAACCATTGTCCCCCCCTTTTATTTTTCGTTTTGTTAACTCCTTTTACTTACTAAATAAATAACAGCAACGTCAGCAACTTACAATTTAAAACTTCTAGAAAACAGGGATTTGTTTTGTTACGATTTTGTTCCGGTTACTTACATACCGATTTTTAAAAAGTGTTTTTCAGTAATTCCATTTCAATCCAGGTCTGAGAGCACGTAAAATACATACCCCCTTATTCATAATCGCTCTATAGGCTTCTGTTAACTTAGCAACCGTTTGTCTTTATCTGTCACATTGGCATTTACCTTTTACAAATAAAGACAAACGATTACTAAGTTAGCAGAAGCCTATATATAGAGCGTTTATGAATAAGGGGGATAGAATGCACTTGCTTCTACTGCCACGCTCGTAACAGCCCATAATTAACCCTAATTGCCAAGCGCGAGCGCATCTGACTATAATAGATTTCAGTAAGAAGTGTCGACGCTGTTTATTGGCCGAAAACGAAGCCGAAACTTTGGTAGAACACTACAGTATCCGCAAAACCAAGTGGCGTGTCGCCATAAATCATCGCAATCATGCTATCTCTTTCGCACCTGCACTGCCTTATGGGACGTACAACAATATTGCAGTTAGTCAGGCATCAAAAGGAATGGAACTGACTATTTTATTGCCTGAGTCGCCACTTGGTACTAGTACTATAACTAAAATTACCTATACTGTAGGGGCCGCTACCGAGTTTCAGTATGGCTCCTTGTCAGGGTTGAAGTTAAACATGATAAGTTGAAGTTATGACTGTTTATTCGTATAAAGATTACAACTAGTATAGTGAGGCCATGTATCTTTAACGTTTATTTTTAGAGTAACTGAGTAATCGTTAAGACTTGTTTATATTAGCGCAATATTGCTGTAGTCAACGCTATGACGCATGTCAAAAGTAGGACGCGAGTTAGAGTGGAGTTGCTGTGCGGTATTGGACCGTACATATACTATAGCTGAAGTGAACTCACGTGGCAGAGGCCGAACAGTCCGAGCAGCGCGGCGCCCGCGCAGGCCACGCCCACCACGCGCGCGCGCGCCGCCCGCACGCTGTAGTACCTGCAGCACAGCGTGCACGGGGAATTGTGACAGGGTAGGCAGCGGTAACGTGACGGTAGGCAAGCCAGGTGAATACCGATATTTTATATTATAAAACATCGGCGTTTAACTACAAAACATTATAGGGTTTATGGTAGTTTTTTGGAGAAAATTAGGGAAACGACTTTACGTAAAAACATCCTGTTAACGAGATAATTAATAGTCACCGATTAAGACCTCGCCAAATATGTTCTATAGTGTATTTTTTTAGTCCGTGGAATTCTGACATTTCTTGGTATTACCAGTCAAAAAAACGTTCCTTAAATCTGTGGTGAGAAATGCAAAAAATAAATAAAATGTAGAACATGAATGTTGTAGTTGAAATACTTAAATTAACAATCATTTCTACATATTAGTAATTAACACATACTTGGTTTAATTTTAAATCGCATAATTTAGACATAATTAATAAACATATTTTTTTTGAGGAGAAAATAAATTGTTTTGGGTATTACTTTGATGATTGTCACATATATCAAACCTTCGGTCTACGATTATAATAATTTATTTCGTATAATGATTTCCCTAATAATAAATGTGACTTCATGGCTTCTCCGTTTACCTTAATCAAAGATTTTAAGTATTGCTGAACAATAACCTTATTTAGCTTCTGTACTTTTTCTTCCGTGATTTATTAGTTAAAATAACAAAAGCTTAGTCTGACAATTATTTGTCCAGCAGAAAAAAATGTTGGTGATCCCTGAAACGTCTAATTATGACAGCTGTCAGAATTCCACGGACCAAAAAAATACACTATAGTACCTCTTAGCAATGACTTGACTGGCCACTTCACGTTAATAAATGAAATACTGGATCATGCTGTTTGTTGTAAAGTTTTCCCGCATAAAATAAAAACATTATGAAACGTTTCCTTAATTTCTATTTCAGGTTAATCGGTTTGATGTGAGGTTCATCTCTGAAAATATAACCTTATATACCTAATTTGTACTATTTTGCCTACCCTGGCAACCCCGCACTGCACGTGCAGTATATACAGCACCAGAAATCAATAAAAAATCGAATACCTTGAAAACAACTAGGTACAGATTCTTTTCTTACTTTCACGACACAGTTTGCACACTAATATCTTTGGCAATAATACACGGATTTCACGGAAATCAGTAGGCTTATTTGTCTAACTCGCTCGCAATCGCCATCGTGTTCATTTTGACAGTTCTTGTATGAATGTGACAGCTAGCTGATTCCGATGCCAATTGTCAGCCCATACATGAACTGTCAAAATGTACATGATGGCGATCGCGAGCGAGTTAGACAATAAGCCTACAGTTGGGGTGTCTAAGGTCACACACGTTGGTGATTCATGAGAAGGTGTGTACCTGACGTCCCAGCCGTGGGCGTTCTCGACGGCGACGTAGAACCCTGGCTCGTGCAGCAGCAGGTACCGCTGCAGCGGCCGGAAGCCCGGGTCCTGCGCGCGCAGCGGCCGCGCCAGCGCCCGCCGCGTGACGGCGCCGCGCTCCAGCACGCTCAGCACCAGCTGCAGCTGCCCCGCGCCCGCCCGCCCCGGGAGCGGCTTCGTCACCACGCACACGATCAGCTCCTCCTCCACTTCAAAACGGTAACTTTTGGTATGAATGACTCCCCTTATTCATAAACGCTCTGTAGGCTTCTGCTAACTTAGCAATCGTTTGTCCTTATCTGTCACTTTGACATTTACCTTTCACAGATAAGGACAAACGATTACTAAGATAGCAGAGCAGAGGCTTATAGAGCGTTTATAAATGGGGGGGTAAATATGCAATTGGTTTAAAATGCCTCATTATCACAATGTAGAATGTCACGCTGCAATAATTAAGTCGCACCTCGACATTTCGAACTTACGCGCCACAGCCTAATTGACGTCTCTCCAGCCGAACGTTACTGACAGTTCGTGCGTTCGTCAAAAGATGGCGCTGTTCTAAGTATGGAATCTGATTCATCGTACGCGCACTAGAGGGCGCCTAAGTCGTTCTCCGCGTAATCTATATTTTAACTAAACAATTAACTTATTTTATTTATTTAATTCCTAACAACAAATACACTATTATAACACATTTTTTACAAACACAGTAACACATAAAAAATAGATCACACCTTTACCTTTCTACCTGACTGGCGTTGGTTGGTTGATTCGAAACTTAACGGAAACGGTCCCGCCCAAGGGCGGAGCTTTTTCAAAATCTGAAGGAACCGTTATTCCTGGATAAAACCAGAGGTTCTGGCCAAAATCGGCCACTTTTCGAATCTCCAACAACTGCCCGGCTCTTTCTTCTGGTAAGCACTCTCTGATCACTTTAACTCTAAATTGTGTATAGCTCCGTGTATGTCATTATTTAAATAATTTAAATTCTTAAAAAATTAATAACTCTGTTACTCTGCAGCAGAGATACTTGATCTCTATTCCTTTTAGCTATTACTTGAAAGTTGTAAGCTCTACAGCCGCTAATCTCGCACTTGAGTTCGAATCCTAACGGCCGTGTCGACCGTTGGATTACAAAAAAACTAGCTTTATATAACTTAGCTTCTATAGTTTTTGCCTGCTGTAACTCCGTACACTTGCGCCTGCCATGCACTGCAATTTAGCTTCCTCGGGATACGTCCCATCTGCATCGCAACGCCTGGCAGGACGCTACCAACTCTCTACTCTTTCTCACACCAGCCATTTCCGCAGGGCAGCTACCTTACCCCGCCGAATGTGGCTGGACGCAGGGGATCTACCGCCTGCCGATATGTAGCCAACCTGGCACACGGCACTGCACCCCGCAAGAAAAGCAATACTAACTAAATCAGCGGTACCGCTACTGCCATCCCTAATTTCGACGGCCCGCTACCGCTGAACACCACTGCCTTCACCAATTCAAGGCTGTCCCACTCCTGGAGCTTCCACCAAGGCGCGGTCTACCGAACCCTGCTGCCGCTACACCGAGCGTGACGCTGCCACCCAGTCACCGGACCGACAGATTCCCGAGGGAAGTGGAGGCATTGGATGGTGTAGAAATCTCAATTTAAAAGTCCGAATTTAGACCCAAGAGAACTTACTCATTCCTGAGAGATCTTTTGCTCATTTACTTAAATAAATTGTCGCGTATAGCCTACGGTTTCAAGCTTCTCTTTTTAATAAATGTATTAAGATATACATTGTTTTCTTCAATAACCACTAGGCTATCCCACTGTGACAAGTGGCGCCCGTGGGTTTCTCTTGAAGTTAAATTCGGATTTCTACGCTATTCGCTTCAAAATTGTGGTGCATGCTAAAATTCATAAAATCATTCTCTTTTGCCGCGTGTATCTCACAGTAACTTCATCACTACTACTTCCCCGTGTGGAAGTCGGGTCTAGAATTACTCCACTCCTCGTCCTAGGAATTCGTAAAAGCCGAATAATAGGTCTTGTTCGCGATTGCCGTGAAAAAACAAAAGTGGTCTCTAAAAACTAGTATCATATAAATTTGCCCTAAATCTACTCATAATTAGCTTCAGTAATCTCACTTTAATCTAAAACATCGATAAAACAACAGCTAAAATTCAATTAATTTGAATTTATAAATCATTACTTCCAGAAATTCAAATACCTACTACGTTTAACACTAAAAGTTAACGGATTAATTCAAAATATTTTTCAAGTCAACCGTCACTTTAAATATCAAAACTATTTTAAATAACCGTTAACACTATAACTTTTTCATAATAACCTACATCATTAATAAACTCCAATTCAAATAATCTACTGACCGTTTTACATAAAAGTACTTAAACGGAATTATTTGAATTATAACCGTCACTTAATTCTCGAACCTAAAAATATTTAGGAACCGTTAAACTCTAAAAGATTATAAAATCAAAACCGCTAAAGTAATCGTCACTCCTTGAAACGGTATATCTACTACTATTAACGGCTAGATTCTAAAATAACTGTCCCTCCTTTGACACAGTAAATACTTTAACGGCTAAATTCTAAAATACTACATTCTTGAATTCTAAGAAATTTAACGGTACTTTAAATATTGCAAGTACCACTTGCTGAAAAAAAAACGATCACTATAACAAAGTTAAATCTTTAACTTGCAATAACGATCACTATTTTAATATCTGCCTACTACGTAGATTACGATCACTTGAATTTTTCTACAAAATTGACTTTAAACAGTTCCGGCAAATCAGCGAATAATAACTTTAACACTAACATCACTTAATTAAAACTTTTAACTTCAACGTAAGTTAATTACACTTAATTACTGCGAGATACACAACGCCTGTATTGTATGTTTTTTTTTCTTTACATAGCAACTATGTAAGTACGGAGAGTAATCTTTAGGTTTGTGAGCGTGATCAGAGACTGCATATTACGATTACATAATACACATCCGAACACTTTAACTATCTCTCAAGAAATAACATTTTAATTCCACCTGCATTCTTAGCATCTAAAAAACATTTACGCGAATAACGTTCTTTGCATTAAATTACCAACCTCTTAATACTCGATCTTAGGTCCGTGTCTCAGGGTCCATACTCGCGCGGCACATCTCGCGAATAACCTTACACTTGTATGGCTAAAAAGGGTCGCTCCTAATTCACTGCAATTTTAACTGACCGTAAATATCAACTTAATTATTGCCATGATTCTATTTAATATCTAAACACTAAACTTTAGTTGAAACGGGAACGGTACCGTATCGATGCGTAACTGATACTAAAGGTTCCTACTGCACGATATGGGGACCTCTGGGGGTTGTCATTGTCAATTCCCACCTTTTTTTCTCTCTCCCGTTAGCCTACAGGAACGAGCTCATTTTTAAATATTATTTATTTCTTTCTATATTACACTTAAACATGTCACCAAATACTTAAAATTACATAAATAACTATTTATCATCGACATTACACAAATTCTTTGCATTAACGGCCTTAGTTTCTTTTTTTAGATGACCATTTCACTCGGCGCAGAACTAAACGCCTATCAAAATTTTATAGCAACACTCTTCTCAGACCCTTGCCTATAAGTCTTATATAATATTTTTGCTCTTAAATCGCATCAGGCACTAGTACACCTACTTAAACTTATTGATTTTTTTTATTTTATTTTTTTCTCTTCCATACTGGTCTGGGAGTAAAGAAAAAACATAGAATGTACCAGTTGCTTCTCTTCCAAGCAGATGGTAAAAGTCCATCGAACGAATGGGCGAAAATCTTATCTTAAGACCATTCTTTCCACTCATACGCCCACTACCATGCTAAACATGGCCTTAAATATCCTTAACCTTAGGCTCTGTCTACCTCATAAGGGATAAAGACTTGCTATATGCATCTATGTAATTATTTTTACACCATTTTTTTTTGTTTGACCGCTATACTAAGAACATAAACTTACACTATATCAGAAACTCACACTAATTTATATTTTCTTCTGTTAAACCTACACTAGCAAACTAAACTTTAAGGCAAAAACAGTAGACTTTAAAGGCTATAACTAAACTATCTTAACTTAATTATTTTATGTTAATAGGCTCCATTTGGTCTATGCATAATGTAAGGATAGCACATCGTTGCTAGCCTTTGCATTGTCTTTGCTAGTAGTAGTCGTGCAGTCGTCAAGTGTTAACTTAATTTGTCAACTTAAAGCCCTTTACCCGAGACTAGCAACTCGTAAAAACATTAAAAAGAATTTTTTTTTCTTTCTTTTCTCTTTCTTCTCCCACTTGCCTTTTGTACCTAAGCCTATGGCCCGGGCAGCTGGTGACCCGTTAACTAAAAGCTCTCACTACCCGGCTAGTTATGGACCTTCTGTCTGTAATTAGCCACCCCTAGGACGAAACGGGTGGCAATTTCGTCCGCAAAAGGTAAGCGCGTGAGGAAAGCTCTTTCTGAACAACAGAACCGTGCGGTCTTCTACACGTAAAATAAGCCATAAGTAACTGTAGTTCAGATCCTTCTTGTGGGACGGATGGTAATCCCATAAATCAAATTGAGTTAACACGACGACGACTTCTCCTCCCCAATTAGGCAACTTAGCTACCTATGACATAAGGGTCAACAACCTCAGTTAGTGTTCGACCTATTTTGATAGACGATGTATGACAGGTATTATGGATGATGAAGTATGCTAGTATTATGTCGCAGTGTTACACTAGACGAAATGTGACAGAGGTCCACATTTCTGAAGGGGGAGAGGGGGTACTGTCACGCTGCAATAATTAAGTCGCACCTCGACATTTCGAACTTACGCGCCACAGCCTAATTGACGTCTCTCCAGCCGAACGTTACTGACAGTTCGTGCGTTCGTCAAAAGATGGCGCTGTTCTAAGTATGGAATCTGATTCATCGTACGCGCACTAGAGGGCGCCTAAGTCGTTCTCCGCGTAATCTATATTTTAACTAAACAATTAACTTATTTTATTTATTTAATTCCTAACAACAAATACACTATTATAACACATTTTTTACAAACACAGTAACACATAAAAAATAGATCACACCTTTACCTTTCTACCTGACTGGCGTTGGTTGGTTGATTCGAAACTTAACGGAAACGGTCCCGCCCAAGGGCGGAGCTTTTTCAAAATCTGAAGGAACCGTTATTCCTGGATAAAACCAGAGGTTCTGGCCAAAATCGGCCACTTTTCGAATCTCCAACAACTGCCCGGCTCTTTCTTCTGGTAAGCACTCTCTGATCACTTTAACTCTAAATTGTGTATAGCTCCGTGTATGTCATTATTTAAATAATTTAAATTCTTAAAAAATTAATAACTCTGTTACTCTGCAGCAGAGATACTTGATCTCTATTCCTTTTAGCTATTACTTGAAAGTTGTAAGCTCTACAGCCGCTAATCTCGCACTTGAGTTCGAATCCTAACGGCCGTGTCGACCGTTGGATTACAAAAAAACTAGCTTTATATAACTTAGCTTCTATAGTTTTTGCCTGCTGTAACTCCGTACACTTGCGCCTGCCATGCACTGCAATTTAGCTTCCTCGGGATACGTCCCATCTGCATCGCAACGCCTGGCAGGACGCTACCAACTCTCTACTCTTTCTCACACCAGCCATTTCCGCAGGGCAGCTACCTTACCCCGCCGAATGTGGCTGGACGCAGGGGATCTACCGCCTGCCGATATGTAGCCAACCTGGCACACGGCACTGCACCCCGCAAGAAAAGCAATACTAACTAAATCAGCGGTACCGCTACTGCCATCCCTAATTTCGACGGCCCGCTACCGCTGAACACCACTGCCTTCACCAATTCAAGGCTGTCCCACTCCTGGAGCTTCCACCAAGGCGCGGTCTACCGAACCCTGCTGCCGCTACACCGAGCGTGACGCTGCCACCCAGTCACCGGACCGACAGATTCCCGAGGGAAGTGGAGGCATTGGATGGTGTAGAAATCTCAATTTAAAAGTCCGAATTTAGACCCAAGAGAACTTACTCATTCCTGAGAGATCTTTTGCTCATTTACTTAAATAAATTGTCGCGTATAGCCTACGGTTTCAAGCTTCTCTTTTTAATAAATGTATTAAGATATACATTGTTTTCTTCAATAACCACTAGGCTATCCCACTGTGACAAGAACCAATGTAGAACGGTCAAAAATTATAAATGTAAACATATTACAGTGAGAAAAAAACAAATCGATATTCTAAATTGCACTACCTGCTCAGATCTGTTCTTTTCTCCGGTCCATTATGGTTGCCTGGTAGAGATCGCTCTGTAGCGATAAGGCCGCCTATTGTTATCTTATTACTTCTGTATACCTTTTTTCTGTTTTGATTGTTAAATGTGGTGTTCAATAAAGAGTTATTGTATTGTATTGTATTGTATCGATGGTCGAGATCCTAGGATACTCGATGGGGTCGAAAATGCCCTTGTTAAAATGTACAAAAGTCAAAAGTATACGACGAACGACATAATTAGTCAAATAGCATTATGAACATTTTGGCCTCAAAGTATTCTGTCCCGAAAACTTCCAGACACGAGGACATCCAGACACAATGAAAGCTTGGAAACATTTTGACTAAAACCGTATGTTGGCCATAACATATTTTGCACAAAATATTCAGACAGATTGACCGGTGGTACAGTCACCAGCATAAATAAGTGATCACATTAGTCATGTTTGAAAAACCATACAAAACATGTAATAACTGAAAGCGACAAGGTACAAAAATTATTACTTATTTATGTCGTTGACTGTACAAATAGTTTGTACTTTATGAGTGTTATCTTAACATTCTATGCGTTTTGGCATTCGTACCTTCAAAATCGCAGTGAAACAGCCTCACGAGTCCTTCCGATCCGTCGACAGCCAGACAGGAGCCGCCGTTAAAACTGTCCTCGTAATACGGCTCGAGGCAGTCCGTTCCTTCCACAGGAAGAATGGTGTAGCGCGGGTAGGCGGGCGCCGACGCGGACGGCTCGGCGTCCGAGGCTTTCTTCTTGACCTTCTTCCTGGCTGACTGCTTGAGCTGCTGCCTCTGGGAGGGCCGGGGGGCCGCGGGCTCGAGCGCCAGCCGGTACGAGTGCGGGCCGTGAGCCGCGTTGGGCTGGTACTGCTGCTCGCGCAGGTTGTACCACGGGCTCGGCGACACCACCTGCCCGCAAGCCGCCTCACGAATATGTTCAACAACCGGCCCTAGGGTAGGTGCCAGATGGCAAGCTAAAACCAGGTGGCACAGGAATAGCGACTCGGCGGAACTTCGATCAACAATACCTACAACTAGATTCAAGGTCCCATACAAAGCGAAAACGTATATACCTAATGGTTCTTCTCTTTCTTTCACGACAATAAATATCCATTCCGCACAGCAAAAAGGATCACTGGAATCTACATTTTTTTTTTTATGAGAACTACTCCATGAATTTCTTGTTCCAGAACCACCGATCATTAGCGAGATGGTTGGCCAACATTGGCCAAACAATAAATTATTGATTTTTATGCGCATATTGTGGCATTGTAACACGTACTCACGTTGGCTGAAGTTGACGCGTACTGACAGAAATAAGAGCACAAATTTATTATTCAAATTTATTTCTTATTTCTCTGGCCGTTTTCAGAGCTGTCACGTCGAATCTAGTTGTATTGTTGATCGAAGCGGCGGAAGGAGTGCAAGCCGTCGGCTGAAAGGCATTGCGAGATGACTTCGCTCTGCTCCATGATCGAGTGGCTGGGCCGGTGATTTCATTCTTTGAGTTACTCAAAGAACACAGCTACTTTTTAAGATATAAGAATGATTATGAACAATTCACGACCTAGCTGAAAAAAATATGACACTGCTGAAATCACCGGCCCAGCCACTCGATCATAGAGCAGAGCGAAGTCATCTCGCAATGCCTTTCAGCCGACGGCTTGCACTCCTTCCGCCGCTTCGAGCAACAATACAACTAGATTCGACGTGACAGCTCTGAAAATGGTCAGACAAATAAGAGTACGTGTTACAATGTGCGCTTAAAAATAAATAATTAATTGTTTGGCCAATGTTGGCCAACCATCACGCCAATGATCGGTGGTTCTGGAACAAGAAATTCATGGAGTAGTTCTCATTTTAAAATAAAATATATTTTTTTGTAGATTTTCCAGTGATCCTTAGTAATCTAAACTAGAAACAAAATTTTAAAGATCAGCTAAAAACGTCATCCAACATGATGAAACCATGACTATCTGTGCAACAGCGTGCTGGCAGCGACATACCTCGCCGTACTGGCGGCGCGCGGGGCCCTGGCCGCGGCAGAAGGCCGTGCTGAAGGGCAGCGTGCTGGGCAGCTTGGTGGCCAGGAACGGCCACAGGCTGCCCCACAGCGCGCGCTCGCGGGACAGGAACTGCTGCAGCCGCCCGCCCCCAGCGTCTGACAACACAAACACTACACAACACTTGTTTCATAATCATCTTTTTTACAATACTATAAGTTCGGTTCATACGCTAAAAATGTGGCCAAGATGGATTGAAGGCTTTTACTGCATCCGGACTGCAAGATGACTGCCGACTGCCGAGTGACGACTTACCGGAGCTGGGCGGCGCGGCCTCGTGCGTCCAGGCGGGCGCGAACACGGCCAGCGAGCAGCCGTGCCGGTGCGCGATCTTCACCGCCTACAAACAAACAAAAAGTTTATTCGTAAAAGTTGCGCCCCCACACGTCGAGCCCCTGCAGCAGCGCGCGCCGCCCCAGCCGAACCCGGGCAGTACGCACGTGCTGCGTGTTGAGCTGCCCGCCGCCGAGGAAGTTGCGCCCCCACACGTCGAGCCCCTGCAGCAGCGCGCGCCGCCCCAGCCGAACCCGGGCAGTACGCACGTGCTGCGTGTTGAGCTGGCCGCCGCCGAGGAAGTTGCGCCCCCACACGTCGAGCCCCTGCAGCAGCGCGCGCCGCCCCAGCCGAACCCGGGCAGTACGCACGTGCTGCGTGTTGAGCTGGCCGCCGCCGAGGAAGTTGCGCCCCCACACGTCGAGCCCCTGCAGCAGCGCGCGCCGCCCCAGCCGAACCCGGGCAGTACGCACGTGCTGCGTGTTGAGCTGCCCGCCGCCGAGGAAGTTGCGCCCCCACACGTCGAGCCCCTGCAGCAGCGCGCGCCGCCCCAGCCGAACCCGGGCAGTACGCACGTGCTGCGTGTTGAGCTGCCCGCCGCCGAGGAAGTTGCGCCCCCACACGTCGAGCCCCTGCAGCAGCGCGCGCCGCCCCAGCCGAACCCGGGCAGTACGCACGTGCTGCGTGTTGAGCTGCCCGCCGCCGAGGAAGTTGCGCCCCCACACGTCGAGCCCCTGCAGCAGCGCGCGCCGCCCCAGCCGAACCCGGGCAGTACGCACGTGCTGCGTGTTGAGCTGGCCGCCGCCGAGGAAGTTGCGCCCCCACACGTCGAGCCCCTGCAGCAGCGCGCGCCGCCCCAGCCGAACCCGGGCAGTACGCACGTGCTGCGTGTTGAGCTGGCCGCCGCCGAGGAAGTTGCGCCCCCACACGTCGAGCCCCTGCAGCAGCGCGCGCCGCCCCAGCCGAACCCGGGCAGTACGCACGTGCTGCGTGTTGAGCTGCCCGCCGCCGAGGAAGTTGCGCCCCCACACGTCGAGCCCCTGCAGCAGCGCGCGCCGCCCCAGCCGAACCCGGGCAGTACGCACGTGCTGCGTGTTGAGCTGCCCGCCGCCGAGGAAGTTGCGCCCCCACACGTCGAGCCCCTGCAGCAGCGCGCGCCGCCCCAGCCGAACCCGGGCAGTACGCACGTGCTGCGTGTTGAGCTGCCCGCCGCCGAGGAAGTTGCGCCCCCACACGTCGAGCCCCTGCAGCAGCGCGCGCCGCCCCAGCCGAACCCGGGCAGTACGCACGTGCTGCGTGTTGAGCTGCCCGCCGCCGAGGAAGTTGCGCCCCCACACGTCGAGCCCCTGCAGCAGCGCGCGCCGCCGCGGGCCCGCCGCCGCCGCGCCCCGCGCCGCCTCCGCCTCCGTCCACGCGTAGTTCGTGAACAGCGCGTCGCACAACACGAAGAACGCCCTGCAACCACGACACACACTCACGCGACGCCTCTGCCATCCACTAGCCCAACATAGATAGACAGGATGTTTGGTAGCTAGGTGCAAAGTTTTAAGGGAGTGATATTTTTGAACATTTTAAGAAGATTTTAAGCCATACATGTCTAATCCGACATTTTTTGAAATTTCATGAAAATATCCAGAATTTAATAGAAACGAGTCAATATTGCACCAATGAGCGTCAATTTGTAATCAAAATCTTTTATTTCGGATAGTTTAATGTGTATTGGACCAAATTAAATAATTTTTCAATACAGTTGCATAAAAAAACACCCCCTTTTTTGGCTGTTTTGCGTGCGAAAAGTTTGTTTTTGCGCACTAGTGCGATTTACTTTTCTGTTTTTTTTTTAATTTGTGCTTATTCCCAATTCACGACTACTTACCGAAGAGTTATTATAATGTTAGTTTGTACAAATAAAAACCTATATTAATGTAAAAATATCAAAATATAGAGATTTTATATTTTTCACCTCACTAGCTCGGAAAGCACTTTTTGTTTGTTTGACACCTATTGAGAAAATCGCTTTTTATCCACATGTGGAGAAAGAGTTTTGACCACAGATTAGAAAGATATAGTACAGGATTTAGACATTTGAAGGAAGCTTAAGTGATTTTTGACAGCTAATAAAACGTGAAACGTTAAAAGTGCTGAATTTTTATCACAATTATTGAATTGCATCGAGTAAAAAACACTAAATACAGTCGTAAGAACCTTTATTTTAAAAACTTTATTTTAATTCATAAATATCAGCATTCAACATTAACCTTCATTCTTGTTGTAAAAACGGATAAAATGTTCTGACAGTCCAAGTACCTAAGTCAATATGCGAACAGAACGCACCCGAAATATATTTTTTTATAAAATTCATCCCTTTTAGGAGAGGTAAAGGAATTATTGTCCATTCAGCCATATTAAAAATTGTAATGCCAGTTCACTGTTTGTGCACAGAAGCACTTGATGGTCCCAACGGAAGACCAGCGCTGTCTGTAAGGCCAGCATTATGCTGAGGTAGAACCATTTCGTGATTGTATTATGTTGTTACTTCTTTTTTTTCTGTAATTTATATCACGAATAAATGTTTTCTTTCTTTCAAATAATTAAAAAAAAATTATGTCAAAACTATTCAATTAAGCCGTCAACGTTAAATATTCGCATGTTTTTCTAGTTATTTTGTTATTAAAAATTAGTGATAGTACAAACCCTTTTTCTTATTTGCCTCGCTGTAAAGTTATTTTACGCCTCGTGTGTTGAAACACTCGCTACGCTCAGGATTCTATTTTTGAACCACTCGCTTCGCTTGTGGTCAATCATAGAATCCTTTCGCTGCTCGTGTTTCAAATGAACACTCGCAGGTGAAATACAACTTTCCCCCCTTGTATAACAAATAACTATTATTACTAGCCTCTTTATCATTATTTTTATAAATATTGAATTCCTAAAAACGGTTCTGTCAAAGTGGTAGCGTTTTTCCAACTGCAACCATGGTTTTTAAGGTTTTTTAAGGCTTTTTTGTTTATACAATTTAAATATACGAAAAATCGAACATAATGATACTATAAGGTAGTAATAATAGTAAAGTGTTATATATGTCGGAGATTAAACTGAAGCAGAGATAATTTTATTGTATTGACATTACAATTAATACTATCTGTTCAATGAGCTTAAACGCCATCTGTCGGACAAAATTGAAACTGTTGTTGAGTAAACGCGCGCGATACGCCTGGGTAGAGTCGGTAAAGCAGACTGTTATGGCGGCGCTGGGTGGTTAAAGCAGTCGGGGTAAGAGACTGGGAGTCTGCCCGTAGAACTGGAACAGCGGGAAAGAGATTTTTGAGGTTTAGTGAGTTTTATTTTGTTTACTTGAAATGAAAAACGCGAATGACGAGATTTGTGGACTGGACCTACCGGTTTGCTTAATTAACAGAATTGTTAAAGTTAAGCTTAGTGTTAGGGACATTTGTTGACAAAGTGTTGTGAATTAGTTATTTCAAATTACTTTATTCTGTTGCATTTTTTTCGCAACTGTATTAAAAATCGTCGTTCGATACACGCGCGGAAATGTCATTGTCTCGCCTTTCGGCTCGTGGCAAGATATCGCGAGACTCGTGAAGTAATGACATATTTTCCGCACTAACATCGAAATGTACTATTTAAGTGTATGTCTTGCCACAAAACAAAATGGAGGCATTCGAAATTACTAAAAATGTCTTATTTTGGAACACAGTCATTTTTCTGTACCATAAAAAAAAATGGCGCATTAATGGCCGAGTACGTCGAGTACTGTTACGTAAATGCTGACTTGTTGTGTTCCGTGAGGGTGTTCTGCCAGTGCAGCTCGCCCTGCTCGGTGACGCTGTCGTACCACACCAGCTCGGCGGCCGGCAGCTCGCGGTGCAGCAGCGCGTGCAGGTGCCGCACGAACGCCAGCAACGCCGCCGGCTTCGATATCTACCGACACACAGGGGCTACTGACTTGTTGTGTTCCGTGAGGGTGTTCTGCCAGTGCAGCTCGCCCTGCTCGGTGACGCTGTCGTACCACACCAGCTCGGCGGCCGGCAGCTCGCGGTGCAGCAGCGCGTGCAGGTGCCGCACGAACGCCAGCAACGCCGCCGGCTTCGATATCTACCGACACACAGGGGCTACTGACTTGTTGTGTTCCGTGAGGGTGTTCTGCCAGTGCAGCTCGCCCTGCTCGGTGACGCTGTCGTACCACACCAGCTCGGCGGCCGGCAGCTCGCGGTGCAGCAGCGCGTGCAGGTGCCGCACGAACGCCAGCAACGCCGCCGGCTTCGATATCTACCGACACACAGGGGCTACTGACTTGTTGTGTTCCGTGAGGGTGTTCTGCCAGTGCAGCTCGCCCTGCTCGGTGACGCTGTCGTACCACACCAGCTCGGCGGCCGGCAGCTCGCGGTGCAGCAGCGCGTGCAGGTGCCGCACGAACGCCAGCAACGCCGCCGGCTTCGATATCTACCGACACACAGGGGGGCTACGTTCGCATCATACAGACGACCGGATGGCCTAGTGGTCAGAGAACCTGACTATGAAGATTGAGGTCCCAGGTTCAATCCCCGGTCGGGGAAATTGTATGAAAAATACGAATGTTTGTTCTCGAGTCTTGGATGTTTAATATGTATTTAAGTATGTATTTATTTATAGTATAAGTGTCGGAGCATCGTCACAATAACTAGACTTATGATAGTTAAAGAGATGTACTTTGTAGTTGCGAACAGTCGTTAATTGTACTTTGTTGAATGTACCCTCATAAGTTATTGCTTTTATGAAACGTCAAGCGATGACAGCTGTTATTGCGGTATCGCTTGGGGGTGGTCTGTGCTTGGCTCAGTTGCAACTACCTGCAATGTTGTTAAAATGACACAATTACATCTGGTGACAGTTGGGAGTGGAAAGCAGTCTTGATCGGGACTTGACTGAGTTCAGACGTCTAAAGTAATCCATTTGCATCGACGTACTGCTTTGAGTTTAATGGTGAATTGTTAGTGATTCGGAGTGTAAAGTGCCATTGCACTAAGTATATCGAGCCTTATTTCGGTGCTAAGCGGTATTCAGAACATTGATAGGCCAGTCAGTGGGCGTAAGCACAGAACTCTCCACGTTTCGTCTCTTAGAGTGTGTGATAATCCTGAATCCTTTGTGTAAGCGCCATTTCAATAAAGACTGGCTGTACAAGTGTAACACGTGCGCTGTTATTTCTATCTCATTAATGTACCTTGAAAATGGTCGAGATGGTGACCTAAGCTCGGCTACGCATAAAGCTCGGTTGAATCCTGACAGACCAATCAGTTCATCCAATCCTTTAGTCTTCGACATAAGTATGTTTATACGTTGTCTAGTGCCCATATTACAAGCTATGCTTAGTTTGGGACTAGGTCAATTGGTGTCAATTGTCCCAAGATATTTATTTTTATTTATTTTATTCAACCATCTCACTATCAAAATGGAGGTGTGAGCGGAATTACACGAAGCGAATTAGATGGCTTATGGTAGCGACCTTGCATGAGGTCCTACCACCAACTACAGACCTTGTTCTCGATGTTGAGCAGCCAACCATCGAACTTGAGCGTCTTCGCGATGGAGACGAGGGCGGCCGCGAAGCCCTGCCACTCCTCGGGCTCCGCCAGCAGCTTGTCCCAGATCGCGCAGCCCTCACCCCACTCCGTTATTACTGTGCCTGCAACAAACACCATAACGCTGATATAGTAAAGCTGATATAGTTATTTGTTATACAAGGGAGCAAAATGATGTATTTACGGCGAGGGCGCTACAGGCGCTAATCCAGAATGTAGCGATGGATTCTACAATAGAACTCTGAGCGTAGCGAGGGATTCTAAAGTAGAATCGTGAGAATAAAATTTAAGTAGGTATTGTAGTAACATGTTATTTTGAAAAAAATGACTTTCAGCCAAGTTTCTTGCGGCGCATTCTTTTTAGCAATGATGGTATTTCCGAATGCGCTGGTAGTTTTAAAAAAAGACATGTAAAAGAGCAAAATAAAGTTTTGAATTATTTGTCACTAGCTTCTGCCCGTGACTACGTCCGCGTAGAATTAGACCTTCATTAGGCAGCTACAACCTTTAACATGTTTATCGCTATCCCACGAGAACTATACAATTTTCCGGGATAAAAAGTAGCCTATGTTTTAATCTAGGATACTAGCTATCTCCGTTCCAAATTTAATACAAATCCGTCCAGTCGTTTCAGCGTGAAGAAGGAACAAACATACACACTTGCATCGTCACATCCATCTATTCATCCTCACAAACTTTCGCATTTATAATATTAGTAGGATAATGATATCTTCCTTACCAATTACCTTGACCCCGTGCGCGTGCCCAACGTTGATCCAACCCAGCGGAGGTATCGTGATGAAGTGGTGGCTGAAGTAGCAGAATACGTCCACAACCGCCCAGTTGTAGAATGTGTATGCGTCATGGTTACTTGTTCCGTTTAATTTGCTAAAAAACAGTTTTTATAGATTGTACTTTTTATTGACAGTAAGTAAGTACTTACTTTGATATCCATTCTACACTTATTCTACATTATTACCAAATATAGAAGCGAACCGATCTCTAGAAATCGGTCTGACCTGTAAGATTTGACCCAAATAAGTTTTTTTTAATTAATTTTTAATACAATTTTTTTTTGCTGACTGTACTTGCATTGTCATCGATCCTACGCAAGTGCATCAAATTCAAGGTCACAGAGGCGTCCCTAGCCCTTGTGGCGCCCGTGTGCAAGCAGTACTCTGGCGCCATAACACGGTCGCAGGGTCTTTGAGAGCGCCGGGGCCGCGAGCGACGCATCTTTGGAGGTGTCGCACTAAAGGGCGCTCGGCGCCCCCTTAGACCTGGCGCCCGTGTGCGCCGCACACCCTGCACCATAGGTAAAGACGCCTCTGCAAGGTCAAGTTAAATAAAAGCTGATAATAAAAACAAAGACAAATTACGAATAGTGGGTCAGGATCAAAATTTAATGTTAGTTATTTATTTAATTTTATTTTGCCGCCGAGCAAGCAGATGAGTAAAAAGAAGAAAAACAATAATAACAATAAAATAATAATAATAATAATAATAACAGGACAGGACAGGACTATTGTTGCCAATAAGCCTGATATTGTGCTAACAGACCGATCCCAGCGCCAGGCAGTGCTTGTTGATATCACCATCCCCCATGACGAGAACCTCGTGAAAGCCGAGAAGGACAAACTCAGCAAGTACCTTGACTTGGCTCACGAGGTAACCGCCATGTGGGATGTTGACTCAACAATCACTGTCCCGATAGTAGTTTCGGCGAACGGTCTGATAGCGAAGAGCCTTGACCATCACCTTAAAAGGCTCTCGCTAGGTGGTTGGGTCAAGGGTCAGATACAGAAGGCGGTACTCCTGGACACGGCCCGCATAGTCAGGAGATTCCTCTCTTTGTCGCCCTGACCACCGGCAGCTTAGGCCCCGCCTCGCTGCCGGCGGCACCCTAGGTTAGGTTTTTATAATGTTTTTATATTTTGTATTAATATTGCTTTATTACTTTTTATTTCAATATTGTAAAAACCTAACTTAAGATAAAAGATAAATATACCGAATAATAATAATAAAATAATATTAATAATAGTAATAGTTAAAAAATAATTAATCTTTCTTTTTTTAATAATTAATATAAATGTAAGTGAATGGTTATAAATCTGAATAAAGGCTAATAAATAAATAAATAAAAATTTATTTAATTAATTAATCAATTAATTTTTATTTTAGTTTGAAATTACCTTAACTTCTAACTGACGTCTACTAACCACTGCAAGTTAATTTGTCTTGTGGTCCCAAGATACAGGCTCTGCCTAGTTTGGGGTCTGCCATTAATCTAAAATTTTAACGAGGCTTAAGACATAGGTAGTATAATGCTCACCTGTCATCATGATATCCATTGGCCATATCATGACAAACTAACGTCTGCGGCAAGTCCTTCCTCTTGTGTCGACCGACCTCTTCCTGGTCTGGATCGAAATGACAAAACGTTTCTGGATACTCCACCTTAATCTCGTAGTTCTCCTCAGGATGATTCTGACGTACTATATCCATATTCCTTATGGCATATTCACTGTGGGGATTTAAGTCCACGCACAGGGATCTCCAAGCTGGCGGGTTCTTTAAGAACTCCGCAACTTCCTTCAGCGAATCCAACGGCTTGCAAACGAACCTGTCGTCCTCTGTTTCGATGTCACCGGAAAGAGATGATTGCGAAGGTGTTTCGTCCATTTTGCATCGAATTTGACTGAACTGAGACGAAAAACTGTTGATTGTGCAATTAATTATTATTAAATAGATAAGGAAACATTGTATCACGTATAAGGGAACATATTAAATGTTATTTATTATCTTTTAAGGTTATTTGTTTATCAACTCAGCTGACAATGACACTTGTGTGTTGTGACAGCACGGCACACGCGCATGACAGGACGTCAGCTCCGAAACAAGGAACGAAACGAATGCGAACGGCGGACAATCCACGCAGCACGAGTTTTAATAGAACGTCAACTAACAATTAATAAATTTTGATGTGATATAATTATTCATAGGTACAGAAAATAGGGTAACGATAGTGACTATCGGAAATGATTCATAATGTTTCTGAACTTTGTCCCTCAGTTTTGCAGCCGAGCTGCGGCATACTACTAGAGGAGGCGCGTCATTAAAAAAATTCGAACCTCCAAACATCATTTCAGCATAGATTTCAGTGGCGGTTGGCAAGACTTTGCGGGGTTCGGCCGGATAGCTACCACCTACCACCGTCTCATCTCACAATCCTGTAATGCCAATCTAACATAAGATGTGCAATAGCGGCGTTGTGGAATAAACGGATCACTCACGTCTTAAAGTCGAAAAAACTAATGCTCGACTTGTTCTTTCTCGTGGAGCGCTTGTTTAACGCAACTCGACGGCTGCAGCTCACAACTACACCTTAGGGTGCGACCACACCGCCGTTTAAAAAACGGTGGCGTTACGGAATTGCAACAAAATGTATGAAGAAACGGTGAGAAAACGTGACGCATACGACACGTCACTGCGTTTAAACACCCTTAACCTTCCTTGTAATGCGTAGGTACCTAGTTTCTCGCCAGTAGTCTGTGCCAGTAGTAGGTTTTTTTTTATATGAATAGGAAGGGAAACGAGCAAGTGGGTCACCTGATGGTAAGTGATCACCACTGCCCATAGACACCCGCAACCCCGGAGGTACAATATTATTACAAAACAATTTCAAAATAAAACGGTACTAGGTATCACAGCTATCAGTTATTAAGCAATAGGGTACGTAAAGTTTTTGAACATTTGCTACAAGCATATATAATATATAAAAATCAAGGAACCCTGACTGTGTGAGTGACAGATTTTTATTTAAGTGTTGTGTTGTGGCTTTTGATATCTCAGAAAGATATATTTGTTTCGGTCGTATGTAAGTATTTATTGTTAGTATTGCTGATAATAAAGTAGCTCAGGAAACATGTTCCACTTAATTGATGATAAGTTTTTCCTGTTGTTCCTACTGTTGGAGTACATCGCGTTGCATAATTATTATGCACAGAACAAAACTGTATCTACCTCGGAGGTACTTACGTACGTAGCTGCCAGGGCGAGGAATATGAGGCGCCAACTGGTGAGCAAAAAAACGATAGCTAATTCCCATTGAAATGTACCTTAATCAAAAACATGAAATATTTATTTTTTCTCTCTCAATTAGCGATCTAAGTTATAATGGTTGTTAATATTATTTCACCTATAGGTGTTTCTTTAACCCGTCGAGCGTCCTGTGCACACCCGTGTGTGCGCAACGGGTTAAGAAAATGTAAGGAAATGTCAACAAAGACGCTGACGGAGCTGTCTACTTCAAAATATTGAAGTGTAAATCTAACAAAAATGTACCTTACGCATTTTTTTGCTCCAGGATACCCTTATAATTGCAAATATTGTTTAAAATTGTTAGAGCTGTTCAATTAATATGACATCGGACTTTAAGAGATGTTTAATATTTTTATGGCCTAAAATTCCTGGGTCTTTGTCAAATGCGACAAATAAAAAAAGCACTTCCTGTCACGTCACATGTCACTGTCACTTAACCAACCCAACTGTAATAAAATTGTTATTATCATTCCACTAAACTTGTTTAGCTTTTGGTTTTTTTAGTTTTTTAAGTAGTTATTTCTAGAATAAGTTTAATGCAATCATTTAACCACCTTATTGGGTCGTCTAGTCAAATATTTTTATTACAAACCAATGACGAAATGGTGTGCTATCGGAAGATTTCTTCAAATAAGATTATGTACTTTTACCGTGATTGTGCTCTGTCTCTTAGCAATTGTGCACTTGTTTACCATTTACGGATATTATAACTATACTCATATAGACAAGGACTCCATAGATTCTATGCTTTATAAGAAAGTGCATCCTGATGTATTGAAAATAAGAAAACCGAACTGCACGTATAAGAACATACTGCGGAGTGCCGCTACGATACAAGCTTGGGAGATCGGCAAGGATTCTAATGAGTTCTCAGCCGCGGGCATAGACAGCGGGAGCTACGTGCCGCAGCAGTGTAAACCCCTGTTTAGCGTAGCTGTGATAGTCACGTACAGAAATAGGCAGAGGCAACTTGATATTTTTTTACCATACATGCATAACTTTTTGAGAAAACAGAACATTCATTATAAGTAAGTATTATAATGCTAAACTCACTAAACAAACCTTTTGATTACGATAGGGCCTTGGCACTAATACTTGCGGCCAGGGCCGTCTTTAAACTATTTGAGGCCCTGGGCACATTAGGATCATGGGGCCCCTATGACCTAAATATCGGTTATCATTTGGTAATCTGGCAGGAACTAGGGGGCCCCATTCGATCGCGGGGCCCTGGGCACGTGCCCATAGTGCCCAGTGGAGAAGAGGGGCCTGCTTGCGGCCCTACCATGGTGTCTTAATGAGATTCAATTCTGAACCAAAGTTAGATCAATCCCTGTCAGATCCATACTAATACATACACATATACATATACATATAGTCTAACTAGAATTGGAATTACACACATACGAGGTAGATAGAGCCTAAGGTAACAAGACCTAAAGGCCATGTAGATCAGAATTGAATAGCTTTAAGACGTCATGGTAAGGCCCCTGTTCTCATCACTGGCACAGTGCTGTGTCAATGTTCTGAAATACAACCCCTTGCAAAAAAAAAACGGGTACCTATGGTTTTATGGGTTTTTTTCTTGTTTTTTAGGTTGACTGGAAGAGATCCCTTAAAGGGATAAGTCCACCTTTGTGCATGTATCTCAGTGTTTGTCAATTGTATTTGTCTTGTTTATTTTGCACAATAAAGAGTTTACATACATACATACATATTTTTAAAATTTTTAGGCATTAAATCTTAGAAAGTAAGCTTTTGTGCACATAAAGTATAAAAACCATGGGTGCCCGTTTTTTTGCAAGGGGGTGTACATATCACATTTTAAAAACCTAGCTGTTGTCTGTGACTCTTTCTGTGCAGAATTCACTTATTGCTAACCTGTGGGACCTTTGTGATTTTCTATGATATGCATAAAGCCCGACCAGGAAAATAAGAACCTGCTGTACCACTCTGTCGCAGTGAGCCACCGCTGTACTTTTCAAGGAAACCACTGTGACGTGTATTATAATATGGTTCTACTGCGTGTTCTTATTTTCCTGGTCGGGCTTTAAAATAGTATAATCAGATATCACACTTGGACAAATATAACCAAGCTTATTTTTCTAAGACACATGCTAACAGCTATAAAAAAATGTATTTAAAGCCCATTTTAAGTAAAGTTATGTATTAAATCTATATAAGTATGTTTATCCGTAGTCTAGTGCCCATATCACAAGCTTTGCTTAGTTTGGGGCTAGGTCAATTGGTGTCAATTGTCCCAAGATATTTATTTATTTATTTTATTTATTTTAAATGGATGACTAAATGATTACTGGTAAAATTTAGGAAACTATTATTCTTATTGATAAGGACTATTAAATAAAACCATGGTAGCCCAGTAGTTTGACATAGTAAAATAATAATAAGATAATATTTTTGATGTTATATTTGTTATGCTTTAGGGTGCGACCACACCGCCCGCTTAAAAAACGGTGATGTTACGGAATCGCAACAAAATGTATGAAGAAACGGCGAGAAAACGTGACGCATACGACACGTCACTGCGTATACGCGGCGGTTTGGTCGCACCCTTACTTGAAATTTGCTGTGTTTTAAACTTAAACTTAAAAGTGCAACCACACCGCCGCGTATACGCAGTGACGTGTCGTATGCGTCACGTTTTCTCACCGTTTCTTCATACATTTTGTTGCGATTCCGTAAACGTCACAGTTTTTTAAGCGGTGGTGTGGTCGCACCCTAAACTTGTTTGTTTTAATTTTCGTTGTTCTTTCCAGGATATATTTAATAGAGCAACAAGATGAGAAGCCGTGGAACAAAGGCCTGTTGTACAACGTTGGAGCTCGGCAAGCTATCGCCGACAAATTTCCCTGTCTGATCCTGCAAGATGTGGACCTCTTGCCTCTTGACGAAAGCAACCTCTATGTATGCACGTTGGAGCCCCGTCATCTAAGTGCTAGTATTAACAAATTCCGATTTGTCCTGCCATATGACTGGCTGGTGGGAGGAGTAGTTGCTATACGCACTGAGCAGTATGAGGCAGTGAATGGGTTTTCGAACCGTTTTCTGGGTTGGGGGGGTGAGGATGATGATTTTTCTGCAAGGTTACATATGCATAATATGAGAATTTCAAGGTAAATTCACCTTTATTTCTCACTTTTTCTTTGTTTATTGGGATTTGGCAAGGATGTAATACATGGTTTTGTTTAAGATTTGTTATGGTTAGTTTTCCATTAGACATTCTTACCTGAAGGTATGAAGTGGCTTATACATACATATGAAGCATATTATTTTTCATCTGATGTCTACATTTCCCACAAGGCTATTTATGACAGGTTGGAAGTTCCTATGTAGAAAAAGCGAAAAACTCAATTCTCGAAACATTTTTGTATAAGAGTACCTATTAAGAGTGAAAGTATAAAAACGAAACAAAATAAATTTTTCTTATTTACTGAGCCATATTGCTAAGATTCCAGGACTCGTTTTATCGTGCCCCAAACTCTTCCAGCAACCCCACGGCCGCTGTAGTGTAGTGATGTGATGTAATATTGTTGTCAGGTTTCCTCGTGAGATGTCGCGCTACACTATGCTGGTGCACCGGGCGGAGGCGCGCAACGAGCAGCGCTTGCGCATCATGGCGGAGAACGCGCGCGCGGGCCGCGCCGGCGCCGCTGCCGACGGGCTGCGCGCCGCCCCCCGCGCCGCGCACGCGCAGGTCAGGCCGCACCGTCTATTCACGCTCATCGCTGTCCATACATAAATTCCAGCCGTTCCTTACCCAACTATAGTTTGCCCAACTGGTTTCCTTTTCCTGGGTAATTTTGCCTTTCGGGCAACTGAGGGTTCCTAACTATGCTAACCTACCTATTTTTGTATTTACAATATTATTGAGTGATTCTAAATCATGGCGGGCACTGAACTATTCCAGCTAGCGTTGTATGCCATCAGCGAAATGTGGTCTGCCATCACTAAGGTTGAATATCTCTCGCATGTCGTTAAATGTTGATAACTGATAAAATATCCAGTAGGCTTATTGTCTAACTCGCTCGCAATCGCCATCGTGTTCATTTTGACAGTTAATGTAACTTCAACTTCAACTTTTTGTATATGGCAACCGGTTGCTTATGGTTGACAACCACTCTTGCCAATGACACCTGACAGCAGCAAAGTGTATATTGTGTTTGACCGGTTTTCAATTTTGGTTCCTAAACGAAGGTTGTAGTTGTGTGCGTTTGTTGAATACCTGGAATGGACATACACAGTACATAGACATTACAAAACATTTACACGATTACAGAACACAAATTACAAACAAACAGTAAACAATGACTAAGGGAGAGACAAAAGCGGGAGAAAGCACCTAAAGTTTGA
Source organism: Pandemis heparana (assembly GCA_963854515.1). Classification (NCBI taxonomy): domain Eukaryota; kingdom Metazoa; phylum Arthropoda; class Insecta; order Lepidoptera; family Tortricidae; genus Pandemis; species Pandemis heparana. The sequence goes on along the minus strand of OY978013.1, from coordinate 16,550,383 downwards.
TTTTTTCTTTGCTAATGTATTTAATAAGTAAGTTTAGGATTTTTTTGTTAGAGGATGTAAGATGGAGAAGGGATTTAAAATCTATGGGTTTGGGGATATAGGGAGGGAGAAGCTGGTATAGAGGAACCGATCTGTTCGGGCAGTTGAAAAATATGTGGTCCACCGTGCCCTCCTCTAAACCACATGCACACATGGGGGATTGGACAATACCCCATCTGTGCAGGCGGACAGGAGTACAGGTGTGACCTATGCGTAATCTGCAAATTACTGAGGTGGTCCGTTTGCTGGCTTGACGAAACCGGAAGAACCATGGCTTGAGAGGGATCTTGGGTTGGATTTCTCCGTAATGGCGGCCTTTACTCTGAAGGGAATTTTCGAACTGACGGAGCCAGTTGGAGTCAAGATCTGATTTGGCAGAGGAAAAGAGGTCGTAGAAGTAACACTGGGAATGATCCAGGCTGCCAATTTCAATAGCTTCCTTAGCGCAAGCGTCGACGATCTCATTGCCCTGTATCCCAGAATGACTGGGAATCCAGGCCAATGAGACGTCGAGGTTGTGAAGCTGACACTCATAAAGGGAATGTCTGATTAGAAGAACTAGGGGGTAACTAACTTTGGAAAAAAATGGATTAGCCTTGATGGTCTGCAAACTGCTAAGTGAGTCCGAAAAGATTATTGCCTTGCGAATCCCGTGCGTACTTACAAATCTAATGGCTTCCAAGATCGCCACAAGTTCCCCAGTAAAGACTGAAGTCAGTGGAGGGCATTTATAGCTTAGGATAATCGAGTACTTCGGGATCCATACTGCTGAACCCACTGTGCCTCCTACTACAAGTCTGGATGAATCCGAAAATAATAATAACCAGCCACGCCACTGATTATCAACCTTATTGAGGAAGGATTGGTTGGCGCCCGGTTCACCTTTTACAATACCAAAATCCAGGATTACACTCGGCTGGTAAATAAGGGCATCGTAAGGAGTAGAGAAGAGAGGAGATAGGGAGCAAGAAAAAGACGGATTAGGGAGATCGGTGAATTTACGTAAGCTAGTTATCAGGCAGGGAGGGTTTTTGTTGAACCAGTATCCGCTATCAGTTATTAAAGAGGAGAGCAGTTAATGTATGGGCTGACAATTGGCATCGGAATCAGCTAGCTGTCACATTCATACAACAACTGTCAAAATGAACACGATGGCGATTGCGAGCGAGTTAGACAATAAGCCTACAGGTCTAATTTAAACTATATGAAATGAAGCATGTAACTGATAGCAGCTAAGCTGGTTTGTGATTGTGAGGTTAGATGTTCTATTTTATTAACGCTGGGTGTTGTTAGATATTATTACTTAGTGTTAAATTGGCCAATTGTATTCCTTTCTGTTTTCTACATTTGAAAACAATTAAGTATTACTTGTCTTCCAGAACACTTGTTTAGTAAGTCAAGGATTATGATGATTACTCGGTAGGTATTAATAATAAATATGCAATATAAGTATAACATATTAAATTATATTAGGTTTGTACATATATGTATAGAGATAGAGAGCATCAGAGCAAACAAGTGTGGGTTTAATTGGGTGTATAATATTTTCTGTTTTTCAACCCCACGTAAAATGTGATTGTTATTGTGATTGTGGCGAGATCTTTATAAATTGTTAAGTCCTACAGAATTTAGTAGTGCTACTGTATGCAGCTCAAACATAATGAGGGTCCTTAAAACACGACTGTGGTGGTATGAAACGAGCGCTGGCGAGTTTTATAATAAGCTCACACAAGTGTTGTATGTACTGTAAGTCTTAATTATGTACAGTTGCATACAATATTTTATCTACACATATAATTTAAGTAAAGTATTTTAGAGAAAATGGGCTTGAAAGCGGAAAAACTTCATCATTATCGTCATTATCATTATGATTTGATGACCGGATAGCCTAGTGGTTAGTGACACTGACTATGAAGCTAGAGGTCCCGGGTGCGAATCCCGGTAGGGGCAGACAGTTGTATGATGAATATGAATGTTTACGCCCGAGTCATGGATGTTGTATGTATTTATCTACATTATATAAGTAGGTATGTTTATTTGTTGCCTGGTACCCATATTACCAGCTTTGCTTAGTTTGGGGTTAGGTCAAGTGGTGTAATTTTTCCCAAGATAATGTAATGCTGTAATGCTGTTCATGATTTACGGTTTCTGAACGCATTACAAACCATTTTTTATACAAAGTGCATGTATATTTTTTATGTTATTTTTACGTAACTAATTTATAAGCTAAGTAATTTGAAAAAAAAAACTGATTCGAGGACTGATTTGGTATAGACTTTTGGCGTGTGTGATCTTAGGGTGCGACCAAACCGCCGCGTATACGTAGTGACGCGTCGTATGCGTGACGTTTTCTCACCGTTTCTTCATACATTTTGTTGCGATTCCGTAACGTCACCGTTTTTTAAGCGGCAGTGTGGTCGCACCTTTACCGTTCGTTCTAGAAAGAGACGGGTATTCTATCGCGCGTGCGTCGCGACTCTCACGCTCTCGAGCTAGCCGGGTTAGTTTCGTGTGTTTACAAGATTTCTCAAGAGTTCTGAAATAATTCAGCAGGCCCCTATTTCACCAACACGACAATTGTCGGTGACAAGTGACAATTCTCTTTACATTACAAACTCGACGAGAATCTACGCCGGTTGGCTGCATATCGGCTCCATCTTTATTTTTCTGTTTTCTGCATGTTCTCATTATGTAACTTCCGTAAAAAAATACCCTAACAAAAATTCCTTGCTACCCGAACTTTTTGGTGTATTTGTTTTTTTTACAATAAATTCTTTGATTATTGTTTAAAATCACTTAGATTAAGATTTAAATGAAGTGCATTTACATATTTATAATCTAGAGTTAGATACTATTTTGTGATCAATTTTACACTAAGATTATTTAATCGAAGAGTTCTTATCTAGATGGCAGCTAAGTTCAAAGTAAAAGGAACTGGCGATTTGTTATACACGAACATGAAATACTAAGTTGAAATGCTCGGTTTCAGTGTATTCAGTACCCTGTGGAAACATATCAATTTTATATACACAATTAAATACAGTTATATGTGGTAAACCAAGGTTAAATTTGCTAAGGATTTATTCACAGGGTAGAAACTGTAAAACTGAGTTTTCATCTTGAATTTTTTTGATATATTTAAATAATATTTCAATTATTATAATTATTTAGAACGCCTATGCCATTTGATTATCGTTTCTGAACATAATATTGTCGTGAAGTCTGATATGGACGTAAATAAAAAAATGTTTGTTATTGGCGTATTTATGTGACTGTAAAAATATTTAATGTTAGGTTGTTAAATCTAGTAGTTTGATGGTATTATTGTAGTCTTCAACACCCTTATCTGATCAATCGTGCATATTTTAAGGTTGTGATAAATATTTCATTTGTACCTACACGAATGAAATCAGCTAAGGATGCCGTCGACTGTGTATTCAAGGTCACCAATATGTTACAGACGCATTAATATGTAAACGTTTCCACATTTACAAAAGTATGTATATACGCAAAATTACTTGGTTAAGTACAGAAGCCTATCTTTCAAAATGATGTATTCTAATTGCCTTAAAAATTATGTATACAAGCGAAATTTAGCTGTAAAAATTACTAAGTAGCCTCTCGCTTTTTCATGCCAAAGCTGCTGAACGCATTTTTAAGAATTTTGATTTAGGCACTAGACATAAAAGAAAATACTTTACGGGAAATTACATAGTTCCTGTTGGATAGCCGTCACCACTACAGCAGGCTGCAATTATATTTAAAATCAAAAGTAAATGATCATTTTCCGAACAAATTTATATAAGAGAAGTGACCCTTTAATATCATCGTCAGTATGATAGTTTATGGCTTATATTTTAAACGGATTGTGAGTTGTTAAAGTTCCAAAAGGGTAATCATTTTTGTTGTGACGAAGCATACCTATAATTGGCTAGTCGTAAATTAAGAAAAAAACATATCATTATTGTGATAAATTTACATTCGAATTAAAACATTATCTTAGAAAATTATTACTTAGCAATTAAAGGCAAATTCCATCCAAAATTAAAAACATTCCATTTTGTAAATCATATTTTTTTTTGATATAGGTACCTACATTTGATATAAGCAATTAATGATATACACGTTTTATCTAGATGAAATTTAATAAATACCTATATAGTTTGTTAAATAAAATCATCATGCATAAATTATTGCAGACTTTTATTATTAAATTAACAAAACTTATACTTAGCTAAATATTTGAAAGTGGCTAGTGGGCGCTAGTCGTTGGCGCTGAGCGGGCACTAGCCGTGGGGGCTGAGTGGGCACTATTCGTTGGGGTGGAGTGGGCACTATTCGTATCAGGGGGCTAAGCGGGCACTAGTGGGGGCTAAGGGGGCTGAGCGGGCGCAGTTCGCCCCAGCTGGGCCCGCAGCTCAGTTCCACCGGCAGCGTGGCCGCCAGCCCGCACTCGCGCCCTATATTCTCCATCACCTCCTTTATTATCACTGCCGAGTACCGAAGTAAACAATATTTAAGTCAGGCATTACTGCGCAACCGCCCTTGTTACAGGTGGCAGCACGTAAATAAAACGTGGAGGGGAGATGCGCAGTATGAAAAACAACATTTTCATACTGCGCAACTCCCCTCCACGTTTTACTTACATGCCGCCATCTGTACAGCTAGCTTATTACGTAACTCGCTGGCAATCACCATCGTCTTCATTTTGACAGTTCATGTATCGGCTGACAATTGGCATCGGAATCAGCTAGCTGTCACATTCATACAAGAACTGTCAAAATGAACACGATGGCGATTGCGAGCGAGTTACGTAATAAGCCTGCAGGTCGGTTCATCAAAAACAAATCAAATTCGTCTATTTAAATTCAGCCGAATTATTTGACACATCATCATCATCATCAGCCTGAAGACGTCCACTGTTGAACAAAAGCCTCCCCCTTAGCGCACCATAATGAACGACAAGTCGCCACCTGCATCCACCGGTTTCCCGCAACTTTTACGATGTCGTCAGTCCACCTAGTGGGAGGCCTGCCAACACTGCGTCTTCCGGTTCGCGGTCGCCAGTCGAGAACTTTTCTCCCCCAACGGTTGTCTGTTCTACGAGCGATGTGGCCTGCCCATTGCCACTTCAACGTACATACTCTTCGAGCTATGTCAGTGACTCTAGTTCTTCGGCGAATCTCCGTATTGCGGATTCTGTCACGCAAAGAAACTCCGAGCATATCTCTCTCCATAGCTCGTTGAGCGACTCTAAGCCTATTATCTCTGAGTCTGATTACTCGACACGTTCGAATGGTATTTTCGAGTGATTGCACTGTTCGCTAGAGTAGGGGGTGTATGTGCCCTCACCGGCAGCGGGATGCAGCTGTTCCCGGGGCAGCTCCCACACCAGTTCGTCGTGTATCTGCAGCAGCAGCCGGCCCGCCAGCCCCGCGCCGCGCAGCCGCGCCGCCGTCGCCGCCATTGCTTTCTTGCACAAGTCCGCCGCCGACGCTGCCGTCACACATAAGGTACGTTCTCAAAATAGGTACGTATGTACGTAGAGTTTAGTTATTGTAAATGTATTTATTACTAGCTGTTGCCAGCGACTTCGTCTGCAAAGAATTCGTTTATCGCTCTCCCGCGGGAACTACGCAATTTTCCGGGATAAAAAGTAGCCTATGTGCTATTCCAGACTTTTCTCTATCTATGTGCCGAATTTCATCCGGATCCGTTGGGCCGTTCTGGCGTGATTGAGTAACAAACAAACAAACATCCATCCATCCATCCATCCATCCATACTTTCGCATTTATAATATTAGGGTATTTATTTCATTTGGTGTAAATTGGGCACTTTGTTAAAAAAATAAAAATAAAATTGTTTTCAATCACAAACTTAATCTTAATTGACAGTTTGTGATACATGGGTTATAAAAAAAATAAAGGCCATCTTTTAGGAGCCCAAAAATTGAAGATTATGGACCCGCAATGTTTTAAGCGTCATGGTAATGACATTTTGCATGCTTGGTAATGACGATAGCACATGGTAATGACAAATGTTCCTATCTCTAATTAATTTAAACAGATTTTGACGTATTTCAAAGTACCGAAGTATTTAATCAATTTGGTTATTAAATAAAAGAATGTAAATATTAAACAAATAAATAATAAAATACCAAATATGAGTAACATAATGATTTTTTTAGTAGCTTCATATAGTTTTGCTCACACATTTGAAATTCTTTGAAGTAGAAAATAATCTTTTTTCAAAAAAATTGTTTTCTTTCTCTTCAAAAGTCAAAAGTTTATTTTGCAAATTGGCCACCAAGGGCTCTTTTACATGTCTTTTTTTGAATGTACCAGCACATTCGGAAAGACCGTCATTATTACTTAATGTGTCTAAGTACAATAATTATTCACTAAGGAAAATTATTCCGCACACCATTATATTTTCTAACAAATCACTTAAATAATAATAACACAATATAAAGGAACACATTGTTATTGCAAGACATCTTTTAAATTTTTTATTCTTGCTTAGCTAGCAGACGTTGCATTTTTTTAATTCATTTATTGATAGAAGTTTTTTCATGCCTCTTTTCTTTGAGCATAACGTTTTTTTTCCTTTTCTAGGTATACAGCTCAGTGTTAGATATAATTTTTTCGCGTCTTTTTTTAGCTACTTTTCCGTTTTTTTTATTAGCAATTCTTGTTTACTATCTCCTTTTTTACTTGGCATATTTATTTACTTCTTCCACTGAAACAGATAAAAACGTGATAAATATTTGCAAAAATACAGAATCAAATGAATTAACAGAAAAAGTGGACAGATATAAAATGGAAAAATATATAAAAGCCAAGGTCTTTACAGAATTAAGTGCAGAAAGTCATTACCATGGAATAATCGTCCTTTCCGTGGGTAAAAAGTCCACGGTAATCAGTGGTAATGACCACCTTGGTAATGACAAAATGCAGCTATTTTCAGTTTAGCATGTACCATATTAGATATTCCAAAATGTTTTACTGATTACGTCATAATCAATCGGTTAGGCTATACGATAAAATATGATAAATATAAATAATTCATGTACTTACCGAGGCCAACGGGAATGTCAATATTATTGTGACAAAAACCACGGTACGACTTTGTAAAAATAAATAAATTCTTAATATTGCTTTGCGCGACGTGGGCTCACTCTGCCTTCTGAATGGTGACAGTAGGCACGCGGGGGGAGCGGCGGGGGTTGTGCAGAGCTGTTCAGTGCAGAGCTATATGTCGCGTTACGTTGTGCCACGGTGATGACGAGTTAAACAGGAACCCAAATGTACGATGTTACTGTTCCGTTTTATATGATGCGTTTTAATTTGTGCAATCAATATTGTATGATATAACTATGAAACTTTTTAGGGAAATAGTAGCTTCAGCCGTAAACGCCAGTTAAATGGAACTTTTTGCAGAAGTTTTACCGAAAATTGGAAAGCGGACACACCTTGGTAATGACATTTTGGCCCTTTTGAACGAAATAACTTTCACATTACTTTATATATCAAAAATTTAAAAGAGGCGGCCGTTAGAAATCATTCCTTATTACAAGATACTTTTACACACGGTAAACATCCATCATCATTTGGATGGTGATATTGTCGCGGACAGCCGATTTACACCAAATGAAATAAATACCCATTAGTTAGATTAATAAATGATTTCCTGGCAAGTTTCTTGCGGCGTGTTCTTCTTGGCAATGATGGTCTTTTCGAATGGATGGTAAGTTTCAAAAAAAGACATGTAAAAGAGTACTTGGCGGCGTATTTGCAAAATAAATTTTGACTTTCATTTTGAGTTATTCGAAAAAATAAAACAATATAGGTATACACTGACGAGCAAAAATAACGGGTCACTTTTCATACAAAGTTCTATGAAAAGCGACCGGATATTTTTGCTCTTGAGTACAGTTCCACTATTTAATAAGCCGAGGGTTACACTACGCGTGCACTGAGCTGGTGGTTGCAAAAAACACATGTAAGAGGGCTTTTGGGGCAAATAGGTAAACTGTTTGATTTTGATACGGAACCACAGCGCTGATTTTCTTTATCGATTGACCTAACCCGACGAGCATGCATGAAGAGATTGATGAATGTAGATGAAGCGAAAGATATGTCAGTGTGGAGAGTATCACAAGAGATAATATAAGATCATGATCTTATGCCTGGGGACTGAAGTTCGAAGGAAGAGAAATGGAAGTTATATTTATACATCCGCGTTGAGAAACTTCGTTGGTGCGACGTAGAACATTGTAACGTTACCGGCGCTAGCTACTCGTGCGTAGTGACAAGACACGTAGTGGACAACTAGGTGGCACTAGGGCCGCTACATCGGGACCATCAAGTGGAATAAAGTAGTCTCTCCATACCTATGGAGTCTATACGTGTGTCGGCGTGACCTACCCTGCACGGCGAAGTTGACAGCCTGGCGCTCGGCGTGCGCGCGCCGCGCCGCGTCGGCGCTGCCCAGCTGCGGGAAGCGGCGCGCGCGCCCCATGAGCGAGCGCAGCGCGCCGCGCGCCGCCAGCCGCACCGCCGAGCGCGCGAACTGCTGCAGCGACGGAAACCTGCCTACGCCGTTGGTACATTACTACTATTACTAGATAGATTATAGTCGTTCGACTTCAAAGGCGTGTGAGATGGACAACGGAGTGATCTAGTAAAGTTTCCGTTCATTATTGCTCGGAAAAAGAGAGAGCTTTAATAAAACACAGATTCGAGACAGATAATGTGCCTATACCAATTCCACCTTCAATTTATTTAAAAGGTGCTCTACCTAAACTGTGAATAAAATGCGTGCGACTCACGGTGGAAGCTAGCGAGCACGGGTAACGCCTGCTCGTAGGGCTCCTGCAGGATGTCGGCCAGCTTGCGCGCGCCCGCGCCGTACAGGCTGGCGTACACCACGCGCTTGGTGCGCGCGCGCTCGTCATCTGATACAAGCTCCTCCGCTTTTCCCAACCTGTACACACCGAAAAGGCCTTATAGGTACTTACTTACTCTGGTGTGTGTTTGAAGTTGTGTGTGTGACGTGTGTCGCGTTACCACTGCGCAGAGAGCACGCGGAAGAGGTCGTCGCTACGCAGCGCGGCCAGCAGCGCGGCGTCGCCGGCGCACAGCGCGAACACGCGGCACTCGATGTGCTTGAAGTCCGCTGCGAGCAACTCGTGGCCTGCTCGTGCCGTGTACACTGAACGGAAATTCAGTGGGGCCTCTATTTGAAGATATATTCGTCATGTTACTATTAGGCATCTAACTAATATTATAAATGCGAAAGTATGGATGGATGGATGGATGGATGGATGGATGTTTGTTTGTTTGTTACTCAATCACGCCAGAACGGCCCAACGGATCTGGATGAAATTCGGCACATAGATAGAGAAAAGTCTGGAATAGCATATAGGCTACTTTTTATCCCGGAAAATTGCGTAGTTCCCACGGGAGAGCGATAAACGAATTTTTTGCAGACGAAGTCGCTGGCAACAGCTAGTATAGATATAAGCGTAGAAATTGTTCTAGAATAAACATTTGTCTGATCTCTGTTTCCATACAATCATATATGAGTCAAACAAAAGGGGCGGTCCAATCCAGCTAACCTAACTATCGGCTGAAGAAATATTCCGGAATAATTTTAAGACACTTTGTACCTATCTAAGTAGGTATATAGAGCTAAGTTACGTGAGATAAGATCGGCGCCGGCTTATTTACTTATTATGCCTTATTTACTTATTTGCTGGCTATTTATAGTCTTAGAGAATTTACACCAGAAGATGAAGAAAATAATGTCACTGGGTTCTCTCAGGCGTTGCCGATCGAATAATCTAAAACTGTCCGAATGCGATGATACTCGGTTCCTGGGCTATTGCTATAGATCTTACCTTGGACGTTAGAATCATCAGGAAATAAGACGAAATTGAAGGGTGCCTTCGGGATGGCCTGCAGGTTAGGGTTGCTCGATGCGATACGTCCGGTGGCTGCAGCCGTCTGTACCCTTTCGAAGACAAACTCATCAGGTCTTATCCAAAATTCCATTTTAGAAGTTCGTTTGGTGCTGTACCGCTCACACTAATGGTCATTAACTGCAGAGTGAGCGGCGGGACGATATGATAGGAACTTTGAAAATCGAAATTCGTTGTAGTCCCCATCATCTCCAGCATATATGTCTCAGCAGTGAGACAGGCCGCCGCTCAGAGGGCTTGGGCTATAGTTCCCGCGCGGCCCTGTGCGGATTGGGAACTTGACACACACCATTGAATTGCTTCGCAGATGTGTGCAGGTCTCCTGACGATGTTTTCCTTCACCGAAAAGCTCATGGTAAATTCCGAAAAAGTCAGGCGCGAGGCTGGGAATTCGAATCCATGACCCTCTGCTTGAAAGGCCACAGGTCAAACCACTAGGGTACCACGGCTTTTTCTTTTTATACACTGCCTTTAAAGCTAGCAATCTCTAAGTTAATTTCGTTTTATTATGACATAGGGGAAGGCCTAGACAGACGTTCCATGATCAAATTGAGGACGTTTTAGAAAAACGTCAGGTCAAGAGTACCCGAAACCGACGAGCATGTATGAAGAGATTGATGAATGTGGATGAAGCGAAAGAGCTATGTCAGGATCGTAGCAAGTGGAACAAAGTAGTCTCTGCCTACCCCTGTGGGAAAGAGGAGTGACGGTATGTATGTATGTATGTATGTATAGGCTGGAAAACAAGTAAGTGGGTCACTTGATTGCGTTGGCAGCCTAGAGGGCTAGGAAGAAATATACCTCATGTACGAGTAATTCCACCGGTTGTCTTGCTCTAAACGTCAGAACACAGCAGCGCAAGCATTAGCGAGTAAGTTGGTAGGAGAGACCGGATGGACTTTGCTCAAGATTTTACCCTACCACCCGCAGAATTGTGTAAAAATTATACTTTTGGACTTACCAAGTAGGTTTGACCAAACCATTGATGACGTGCTGGGCCACGCCGGCAAGGAACGTGGCATGCGCTTTGTGGAGGTGCCGGTACTCCAGAATGAGACGTGGTAGCGGATGCACAGACACAAGTCCTCGAAGCTGTTTCATAACAAACAAATTGCTATAACTCTCCTTACAATTTACTTGCAGGTATAATTTTTCTACAGTCAGAATCAGAAGTTGACAAAGTTGACAAACAGTAGAAGAGTCGTGTGTAGACTATTGTGTAGGCCATAGAGTTGTGTGTAGACCATTTTGAGCACTGTATAGATATTCTGATGCTGACTGTACCAGCTGGTTTACATACGTTCTGGGATCGGCTTGGAAAACGCGAACCAGCAACGTTGGACCTGATAATTCGTGTACCTACTGTAGGTATATGTATGTAAGTTGGGGGTTGGGAGACAGGAATTTTCAGGCTGCACATTGGTGTTAGGGTGTTACACCACTTTATCAAAGGGAACGGATCAGGCCGTCGCCGGCTCACACTCAGGTGTGGGTAGACGCTTCATGTTAAACAGAAGCAAGTGTATGTGAGCGTCCCGAGTGCACGCTGCACTGCCCGTTTTACCGAGGAGCCTTACACTGACTATCCAAAACTTACCATAGTTTCAGAAGTAGACTTAGCTCCTATGCCTATGGTTTCCTTAATTTTCAAATTGTTCTTCGTATCCAGTTGCAACTCGTCATACAATATCGTACGAACTTGCAGAGCCGAGTTGATTTGGAACGTTTTCCCCGCTGCCTTGTAGCACTCCTGCTCCACCGCCCTCATTTTAGCAAGGAGGACTTCCTCCATTGATTTTAGTTTGTCTAAATCCACAGTCACGCCTCGGTGCTCCATACCTGGTTTGACGGGTTTGACAGAATATTTTATATTGAACAAAAAGACCAAGCCCTAGGACGTTGCCTTGTGGAACTCTAGAATTTTCCAAACAACAGCAAAACATCAGAAGCGTAACATTATTTTTATGGTCTGAAACAAAGGTCTGAAAGCTCTCCTCCATTATCGGCGCGACATGAAAGAGAGCTCTTCGAAGTAAGTACTTAATTAATTGACCCTTTAAAACTTGTATTTGTATTTTACCAGCTATGACAGGCAGGAGCGGCATTTCAATATCAACGAACACACTCCATACAGAATGCTCTATTAATAAAGCTTTAAGCTTCGCAAAGCACTCCATCAACAGGGCGCTGTACCAAGCCGCTTTCTGCAGCACACAATCAGTTGCTATGGTATATTCAGGCGTGAAAGTCAACAGCTTTTGTAACTGTGTAAAGTTCTCAGGAGGACTGTCCGGGTCTATGAGGCTTCCACCTATCTGTGAAAAATAAACTGTGAAATACAGCTTTCTGAATTCATTAACGGAATAGCAAAACAAACTAGTAAGTAACTAACTACCTTTGTGTCACTGATGTTGAAATTGCCTTGCTTGAGCTCTATTTCAAACTTGTTCATTAGATGTTTGAGGAGTTTCTTGCCATCGTAGCATATAACATGGAACTTTTCTATCAGCTCCTTGATAAATTTACTGGAATAAATAAAGACGATGATATCTAATCTGAAGTTTTTATTTTACGTTAAATAATCACCACTTCTGATTTACCCGTATGCTGCATTGTCTCCTTTGAAATAGAAGTAACTGTCGTTGAACTGCACTAGTATTCCTTCAGGAAAACAATTATCTTCTGTATGTTCATTGTTAAGCTGCGTAAATCCGTTACTAAAAAATACATTATTGATGAAAGTCCACGATAGCACTATGTGCTTGTTTGACAAGTATATAAGTAGTTACCATGTTTTATAAATACCTGTAAACTAAAACCATTATGAGATCAGCTGCGTTGTTATCTGTAATGTTGTCTATCGATTGCATATTACTTTCATCTACTATACATACATCAAACTGCAAGTTTATCACTGGAATCTGGGATTTAATTGGCGCTATGAACTTTGATTTAGCTCTTTTTCCCTTGACTTCGTCTTTGATTTTGGTTTCCTTATCACCAGCAGGTTTTGATTTACTCTCCGTTTGGTCTTTGATGGGCAGTTTAAATTTCATTTTACCATCTTTTTGAGCTAATGTTGATTGAACCACTTTTCTACTTTTGTCTTTCGTCTTTTTCTCAATAATTGCGGGAGGATCTTCAGTGATTACAGGGGCAACTATTATATCATTACTTGTACCCTGCTTTGCATTGTGTGAATGTACTGTTAAGTTTTCAGTTTCGTCTTTATTTTTAATACTATTTTCTGAAATACCTTCTCCGATTTGCATACTATGACCAACATCATCAAGCCAATTTTTAACTACCTTGGTGTACTTTAATTTTCTTATATTATTTTTTGGCACTTTGTCAGTAGAGTTTTCCTTGCTTGTAACTTTTTTTACTTTTTTTGTAATTGTATTTGTAATTTTTGTTTGATCTAGACTGCGTTTGCTAATCTTTTTGTTTGTTGCTTTTATATTAGCTGCTTTATTTTTGTCTGCGCTTTTTCCGATCTTTTCTGCACTGCTTAAATTTTGTATCATAAAATTGGTAGTTTGATTATTTTGTATTTCTGGTTTCAACGCATGTTTTGGAACATTGAGATCTTGAAACAATTCAGTATCGAACAAATCACCCCAATTAACATCTCGACCCTCACTGTCGTCATCCTTTGTTTTAATAACTTCATCTATTACTGTATCCATTTCATCCATGTTATTCTCATTGTTGATGATTTCTAAAAACTTCTTTGCCGGCATGTCAATCGTATTTTCATCAAATTTATTGCCTAAAAGTAAATTCCTGTTCTGCTGTTTAGCAAAATCAATGACTGGGGTGATCATGTCATTTGCAGTTAATATTTCGTCGTCATTAGCTGTGTCAACACACACTGCGTTTACAAGTTCGTCAGATGATGCTACTGTTATAGCTGGCACATCTTGGAGAACATTATGTGAATGCGGCGGTTTCGATTGCGCCGATTGTACGTCAGGTTCATTGTTAAAGTACAATGTTCGTTTTTTGGCGCGTTCAGACTGATTGCTTTGTTTTGGTGGCAGTGAAAGATTACCATGGTTGGAATTCTGCGTTGTCTGGTAGAAATCATTACCACAGTGAGTCCTGCGAGCGATTGTCGCTGAACGCGACACATGGGGACTACACCGAGATTCTCTATAACTAAAATAGAGAGTTCTAATTAAAAAAATATTTCTCGATTTCAGCCGCACATAATCACTACATAGTATAAAAAAAGTCGCTTTCTCTGCCCCTATGTCCCTATGTATTATGCTTAAATCTTTAAAACTACGCAACGGACTTTGATGCGATTATTTTTTAATAGATAGAGTGAATCAAGAGGAAGGTTTATATGTATAATACATGCATAATATTCCTTGCGAAGCCGGGGCGGGTCGCTAGTGTTTAATATAATAAAACCTATCTACATAGACTAGCATATTAAGTTACCGTAAAGTGAAAAATAAATACTTAGATACCCACCTACTTAATATAGCTTGGTTAGTTCTGCTTCTGCGTGTATCGCATATGATTAGGTATTTTTCTTATCTATGCTATTTAAGGCTCTGTCAACCCCGTAAGGGATAAAGCCGTGATTTGTGCATGTATGTTGCTACGAGTACGATTTATGATTCCCAAGAAGTGGTTAAGTTTGCGTGTATTCGTTAGCTGCGTTAAGATAGAAACCTACCTGCCATTACGGCTAATTACGGCTTTACCAGCCTTTTATCCTTGATCTGGGGTTAAACTGACAATTTGCAGATAGTATCGATCGATATCAAAATGCTATGAGTAGGTACTTAGGTCTTAGGTACATACCTAAGTATCTACTTACGCAAAAAGTAAAATAATACAACCCACCTCGTATTCGTTTTGTTTTCTTCTAATTGTTGCCGACCTCGGCTGCCCGTGTTATCAAATCCTATTAGGAAGACAAAACATACTTAATAGCAACTTAAATAATTAAATAACTTTTTATCGAGATGATTCGGCAATATCTTAAGAGGTCAAAGTGAAAAATTTGCTGGTAAATTCACCTGTTCGCCATTGCATTACCAAAGTATCTAAAACATTTTGCCCAAATGGTGATAAATGTTTTTTATAACTGTTTGGATTAAATCGGGGAAAGTTGTGATTGTTCATGTTTGTAATCAATTTGTTATTAACTTTTGAAACTACAAAGCAAATTGTATGCGATAAAACTTTTCAACATTACTAAAGTCATTTCATTTGGATATTGGCGCCATTCCTTCGATTCTTTTTAATTTAAGTTCAGAAATGTAAAATAAGCAATTAACAGCGCTTTTAACAATGTCTAGAACAGTCCGACCCCACCGATGACCCCCACTGAGCAACTTTTTTTTCAATATTTTGGTTACGTGTATTAATTTTTTTTCTGAATTATGTAACGACTATTTTAGTATTTTTTATAAAAAGTGAAATAACACAATGAGAAACAGTGAAAATACGATTCCACTATTAGGTCTATGAAGCGTCTGCCACATACTAGCTCGACCATTACGGAATATTACGATGCGATGTGGATGCGATTTATTAGAGTGAGTGAGGTTAACTAGATGTATCTCGCTCTAATAAATGTGCGCTTGACTTTTAGAGCTACAATGCGGCAGGAGTTTAATCTCTGTGATTCAATAATAATTGTCATTGTCATCTGTCAATGTCAAGCTCAAAACAAAGTAGTCCGAATAGGACGTAGGTAACGAGGATAAAATTTAGTAATTCATTGTTTTCCTCGTTAACATTACAATCAAAATGTGATGTAGGATTGCAGTGCACAACAATTTACTAAAATGGCTTTGAATATAGACAGCTGCGAGAGTTTACCTCCTGACGAGGAACCCAAACTGAAATACGATCGTATGGGTAATGATGTGCAAAACATTCTTTTAAAGGACGCAGTGAGTTGTATTTGTGTGCATACGAAGTTTATCTGCCTGGGCACTCAGTGGGGCGTGATCCACCTGCTGGACCATGAAGGGAACACTGTCCCGCTCTCGCAGGACGGGAGAGACAAGGAGCTGCAGGCTCATGCGATCGCCGTCAACAAGATATCCGTGGATTTGAACGGGGACTACATTGCGAGCTGCTCGGATGACGGCAAAGTGCTAGTGTATGGGCTGTACTCGGAGGATAATGCGCACAACCTAACTTTAGGAAGAGTTGTGAAGTCTGTGGCATTGGATCCTAATTACTTCAAATCTGGTTCTGGCAGGAGGTTTCTCACAGGTGAAGTTAATGTTTTCTAATTAGATATCATTAGAAGAAGTGCAAGGATGCATGGCATGTGATGTTGGTATTCAAGCGTTGCTGAATGAATGCTGTTCTTTCGGTTTTAATTGCTAAAAAAAATTAGGTCTACAATTTCAGAGATAGAAGATTTTATAACATTAAAGAAATAAAGAAATAATGTTCAATAATTTAAATAATTCTTTTCATCTTCTAACAATAGTGTGTTTTTTTGGCCCGTGGAATTCTGACAGCTGTCAGAATTAGACGTTTCAGGGGTCACCAACATTTTTTTCTGCTGAACAAATAAATTGTCACACTAAGCTTTCGTTATTTTAACTAACAAATAAAAATTATAAAATACGGTGACGTTCTAACATTAGGTACTCAAATAATGGATTTAAAAATTAATGGCAGCTTTTATTTTAACGACAATTGGCCAGTTAGAGTACAGAAGATCTAAGTTGAAAACTTTAAAAGTCATCCTTATTATCACATACATACGCACATACATAAATCACGTCTTTATTTTAGCAAGGCATATTTTGCCATGTCGACGTAGTGACATAACATTACACACGTGAGGAGATTGTTCGGTTTAATGTAATTTTGATATTGGGGGAGGAGCAATTAAAATATTTTCCTATATTTTGCCGGAAGAATGACAGCTGACTGCTGAAGTTTTACGTTCTGTTCATTCTTTTTATTAAATATTACGAAATAAATCAATATTATTATAATCGTAGACCGAAGGTTTGTAATATATGACAATACTCAAAGTGATACCCCAAACAATTTATATTCTCCCAAAAAAAAGAAAAGATTATTAATTATGTCTAAATTATGCAATTTAAAATTAAACCAAATATCTGTTAATTACTAATATGTAAAAATGATTTTTAGTTTAAGTATTTCAACTTCAACATAATGTTCTACATTTTTATTTTTTTTCCTTTTCTTACCACGGATTTAAGGAACGTTTATATGACTGGTAATACCGAGAAATGTCAAAATTCCGCGGGCCGAAAAAATACACTATAGTGTAATTAGTACAGTCAGCATAAAAAACATTAATTTTTAATTAATTCAAAATTTTATTTTTATATCATGATTCAGTGTAGTGTTTTAATTATAATTCAAACTATTCTAAACCACAGCATCCGCAGCATGAGTGTCTTAAGTCATAAGCAAAATTTTTTTTTATATAATATCTGTGGTTGATAAAAATATATGCACAAACACAATTTGCCATTTTTATTTATTCAAAACCATGGTTATCTGTCATTACAGGAATAACAAATATGGAATTTTTCACTAATAATGCCAATTAATATGCTAATTATCGTTGTTTGTTTTAATTGGATATAATCACTGATTAAACAGTTTTTTCCAATTAGGTTTGATAGAAAAGGGTTCTATACACCTATAGAGTTATGACCACAATCATTTTGGTGGCACAATAATAAATAAATAAATAAAATAAAAACCATTTATTTCGGACAGAATCCATAGAGATAATGAGATAATGGTGTCAATTATGGAACTAAGTCAAGTAGCAAATTTCATTGAAATCGTTAAAGCTGTTTTCAAGATCCCGCAAATAAATAAATAAATATTTACAACAATTTTTTAATGGCATTGATGATTAATCAAGCTGCTTTAGTTATGTAATTTTTAAGGCTGAAACTGAATTTTGATTGTTTTTAATTGCAGGTGACAACAAGTTGACACTTTACGAGAAGACATTTTTGAACCGTCTGCGTAGCACGGTGCTGTGCGAGTGCGAGGGCTACGTGCAGGCCATGGCCTGGCACGATCGGTTCGTGGCCTGGGCCAGCGAGGTGGGCGTGCGCGTTTACGACCTGCAGGCCAAGTGCTCGCTCGGCCTTATCCAGTGGGAGAGGACCAATGTCTCAATAGAAGACTACCGATGCAACCTTCTGTGGTCCGCTCCCAAAACCCTCATGATCGGTTGGGTCGACACCATTCGGATATGCGTCATAAGAAAACGAAGCCAAATAGAACTGCAAACGCGAGATGATACGGAATACCTCGTGGACCCTGTACATACTTTTCAGACTGATTACTATATAAGCGGACTCGGGCCGCTAGAAAACCAATTGGTTCTTCTAGGAGTACCCAAAGAGCGCGACGAGAAAACTGGAAAAGCGCAGAGACCCGTGCTCACTGTCGCCGACTATGTCGACTGTGAGTTCAGCGAGGTCTCCACTGACTGCCTCAACATTCGAGGCTACGAAGAATATTCTTGTAATGACTATTATCTAGACATGCTTATTGAAGAAAATAGATTTTTCATTGTGTCGCCTAAAGATATCGTTATAGCTAGCCCCTACGATATCGACGATCGCGTCAACTGGCTGACTGAACACGGGCGATATGAAACTGCTATAAGTGTTCTTGAAGAGGTCGGAGGAAAGACATCCAAGAATTCAGTTATGACCGTTGGGGTGCAGTACTTAGACCATTTATTGTCGAAACGGCTTTACGGAGAAGCGGCCATTCTCTGCGCCAGAATTTGTAAAAGTGACAAAACAATGTGGGAAAGTCAAATTCCTAAGTTTTCTGAAGTTAATCAACTAAGAGCAATCAGTGCCTACGTGCCTAAAAGCCCTGAAAAGGCATTAAGCTCCCATCTTTACGAAATGATCATATGTGAATACCTCAATGTAGATCCACCGGGCTTCCTCAGAGTGGTTCAGGATTGGAATCCAGCTCTTTACAAGACGAAGGTAATTATCAATACAGTTATAGAAAGACTGCTGACCTCGGAAGTGGATTCTTGTATATATTTGGAAGCTTTGGCCTTATTATATTGTCACCAAAAGAGATATGATAAAGCTTTAAATACATACTTAACGCTAAAACATAAGGACGTTTTCACCTTGATCACTAAACACAATATGTACAGTGTGATACACGATAAGATTTTAGATTTAATATCACTAGATTGTGAAAAGGCTATTTCTATTCTCGTAAATTCCCGTAACAAAATACCCGTAGAAGTTGTTAAGCAACAATTGGAGAATAACGACATTTATCTGTTCAAATATCTTGATGCATACATAAAAGTTGAACCCAATGGAAAATACCACGGTGAACTGGTGAAACTTTATGCGAAGTACGCACAAGAAAAACTCTTGCCTTTCTTGAAGAGCAGCGACAACTACCCAATTGAAAAAGCACTAGACGTATGTCGAAGTAACGAATTTTATCCAGAGATGGTGTTCCTGCTCAATCGCATCGGGGAGACGCAAGAAGCGCTAAAAATCATAATCGAAAAGCTAAACGACATTAACCAAGCTATCAACTTTTGCCAAGAGCACAACGACAAAGAATTATGGACAGATTTGATTCAGCAAACTGTTGATAAACCGGAATATGTTTCGCTGCTACTTAAGAGGATAGGTAATTACGTAGACCCGAGGATGCTGATCGAGAACATTCAACCAGGATGTGAGGTCACGGACCTTAAAGACTCTCTAGCAAAGATGATGTGCGATTACCACTTACAGCTCTCAGTACAGGAAGCTTGCAAGCCTATAACTCTACGGAACTATTTTGAATTGCATGAAAAACTGATTTTCGCTCAGCAGCGAGGTATATCGGTGACGGACGACTTCTTGTGTAGCATCTGCCAAGGCCGTATTATTATCAGAGACTTGTCTAAAGCATCGGATCTTATAGTGTATAACTGCAGGCATTCGTTTCATATAGAGTGCCTACCTGATGGGGTGTCGTGTAATAATTGTGCCGTTTGCAGCGCGAGTGACGTTACAAATAGAAAGTTTGGTGATCCTAGCGGGTCGAATTGAACGCATGGCATGCGCTTCACTGCTCAAGTCGATGTCGATGCTAATAAGACTTTCTATGTTGTATTGCAGCTTTAAAAATATTTGAGTGCTTGGACGAGTCAACTACCTGACGATGGTGGGATGGTAACCACCGTAAGTGGTCAAATCATTTATTGCATAATATATAGAACTAAACTAAACATAATTCAATATCAATAAATTGTGAGAGGCCCTTAATAAATTATACATACATATTTGAATGACCTTATTTAAGATGAGATAAAGTATTGATCCCGGGCCCGGGGCTGACCAGATCGTAATATAGGTATTTACCGAAGTAACAGACGCTTCGGCGAGCGAAACTCGCTAGTTGCTTAAAATGACTTAGGACTGACATTTTGACACTTTGAGAATATCCGGTGTATAATATCAGTCGTCCACCTAAAGGAATAAGCGTGGTGTCGCGTTACCTGCGTTCGATTCGATGACCCGTTAAGAGAGCTCAACTTTTAAAATCTTACTTAGTAATATTTTTCCATGATAATTATAAGATTGTTTTGTACCCAATATAGAACAAAATGTATGTACGTATGTCAATAATATTCATATGAT
Organism: Pandemis heparana; assembly: GCA_963854515.1. Taxonomy (NCBI): domain Eukaryota; kingdom Metazoa; phylum Arthropoda; class Insecta; order Lepidoptera; family Tortricidae; genus Pandemis; species Pandemis heparana. Next base: position 16,529,691 of record OY978013.1, on the reverse strand, counting down.
GTAACTACCTATTATATTTTGGTGCTTTTGTAATCAAGTGGCTTGTATTATTTTCCTTTTTGCCAATTATTAAAACTATCACACAAACCGAGCTGTTGTTTGATTATGATTATTTTAGGTAAGAGATTATGCATACTATTGTTTTTAATAGATAAAGTGTGTCACAAAAACATGACGATAAACGTAACTGAGATCAGCAAGATCTAGAGACTGTTGATGTAAATTTTATTTGGAAACGAAATTAAGCAGTTGGTATTTTACCTAAAGCATAGGTAATACACTAGCAGCTAGCATAAAAATACTAGCTCCATCACGATTTTTCACAAAACGAACAAAATTCTAGCGGCCTAAGATCCGTGAAAGGTAATTCTAAATTAATTGTGTAAACTATATTTATATGAAAAACGGAATGTTTAGATTTTTTGATGCTGACTGTACAAGAAATTGCGAAATTTGCGAATGACATTCGGTTGGCGTTTGGTTTAGGATCGTTAAAAACGCTAGAAGCAAATTTTTTTTTAATAACTCCTACTTTTAAAAAAATCTGAATTTTTAAAAAAGTATTAATCCCACAGATTTTTTTTTCTAATCTAAATAAAATAATACACAACTATAAATTACTTTTGTTTTCATTTTGAATGCCTTTGTGTTGTATTATTTTTTAACATACTTGGCAATATATTTGGCTAAACAACCACGAATCTACTGCTGCGCAAAACAAGGGTGTTTTAAAAACATGAAATAATTGAAATATTCTCACGTTAGTTTTGGTTTTGGATTTTCAATACAATACAATACAAGCTTAGCGCACGGTAATTCTAAAATAGAAAAAGTGTGAAGTGTAATGTAAAATAGAAATAGAAAAAGTGAAAATGACAGACATGCCTCCTTATCTCGTAGTAAAAGATGAGGACAAGGGCAGTGGACAAGGTGATAGCGAAAGTGGTTCGGAGCTTGATGACTGGGATTTGCCTCTCAGTTACGACAAACCCAGGCATTTGGAGCCCATAAAGGGCGCTGAACGTGTGGAGCATTCATGGAGGGTGAAGGAAAAGGTACAACTCTGTTTATTATTGCATAAACTCGAGTTATATCCAACTGCGTATCTGTCTTACAACATGACAACAAACACACATGGGCCGCGTGAAGCTCGCGATTTTTTTTTATGGAATATGTAATTAAACTGTCTTTACTGTGTTGGTCAGTTATTATTTTTATTAAATCAATGTAAGCAGTAAAAGGTGAAGAGAGCTAATCAGTCTTATTTTTAGTATATGGTTTTCTGAGTCACACCCTTATATTGGGAAATTTGACTAATTCAGGGGCCTTGGAAGTCAGTAGAGATTGCACATGTTAGCCAGTGACAGCCACAACTTCCAAAATCAGGAGCAGTCACCGTCAGATACATTGGAGCAGTCTAGATGCTCAAACGTGACAACCGTTTACCCTAGTGGTTTGGTTACACTAACCTCTAACCATTAAAGAAACTGATTACGATATGAAGTGCGAGGTCCTGTGTTCGAATCTTAGAACACGGTTTAATTGGCTTGTTCTTTTGAGTAGCGTTGATTTGACTGAATAACATTATCTGTTACAGTACAAGACACACTGTGTGGCGCTAGTACTGTGCCTGAACGTGGGCGTAGACCCGCCCGACGTGGTCAAGACGCAGCCCTGCGCCCGCCTTGAGTGCTGGATCGGTGAGTAATATTGTTAACTCATTCAGTAGTTCAGTAGTAACTATAACATTTGTCATCCATGGCAAAATCAGGGGATTCTTCAATATGAAGAAAAGTGTATTGACTACTTCTCTTCTGTGCTCTAAGTTTGGCTAGAGGCCCTGTAGAGCTAGGAGCTATTGTTACACTATTGTAGTAGAATTAGAATTTCACAAATAGCATAGTAAATAATTACAGCCAGAAAACTAAAAACCGACCGCTTAAATAAGTCTTCGCGGGCATGGTGTATTACGACCTTGGGGACCTCTCTCGGCCCCCACAGTTGTCTCACCCTGCGTCCCGCAAGGGTGAGCTGAGGACTCATTCAAGCGGTTGCTCTATAGTCCGAAATTTTATTTGTGGGGTAACAATTTCTCGACCATCCAGTGGTCTGACTGACTAGATATTTTTTATCATCATCATCTTGTTCTATAATCCTTGATCAGGGACAGACCACTCTCGGACAACCTCGAACTCTTGCCAGCTCATGCCCAGAGAGGGGATATTGTATACAAATTATGTAAATAAGTACTGTAATGTTAACTCAGATTTGTTTTGTTGGCAGACCCATTGTCGCAGAGTCCGAGCAAAGCTTTGGAGAACATCGGTCACGCGCTGCAAGTGCAGTACGAGCGCTGGCAGCCGCGCGCGCGCTACAAGCAGTCGCTCGACCCCACTAGCGACGAGGTAGCCACTACCTTCGACTGCTTAACTAAGTTCTCGCCCGCGCGGCACAGGGGCGCGGGGTAGGCGACAAAGGGGGCCGAGGGAAGAGTGGGCGGCAGGCGCACCCGCCCGCACCGCTCTCGGTCCCCTTTGTCGTCTTACCCCGCGCCCGACTCAGTTAAGCGGCCGGTCTATATTCACTACCCAACAGAACTGATTACCAATCTGCCAATCATGCATTTACGGAAAATTTTAATATGGACACATTGAAAGTTCGCTTTCGTTTCGCTAGCCTAGATTAGCACTAGGCATGTGAAAGAAACTGAATCGCGTACCACTCTGGAACCTTATCACTGCAAATGTCATTGGAAAACTTTGTGGAAATATCTGGAAAATTTCACAAAGGTAAAGTAAATTTTCGTATTGGAAACGAAAAGAATCTCAAAAGAGAATTTTCCTGCTTTAAATTATCGCAATTTTGGCAACTCCAACACATCAGTGGCTCGGACCTCGTTATATCAAGGCTTTAGCGACACGGCTAAGGTCACGGCCAATCGTTATAGTTTTATGGCATGTCACAGGCCAGTCGTTGGGCAGAATGTGGGCTAATGAGGCGCGGGCACGGCGGCAGGCAGTTTATTAGAGGCGCGCCGCATACCACCCTCGGTCAATGACCATAGCTTTAATAGTAGTCTTCAAATTATTCCGAAATATTTCACCAGCTCGTTCGGTTTGATTAAATAGCCCTGTGAATGTTGTTTAGGATTTTTGAGTCATAGTTGACAAATCCATACATTGATCTATGTTCAAAGTCAACCGCGTCAAGGGCGGGCGACTTAAATGAAGAATTTAAATAAAAAAACACCGGGTAGCACTCTTGGAGTGCCGTCAGAAGTGAAAACAACACACACGCACACTCGCGCAATAAAAAAAAGAAAAAGAAAAAATACTTCTACGCGAGATTCGAACTGCGGTCACTGGAGAGAACGCACTGTTATTCCACACCTTATACCACTAGGCCAAACGCACATACGTTAAAGCGACGAAATTAACGTACCATCAGCCAAATATGTGCTCTACCACCCTAAGGTTAAAATTCCTTTGCACGTCACAATATATAACGTCGATAAGACAGGGTGTCAACTTGAAAGTTCGACTTTAGCGACATTTTCATTTGATAGGAAGTTGGATGAACAGTGGTAGACCACTTATTTGGGCGACCGTACACTTCAAAATCCTCTAGGCAGGTAACACATCTGCGATCCTCTAGTGTTGCCATCAGGTCCACTTGCTCGTTAGCCTTCCCTGTTGCCAAGTAGGCAGTCCAAGACCGTCCGTTTCTCGCGGAACTTGTTACCACGCACGGTTAAACTCTGGAATTAGCTAGCGGCACCAATTTTCCCGACTTAGGGATCTTCAAGAAACAAACCTTTTTTTAAAGAGCCGGGTACACGCTCTTAACGCCCTATATTATGTTATGACCCCCTTATTCATAAACGCTCTATAGGCTTCTGCTAACTTAGTAATCGTTTGTCCTTATCTGTGAAAGGTAAATATCAAAGTGTCAGATAAGGACAAATAAGGACAAACAATTGACAACATTTCATATTTCTGAGCCTATAGTTTTAATGGTTCTCCGTATTTTGTTTGAAAATATGAACATGCTGACAGTTAATTTTTTTCGCTAGGGCTTGTATTTAATTTATAATTAATTTATTAATTTGTGCTTATTCTAAAAGGGCGTAACTCCGATACTATCACAGAATAAACACTTATCCCTTTGTTTTTTCTCTATAGAAAAAAAAACTGACGTCAATTTCAAATTGTCAATGTCAGGGCCTATTCTCCAATATTCGATTTTCGAGGTTCGCTTCGTGCTGTTCCGCTCATACTAATAGTCATTATCTTGAGAGTGAGAGAGAAGGTATGCAACGAACTTCGAAAATAGAATTTCAGAGTTGCCCCTCTTGTACTTTGAAGTTGTCAAAAATACAAAATCATGATCGCTTATTTTTTCTCGTGAAAAAAGCAAAGGCGTTTCACCTATCCTGTGGTAGTTTTGGTAAAATTAGGACATATTTTTAATTAATTTTTATTTTTTATAATAAGCGATATTAAAATTATATAAACATATTGCAGTGATCAAAATGCAAAATGCTTTCGAACCGTATATACATTTTCAGGTGTTTATAAAAATGAAATGTTTTCAATTGCTATATCAGCAGATGCCTAAAGAGCGTTTATGAAGTGAGTGTCTATGGGCAGCGGTGATTACTTTCCATCAGGTGACCTGCTAGCTCGATTGCCCCATTTCATATAAAAAAAGGTTTTGGTGACTGATTGCTGTGTTCTGATGGCGTCAGGTGAAGAAGTTATGCTGTTCGCTGCGCCGCAACGCGAAAGACGAGCGCGTGCTGTTCCACTACAATGGGCATGGGGTGCCGAAACCCACCAGCCAGGGCGAGATATGGGTCTTCAACAGGGTAAGCTACAGGAGGTCACTTTCAAGATTTTTTTTCTGAAGGATACCAGCAGCGTGCAGTGGGAGGTGGCCAGGGTAGGCAGTGTCAAACGGGAGGCGTGGAAATACAATTTTTACGCGTTGCCCTGGCGACCCCCCATTGCATGCCTTATACTTCATTTAATTTAGAATGAGAAACCACAACAACATTATATTGCGGCTTTTTTTTTTACCAAATAGGACAGTTAAGAATGAAAAGACCTTACAACCAAAATTATTTGAAGATATTAAATGTGTGGTGTCGTGTCGGGCAGGCGTACACGCAGTACATCCCGCTGTCGATGTACGACCTGCAGACGTGGATGGGCGCGCCGTCGCTGTACGTGTACGACTGCTCCAACGCCGGCGTCATCGTCGACAACTTCCGCGCCTTCGCCGACCAGCACGAGCGTGACTACGAGGTGAACACCCCACGTTCAATACTTAATACGCCACAAATGACACTCAACAACATCCCATATCCTATACTCAACACCCCATATACAAAACTCAACTCCCCACATTTATCACTCAACACCTCACATCTAACACACAACTCTCCACACCTAACACTCAACACCCCACATTTATCACACAACACCTCACATCTAACACACAACTCTCCACACCTAACACTCAACTCCCCACATTTATCACTCAACACCTCACATCTAACACCCAACTCTCCACACCTAACACTCAACACCCCACATTTAACACTCAACACCCCACATCTAACACTCACCACCCCACATCTAAACACCCAATACCCTGCATCTAACATGCAACAACCCACATTTTATACTCGAACGTCGAACATACAAAATCCAAACCAACACCCAATACCCGCTGCCAACGCTCAACATCCCAGTCCCAGATCCTATACCTACTCAACACCCCACATCTGACTCTCAACACCCTCATATCACTCGACATCCCACGTCAAACACTCAACACCCCAAATACAGCTTTTAATGCCAAAAAAACACAGCACCACATCCTATTAGTTTCGTTATCGTGGGGCGCAGATGCAGCTGAACTCTAAGAGCGCGTCGGCGACGCCGCCTCCCGCGGTCTCGTACAAGAACTGCATCCAGCTGGGCGCGTGCGCGGCGGGCCAGTCGCTGCCGATGAGCCCCGAGCTGCCGGCGGACCTGTTCACCGCGTGCCTCACCACGCCCGTCAAGATGGCCATGAAGTGGTTCGTGCTGCGGCACTCGCCCGGCACCGCCACCGCCGGCGTCGGCGCGCACAGGCATCAGAACCTGCACGAGCTCATCGACAAGTCAGTTATTATTTTTTATTTATTTTTAATATAAGAGGGCAAAAGAGCAGACGGGTCACCTGATGGAAAGTGATCACCATCGCCCAGGGACACATGCGTGGGGAATCATAGGTGCGTTGCCGGGTCTTTCAGGAACAGGTAGGCTCCACTACCGCACTTCACGGAACCGTCTGTCCTTCCATCCTCAACATCTTGATAGTTAGGCAGTCAGTTTGTTGTAATTATGCTGGCAGTCAAGTACCACGCGTTAAACGCAATTTCTTTCCTCGTACGACGAAGATCTGGAACCATCTTCCTGCTGCAACATTCCCCGAACGGTGCAACTTAGGGATCTTTGTTCTTTGTTTCTGTATTGTTTTGTACTGATTTGTGGTGTTCAATAAAGAGTATTTGTATTGTATTGTATTGGATCTTAAAACGTATGGAAGTTTGTAATTGTGTCGTACAGACGCATCATTCAAACAGTTCACGCTTAGGGTCACGTGACAGTTGGTAACAGATCGAAAAATTCGAAAGCTTACTCACCTGCTATGGGTGTAGGGGTTTAGCACGCGTCACGGAATGACGAGGACCCGGGTTCGATTCCCGACCATAGCTTTACTTTTCGGATTTTTCTATGTGTTCTAATTTTCAGTGTCGTTTGGAAATATAACGTATGGTCCATTCATCCTTACGTGTCTTATCATGTAAACAAACGTAACATCAAAAGTGACAATAGACAATGACTAGTGATTGGAAATGTTGGTAAAATAAATATAAAACGTGACCGATTATTTCGCTTTAAAAATAAATAGAACTTGTATCAGGTTTTCGATTTTGTCGCGCTACTCAGGTTACAGATATTCTCGAGTTGATTCATTCGATCTGTACAGTTCACCGACTACTGTAAGTGTAGTGTTAATAAGCTCCAGGTCATGAGAGCCTGGGCTAAAGCGAAGCACCGGCAAACTGTACTGATATGAAAGAGATGAGGTTATGAAACTATCCTATTGTTCCTATCCCTACATCCCTAACCTACCTCAGGTGTGGAAGACACCTGTGCACAAAGTGAGAGGAAGTCTGTGCCATGAGACCTACGGGCAACAGACGGATGGTTGGAAGGACAGCGGGTTCTGCGAGGTAACGGTTTTCTCACTGCCAACCCACAGACTCAAGGGCTGATCAGAGATGGCTAAAGGTATCTTGGCCACAGTGAGAGGTATTAGAATAGGAGGGAGTAGCCCCAGAGAGTAGCCCTGGCCAGCTAGAGAAAGGAATAACCCCAGAGAGTAGCCCTGGCAGGTTATGTAAGGTGAGGAGGTAGAAGTGAAACATCAACGGTCAGTTGACATCTGATTTATTGTTACAAAATGTTCGTTTTTATATTATTTACACTGATACACACATAGAACTAAACATTGTAGTGTACTATGCGTGTAACCAGCCACTGTAGCATATCTTTTTGCAATCTTGCGAGTAGGTCGCCGTTCAGCAGATCGGCGTGAATTGCAACTGGGTCGTGCGTTAGCTTGTGTCAGCGCGCTGGTCAATGTTCATCTCTGAACACGTTCCTTCGATGTTCCTCTGTCTGCAATGGGTTAGAGACGTGATTTGTGCTGTTGGCAGGATCCCGGGGCAGGTGACGGACCGGCGCACGATGCTGGGCGAGCTCAACTGGATCTTCACCGCCATCACGGACACGATCGCGTGGAACTCGCTGCCGCCGGACCTGTTCCAGCAGCTGTTCCGCGCCGACCTGCTCACCGCCAGCCTCTGCCGCAACTTCCTGCTGGCAGACCGCATCATGAGGTCGGTGACACACGATTACAACCGGGAGCAAACAAAAAAAAACAACTCCCTTAAAGCGGCGAGAATATCATTGGCGGCGAGTGAAAAGCCGGTGGGAATCGAGTTGATAACTCTTATCCTAAATTAATCATCACACTACACATTTGTGTTTTTATTGGTTTACGCGCTTTGTCCCTTTCGCGAAATGTCCCTTTCCTAAATGCCCCTTCTGCAAAAGGGCCCGTTCGCAAAACGTCCCTCCACATAAATAAAGTCCCGTTCGCAAAACGTCCCTCCACATAAATAAAGTCCAGTTCGCAAAATGACACGTTCTCAAAACGACCCTTTCGCAAAATGGCCATCTCTTATCCCATGAGAAGACTCCTAGGTCTCTACTGAAATAAGCTTTTTCCAGACGGGACATTTTGCGAATGGGACCTTTCGCAGACGGGACGTTTTGCGAAATGGGTGTTATGCAGTAGGGACTTTCAGCGATAGGGGCTTTCTCAGAAGGGACGATTTGCAAAATGGGCCCGACGTTTTGAGAGAGGGACGTTTTGCGAATGGGGTATTTAACATAGGGGACCATTTGCAGAGAAGACGTTTTGCGAATGGGACTTAATTTTGGTGGAGGGACGTTTTGCGAGTGGGACGTTATGCGCCCAAACCCTTTTATTATTTTCGTTACAACATATTCAAATATTCTCTTCCATGAACTCTCGTAAGGAATACGGACATTTGTCTATGAGATAAGTTTGAATATCTAACTAATATTATAAATGCGAAAGTATGGATGGATGGATGGATGGATGTTTGTTTGTTACTCAATCACGCCAGAACGGCCCAACGGATCTAGAGAAAAGTCTGGCATAGCACATAGGCTTCTTTTTATCCCGGAAAATTGCGTAGTTCTCGCGGGATAGCGATACACGAATTCTTTGCAGACCAAGTCGCTGGCAACAGCTAGTTTGAATATAAAGAAGAGCAAGTTCGAGGTCCCGTTAGAAGCATGTACCCGTGACACCATCCTATTGTTACTCCACTCTGTGATGTGCTTCGAGCAGGTCGTACAACTGCACGCCGGTGTCGATGCCGGCGCTGCCGTCGCTGGCGGCGCACGCGCTGTGGGCGGCGTGGGACCAGACGCTGGACCTGGCGCTGGCGCAGCTGCCGGCCATGCTGGGCCCGCAGCCCCGGCTCTACCACCACTCGCCCTTCTTCCGCGACCAGCTCACCGCCTTCCAAGTCTGGCTCGACCTTGGCAAGTGTGAGTGCTTTGTGATGTTACTAGCTTCCGGGTGGAATACATAGTTGCCGTTATTAGTTTCTGTAGTGTCATCAGAATAGTGTAGTATGAAATAGTTATTTTGTTTAACTTTTCATATTATGCTGTTCGGGGTGGGAACGAATCCAACAAATAATTTCAAACGGTAAAACCGTAAAAGTAAACATTAAAAATCAAGAAGTAAAATTCTTGATTCATTTGATACTTCCTATCATTTGAAAAACAGCGCCTTCTCTCGTCCCTGGTGAGCAGTACATGTTCCACGGGAGTTTGTAATTGTGTCGTACAGACACATCATTCAAACAGATGACGCTTAGCGACAAATATTCGCATAGTAACAAGGTCACGTGACAGTTGGTAACAGATAGAAAAATTCGAAGGCTTACTCACCAGCTATGGGTGGTGTAGGGGTATAGCACGCGTCACGGAATGCCGAGGATCCGGGTTCGATTCCCGGCCATAGCTTTACTTTTCTGATTTTTCTGTGTTCTAATTTTTGGTGTCGTTTACAAATTAAATTTCTAACGGTGAAACCGTAAAAGTAAACATAAAAAAAAACAAGAAGTAAAATTCTTGATTCATTTGATAGTATGTAGATCTGTTTACTTTCATCCATCCTCTCGTAAAGAAATAAAGAGTATTTGTATTGTATTGTGTGTGTGTGCGTGTGCAGCTGCGCAGGCGTGCGTGTGGCGCCGGCAGCCGCCGGACCAGCTGCCGATGGTGCTGCAGGTGCTGCTGAGCACGCTGCACCGCGTGCGCGCGCTGCAGATCCTGTGCCGCTTCCTGGCGCTGGGCGCGTGGGCGGTGCGCGCGGTGCTGGCCGTCGGCATCTTCCCCTACATGCTCAAGCTGCTGCAGGCCGCCGCGCACGACCTGAGAGCCTCCATGGTCTACATATGGGCCAAGATCATCGCTGTCGATCCGGTAACTACACAGATAGTGACAGTGGACGTTTTCAAATGTAACTGCTAAATCTCGAAATACCAGGCGCTGTTACCGCCGATGACCTTGAACAGCGCCTCTTCACAAATACGGTCCAATACGGTGCCATAACTCTTTTTTTCTCTGAAACCATATTTTTTTCAGGAGCATTGAAATGGCAATCCTGTACAACTCTATAGGTTAGGTTAGGTTTGCTTCATAACAATCCTGAACAATTATTAAAAAAGAGTTATGGCAAACGATACATTTATGGCAAATGAAATTCGGGAAAACGATAGAGAACCAGCACGCTTATGCGCGGTTCTGACGAGGCGATTTTAGTTGATCAACTTTTAATTGATCAAGAAAAATCGATACGAATTGACAACATTTCATTTTTATAACACATGAAAATGTATATAGAAAAAATAAGCGATCATAACTTTGTATTTTAGACAATTTCAAAATACAAGGGGGGCAACTCTGAAATTCTATTTTCGAAGTTCGTTGCATACCTTCTCTCTCACTCTCAAGATAATGACTATTAGTATGAGCGGAACAGCACGAAGCGAACCTCGAAAATCGAATATTGGAGAATAGGGCCTGACATTGACAATTTGAAATTAACGTCAGTTTTTTTTTTCTTTAGAGAAAAGACAAAGGGATAAGTGTGTATTCTGTGATAGTATCGGAGTTACGCCCTTTTAGAATAAGCACAAATTAATAAATTAATTATAAATTAAATACAAGCCCTAGCGAAAAATTAAACTGTCAGCATGTTCATCTTTTCAAACAAAATACAGAGAACCATTAAAATTATAGGCTCAGAAATATGAAATGTTGTCAATTGCGTTCTCGCAGTCGCACCGATAATCGGACCGAACGGGTAGTTGATTCAAAATGGCGTCAAACAATGTCGTGCCAACATATATGATTTTGAACGTACGCATTCACTTTTGACAGCAAACAACACTGCCACCACAAATAAAAATCGTTTTTAACTCGAACGGATCGTTCTCACGTTCGACAAGTCGTTAATTGCACGGTGACGTCATCAAAATGAACCGACTCGCACACCAAAAGTTGAGAGGGAATCAACTTTTTGTTGTTCAATAAAAAGTTGATAACTTTTATTGAAAATGTGTTCTCATTAGCGATTGTCATTCAATTCGTGAACCGATTTAAGTTGATCAACAAAAATCGCCTCGTGAGAACGCCGCTTTATTGTCTAACTCGCTCGCAATCGCCATCGTGTTCACTTTGACAGTTCTTCACGTGCCTGGTATAGTGAAAGAGGAAAAGCTATTCCGGCAGCGTGGCGCACATCTGAACTTTTAGAAAAAACATAAGTAATAAGAAATAAAAGAAAATAGGTTGTGTTATTAACTCGTTGCAGACCAAAAGAATCCCACTAATATCATAAATGTGACAGTTTGTGACGATGTGAGTGAGTGTGTATGTTTGTTCCTTCTTCACGCTGAAACGACTGGATGGATTCGAATAAAATTTGGAACGGAGATGGCTGGTATCCTAGATTAAAAAATAGCCTACTTTTTATCCCGGAAAATAGCATAGCTCCCGTCGTATAGCGATAAACATGTCAATTGCTAATTCTACGCAGACGCAGTCGCGGGCAGAAGCTAGTAAAAACATAAAACTGTTAAATGATGATTTTAGACCAATGTTTGCAATTATTTTCTGCTAAGTCGAATCATGCAACGAGTACTGCCACGGTTTTTGGAATATGATGAATATTAACTTTATTTTGCTTCTAAAAAACTACTTAAAGGATATAAATTTCAGCGAATTAGCTGTTCACAGCCTCATAATACTAAGTTATCCCAAGTAATCAATTTGTTCACGCACACCGTCTACTAATTAACCGGAGCACGCACAGCGCCTGATAACATTCAAACCATTCAATTATTATGTAAAATAAATAAATAAATATTCTTATTCTTAAACCGCCGTAAACACAGTTTTTTTACCGAAACAGAAATGTAAAAACTTCGAGTCTGCACCGTCTGTCGCTACAACATTTAGCTTTATTCAATCTTATCTTTATACATTTAATATTATCTTTTCAGACTTGCCAAGTTGATCTGGTGAACGCGAAAGGCCACAAGTACTTCCTCTCGATCCTGTCCGACTCAACGGTCGATGTAAGTTGTTCATTTCATTACTGTCCTCCTGCCGCTAAGCGTTTGCACTTCTGGCATGGAGACCAAGTCAACCGGTGAAAACATCTACCAAATAGGAAAGCAGAAAGCAAATGAAAAAGCGCGATTTAGTGGGAGCACACACATTCGTAGTAGTGTTACTGTAAAGGTGGGTACAGATTATGCGCGGCAGCCGCGCGAGTCAGTGTTCTCGTGAACATTGGCTCGCGCGGCAAATGTTCGATGGAATTTAGGTAGACTGCGGCGGCCGCGCGAGGCAAGCGATCCAGCTCGAACAGTGCGTGGCGCGTGCGCCAATTATTTCTAAACCATGAACGCGCGTGGTCGTGCGGCAGTCGCGTTTATTGTGATCCATCACATCATCCGCAATAATTTTAAACTAAAAAGGCGTTGGTGGGTGAAGAAAAGATAATAGAGAGAGAGAGAGAGAGAGAGAGAGAGAGAGAGAAACATTTATTTACACACATTCGATACACTGAGATATAAAACAAGGAGAAATACAATATATTAAGGAAGTACCGATATGGTGTAAAATGGATCCCACTCAGCATAATGTTAATATGTGTGTAATAAGATTGTTTTATAATGTGGTATACAACTAATGAGACATGAAGTCGTGGAAAACACTATAAAAAACTCAACCAATCTTCCTACTAATCTCCGTCCACGCATCATGCCTTAGTGCCTTGTTGTGGTGTAAAAGCGATTTGCTGTTCCTCAGCAAATCATAACTTCCATGAAATTGAATTAATTCGCGACAGTTCTTGTCGTTAAATCCATAATTTAAGCAAAACGTTCGTCGCAACACTTCAACCGTCCAAACTGCGCGCGCGGCAGCGACTGAAGCTCCTTTGATGCGGGCTTAAAAACCGACAGCGCTCGGATCGCCGCGCGGCACGTTCGAGCGCGGCGATGTTCGAGCTGCCGCGCGCGATCTGTACGCGGCTTAAGGAGTGTGGTATTACCACCTTAATAAGCGCTCTGTAGGCTTCTGCTAACTTAGCAATCGTTTGTCCTTATCTGTCACTTTGACATTTACTTTTCACAGATAAGACAAGGGTGAGGACCAAAAACTTACACGCCGTTAAAGTTGCGTTAAAATTTCCGTCAACTTTTTCCATTGTGATACGAAAGTTATCCATACAAATGTCGCCTTTGTGCATATATTTAGTATTTTTTTATGTTTCTTGTGTCTGTTTCTCTATATTTGTACAATAAAGCATTTACTTACTAATTTTCGTGTCACAATGGAAAAAGTTAGTGGTAATTTTAAAGCAACTTTAACCGTGTGTAACTTTTTGGTCGTCACCCGCAAACGATTGTTAAGTTAGCAGGAGCCTATAGAGCGTTTATGTATAAGGGTGTTAGTGTATTGTTGTGTTGTTGCAGAGCGAGCACCGGACGCTGGCGGCGTACGTGCTGGCCGGCATCGTGGACAACTACCCCGCGGGGCAGGAGGCGGCGCAACAGGTGCGCCCGTCGTCATACTGCCACTATAGTATTTTACGCAACCGTTACATCATGAGGGTCCTTAAAACTATGTTTAGTAGTAATAAATGGAGACGGAATTATAGATAACTGACACTTAAGATAGCTGGAACTTAACAGAGAGTGGTGAGTCAGGCCCTTAGTCTCGTATATCGGTCTACTGTGTACAGAGACTCCGGTCGGTGTCGTTGATAGTGTGTGTGTGTGTGTGTGTGCAGGGCTCGATGATCTCGATCTGCCTGGAGCAGCTGGGGGACTCGTCGCCGCTGCTGCGGCAGTGGGCGTGCGTCTGCCTCGGCCGGCTGTGGCGGGGCTGCGACGCCGCGCGCTGGGCCGGCGTGCGTGACCTGGCCCACGAGAAGCTGTACCCGCTGCTGCGGGAGCCGCACCCCGAGGTATGTACGGGGCCTGTACAGCAGACACATGTAGAGTAGACCAGTGTGTAACGAGGCTGATATAGCTCGGTACAAACTTTTACCTTTTTATTACTTATATTTTTTTTTAAAAGTATATTTTGTATTAGGCTCCTTTTTCAAAATTTAAAGTTATTTCTTGTTTTATCATTTGAGTCATTTGTTGTGCATAGTTAGGGTTGTGTGAGTGTAGAACGTGGTCTTGTGCAGGTGCGCGCGGCGTGTGCGTTCGCGCTGGGCACGTTCGTGGCGGCGGGCGGCTGCTGGCCGCGCACCGAGCACGCCAACGCGCTGGACCAGCAGGTGGGCGCCGAGCTGGCGCGCGCGCTGCCCCACGACGCCTCGCCGCTCGTGCGCGCCGAGATACTGCACGGTACACACGCACACACACACACACACGTTCGCGCTGGGCACGTTCGTGGCGGCGGGCGGCTGCTGGCCGCGCACCGAGCACGCCAACGCGCTGGACCAGCAGGTGGGCGCCGAGCTGGCGCGCGCGCTGCCCCACGACGCCTCGCCGCTCGTGCGCGCCGAGATACTGCACGGTACACACGCACACACACACACACACGTTCGCGCTGGGCACGTTCGTGGCGGCGGGCGGCTGCTGGCCGCGCACCGAGCACGCCAACGCGCTGGACCAGCAGGTGGGCGCCGAGCTGGCGCGCGCGCTGCCCCACGACGCCTCGCCGCTCGTGCGCGCCGAGATACTGCACGGTACACACGCACACACACACACACACGTTCGCGCTGGGCACGTTCGTGGCGGCGGGCGGCTGCTGGCCGCGCACCGAGCACGCCAACGCGCTGGACCAGCAGGTGGGCGCCGAGCTGGCGCGCGCGCTGCCCCACGACGCCTCGCCGCTCGTGCGCGCCGAGATACTGCACGGTACACACGCACACACACACACACACGTTCGCGCTGGGCACGTTCGTGGCGGCGGGCGGCTGCTGGCCGCGCACCGAGCACGCCAACGCGCTGGACCAGCAGGTGGGCGCCGAGCTGGCGCGCGCGCTGCCCCACGACGCCTCGCCGCTCGTGCGCGCCGAGATACTGCACGGTACACACGCACACACACACACACACGTTCGCGCTGGGCACGTTCGTGGCGGCGGGCGGCTGCTGGCCGCGCACCGAGCACGCCAACGCGCTGGACCAGCAGGTGGGCGCCGAGCTGGCGCGCGCGCTGCCCCACGACGCCTCGCCGCTCGTGCGCGCCGAGATACTGCACGGTACACACGCACACACACACACACACGTTCGCGCTGGGCACGTTCGTGGCGGCGGGCGGCTGCTGGCCGCGCACCGAGCACGCCAACGCGCTGGACCAGCAGGTGGGCGCCGAGCTGGCGCGCGCGCTGCCCCACGACGCCTCGCCGCTCGTGCGCGCCGAGATACTGCACGGTACACACGCACACACACACACACACGTTCGCGCTGGGCACGTTCGTGGCGGCGGGCGGCTGCTGGCCGCGCACCGAGCACGCCAACGCGCTGGACCAGCAGGTGGGCGCCGAGCTGGCGCGCGCGCTGCCCCACGACGCCTCGCCGCTCGTGCGCGCCGAGATACTGCACGGTACACACGCACACACACACACACGCACACGCACACGCTCATTACCATTTGCCATAGCGGATTTTTCTGTGTTCTAATTTTCAGTTCCCTAATGTACTTAAGTAACATCAAAAGATTAATTAACATTGTTATTATTTTTAAGCAGACTTAATTTTAATTAGTTAAGAAAATTAAGCCAGATTTTTTTGTTCCAAGTGACGCGTAAATTCAATAAACTAAGGGCCTGTTTCACCACTGTTAAGTTCCATTTATGTTAACTGTCAGTTATCTCCGATTCCGTCTCTATTTATTACTACGAAACAGACAGAGACGTCGTCATAGATAACTCACAGTTGAGATAACTGGACCTTAGCAGGCTGGAACAGGCCCTAAGTGATGGATACTTGCGCAGCGCTCCAGTGGCTGGTGTTGATATTCGAGCAGCACTTCATCGCAGTCTACATACAAGAGAGGATGAGGAAAAGTGACAGGTTAGTATATCCAGACTGTTGTTGTCCCTTTCATGCTGTTTCTGGAGGGTTTAGATCAACGGTTCCAAACCAGCGGTCCGCAGCAACCAAAATGTGGTCCGCGAATGATTTTCTATGAGGTTTTAGTTAAAGATTCAGTTTATCTGCATAGTGGTCCTTGGTAACAAGAATATTAGAAAAGTGGTTTCCGAACAAGTATAGGTTGAGAACGCCTGGATTAGATGAAGGGGACGGCAATACTTTATTAAGGTGAAGGTTTTATAAGAGGGTGACGTCAAAGTTGAAAATTGACTGAAGGCACGCCCATCTGTCAAGTGTTAACTCCAAGTAATCGTACTGTAACCCTATACGGTAACCGGGTTTTTAGTTTTGGTAATCGCTTATAAATAAATAAATATCTTGGGACAATTGACACCAATTGACAACATTTCATATTTCTGAGCCTATAATTTTAATGGTTCTCTATAATTTTGTTTGAAAAGACGAACATGCTGACAGTTTAATTTTTTCGCTAGGGTTTGTATTTAAATTATAATTAATTTATTAATTTTTGCTTATTCTAAAAGGGCGTAACTCCGGTACTATCGCAGAATAGACACTTATCCTTTTGTCTTTTCTCTATAGAAAAAAAACTGACGTCAATTTCAAATTGTCAATGTCAGGCCCTATTCTCCAATATTCGATTTTCGAGGTTCGCTTCGTGCTGTTCCGCTCATACTAATAGTCATTATCTTGAGAGTGAGAGAGAAGGTATGCAACGAACTTCGAAAACAGAATTTCAGAGTTGCCCCCCTTGTACTTTGAAGTTGTCAAAAATACAAAATTATGATCGCTTATTTTTTCTCGTGAAAAAAGCAAAGGCTTCTCACCTATCCTGTGGTATTTTTGGTAAAATTAGGACATATTTTTAATTATTTTTTATTTTTTATAATAAGCGATATTAAAATTATATAAACATATTGCAGTGATTAGGAGGCAAAATGCTTTCGAACCATATATACATAAATGAAATGTTGTCAATTGACCTAGTCCCAAATAATTGGCCTAGCTTGTAATATGGGTACCAGACAACGGATAAACATACTTATATAGATAAATAAATTCCTAAATACATATTAAACATCCAAGACTCGAGAACAAACAGTCGTATTTTTCATACAAATATCTGCCCCGACCGGGGATCGAACCTGGGACTTCAAGCTTCATAGTCAGGTTCTTCAACCACTAGGCCATCCGGTCGTCAATGGAATGGAATGGTATGGAATTAACTATGTTGTTACGGTCACTTTCTTTCGGGCAACCAGATGATATGCTTACCAAATTGATAGGGTTTGTGAAAACAATTCTATGAAATACCCTATCCAATACCCCTTTAATGGTAACCGGTTCTGGTCCTCGGTCCCAGGGAGTCGTTGCACGGCGGCTCGGGCCCGGTGGACCCCGGGCAGGACGCGCTGGTGGCCGGCGGCCGCGGGAGCAACGCCGCCGCGCGCAAGCCGCAGGCGCAGCAGCTGCCCACCATCGGTCAGTGAGCACACATACACGTTTACACTTAGATACGCACACGCGCACGCACACGCATACACGGACATGTGCGCAGACAGACACGGGCACACGCACACGCGGTCGCAGACATGTGCGCAGCCAGATGCGCGTACGCCACGTGAACGGACAGCAAATGCTAATGTACTTATACACCTTTATGCCATAAATAAGGCTGATGCCACAATATATTTGACGTGATATCTGTATCGATATTTATGCTCTCGACTGTACATGGTGTCTTAAAATTGTTACGTTTCACATAATGCCGACCGTGCTCATACATAATGAAATTTAACGAACTGACCTTTCATTTTAGATACATTCGGAAGACATAGAACCGTTTAATGATGATTTTAAGACCAGTCTTTGCAATTATTTTCTATCGAGCCGATTTTATTCAATTATCTATCGAGTCCGTCCAGCGTCTTTGAAATATGATGAAAGTTGACCTATATATTTTTTGTATTTTTTTTTGTGTGTAGTTTTTTTTTAAGTGCTTAAATGACATCAATTTCAACAAAATTAGGTGTTAGTTGGTGCCTACTGTGCTCGACACGTTGCAATTCACAATATATTTTCGTTGCATAAAATAATTTATTATTAATTTCAGATTAGTTTCATACTTTTAACATTGTTAACTTTGCATATTTTCACTAGCTTGCTCGCGCCTCCGCCCGCAACACTTCCAGAAATGTATGTATAGTATGGACCTGTTCGGGATTTTGTTTTCGGAATACGAATATTTCCATTGTAGTATTCTGATTTATTTTATTTAGGCATTTCAAGACAGTGACCGATCCGACTATCTGAGAATTTCTTTAATAAATACAGTTGTCTTATCGTGTATTTGGCGCTAAGCTTTTTCATTCCGGTTTCGTTAGAGTCCGGAATCGTTATTCTTACATCGGTTTTCAGGAGAACATTTCCTTAAAGTTCTTGTCAAACTAATCTGTTAAGATCTATAAAAACTGATTTATTCCAACGTACAGTCAGCGTCATACAGTAAGAAACATCGAAAATCCAAAAAGATCGACCCACTATACTATTTTTTGGATGATTAAAACTATATGACGCTGACTGTATTATAAAAAACACTGTTTTCTTATATTCTGTGTTTGTACGTCTGGCCGGTCGCTTCGTTCCTCGTCGAATAAACCGGTTTATTTAAATAATTATGTTTTTTTTAAAACGTTCGCGTTCTTATGATAGTACGAAGTAAAATCGAAATAAATCGGTATATAGGTATCGCTCTTTCTGAAACCGGTTCCGAGCTTTGGATGTATCCTTCTGTCAAACGGTACGGCACTTGCGTGGAAAGATGGCTTATGCGAATGCGGGGCGCACACAGAATAAAGAGATATATTAGAAGTGCGATAAGTCGCTTTCGCTAGAGAAACCGGTGTCGCCAAAATTTGACATCGACAGTTCACTCATACCATGAAATCTTGGCAATTATTGGTCGTAGCTTTTCTATTACAAAAATGTAATAAGTTCTGAATCAGTACTATAATTTGAACTTTCCACCCACAGAATATTGTTTAAAGTCCATTGCACAGGTATATAAACACCATCTAGCGTGAAGAAGCCAAATGACAACAATCTGAAAATGTCAGTTGTCTAAATAATAGTTTTTCCATTGCACAACAGATGCTTTGCAAAATGAACTCTGCTGAATGGGATTTAGGTTTACGTGGTTGAAAAAGTAACTGATGACAGCGGAACATTCGAGAAAATCTGATTCTGGCTGTATAAATCTGCTACTCGAACCGTCAACTTCAATTTGACGTTCATACGTGCAATTTTCCGCATCAAGGTGGCACGCGTCTCTCGGCCACATACTACTTCTACTATATCTCTTTCTTCTATGGGGGCGCACCTGCGTTATACAATACTAGGTGATGCCCGCGACCTCGTTTGTCGCGCGCCTCGGGAAGTATGCCATCATCCGGGATGAGAGCTATCCTACATCCTTCCCAGGATCTCATACTATATCCATACCAAATATTATCACGATCTGTCGAGTAGTTTACGCGTTAAAGCGTAACTAAAAAGTCACATTCGCATTAATATTAATTATATTATTAGTCAGGTCAGGATGGCCCATTTATAGCGTGAGCGGTGTGCGCAGGGTTCGGGTCGGTGTACATGAAGCTGTGGACGACGCTGCTGGCCATGTCGCGCGAGCCGCACCCGCAGGTCTCGCAGATGGCCGGCGACATCATCAACTACATCTCCAACCAGGTGACCGCGCCGCAGGGCTTGTCGAACATTTCGATCGCACCGTATCAGATGCCTCCATTTAGAACCGTCGCCGAGACGTAGTTCTTTTCACGGAAGTCAATAAATGTGTAATCCGGTCGGGCCGACAGCTGGACAACGTGGGGCGCGACATCGAGACGCGCGGGCTGTCGCACAGCGGGCACGGCGCGCACGGCACGCACGGCGCGCACGGCGCGGGCGGCTCGTCGTCGCTGCCGCCCTCGCCCAACCTGCGCGGCGCCGGCGGGCCGCTCAGCCCGCGCGAGCACACGCGCACGCTGCCGCACGCGCCGCACGGTGAGTGCCCGCCCCCCCCCCCGCGCCCCGCCCCCGCCCGCACTCACCCCGCGCGTGTTGCAGCCCGGCGCCGCGGCCGCAGCGGGCTGCCCAGCACCATCTCCGAGGACTCCATGGCGAGCCGCGAGCGCGACTCCACCTCCTCGACCTCTAGTGAGTTCGCAGACGTCGCTTACGCTTCGATGACGCGCCGCGTTCTACATGCGTTGTCTTTTTCGCAGGTCAACAGGCCAAGAAGCCGATAGTGAGCACGCAGTTCGTCGAGTGGGCGTCGGCCGCGTTCGCGCGCGCGGACGAGGCGGACGCGGGCGCGCGGGACTGCGAGAGCCGCGCGCACCACGCCCGGGTGTGGCGCTACCAGCGCAACCGCAGCCTGCGGCACGAGGCCAGAGGTAGGGCGCGGGACTGCGAGAGCCGCGCGCACCACGCCCGGGTGTGGCGCTACCAGCGCAACCGCAGCCTGCGGCACGAGGCCAGAGGTAGGGCGCGGGACTGCGAGAGCCGCGCGCACCACGCCCGGGTGTGGCGCTACCAGCGCAACCGCAGCCTGCGGCACGAGGCCAGAGGTAGGGCGCGGGACTGCGAGAGCCGCGCGCACCACGCCCGGGTGTGGCGCTACCAGCGCAACCGCAGCCTGCGGCACGAGGCCAGAGGTAGGGCGCGGGACTGCGAGAGCCGCGCGCACCACGCCCGGGTGTGGCGCTACCAGCGCAACCGCAGCCTGCGGCACGAGGCCAGAGGTAGGGCGCGGGACTGCGAGAGCCGCGCGCACCACGCCCGGGTGTGGCGCTACCAGCGCAACCGCAGCCTGCGGCACGAGGCCAGAGGTAGGGCGCGGGACTGCGAGAGCCGCGCGCACCACGCCCGGGTGTGGCGCTACCAGCGCAACCGCAGCCTGCGGCACGAGGCCAGAGGTAGGGCGCGGGACTGCGAGAGCCGCGCGCACCACGCCCGGGTGTGGCGCTACCAGCGCAACCGCAGCCTGCGGCACGAGGCCAGAGGTAGGGCGCGGGACTGCGAGAGCCGCGCGCACCACGCCCGGGTGTGGCGCTACCAGCGCAACCGCAGCCTGCGGCACGAGGCCAGAGGTAGGGCGCGGGACTGCGAGAGCCGCGCGCACCACGCCCGGGTGTGGCGCTACCAGCGCAACCGCAGCCTGCGGCACGAGGCCAGAGGTAGGGCGCGGGACTGCGAGAGCCGCGCGCACCACGCCCGGGTGTGGCGCTACCAGCGCAACCGCAGCCTGCGGCACGAGGCCAGAGGTAGGGCGCGGGACTGCGAGAGCCGCGCGCACCACGCCCGGGTGTGGCGCTACCAGCGCAACCGCAGCCTGCGGCACGAGGCCAGAGGTAGGGCGCGGGACTGCGAGAGCCGCGCGCACCACGCCCGGGTGTGGCGCTACCAGCGCAACCGCAGCCTGCGGCACGAGGCCAGAGGTAGGGCGCGGGACTGCGAGAGCCGCGCGCACCACGCCCGGGTGTGGCGCTACCAGCGCAACCGCAGCCTGCGGCACGAGGCCAGAGGTAGGGCGCGGGACTGCGAGAGCCGCGCGCACCACGCCCGGGTGTGGCGCTACCAGCGCAACCGCAGCCTGCGGCACGAGGCCAGAGGTAGGGCGCGGGACTGCGAGAGCCGCGCGCACCACGCCCGGGTGTGGCGCTACCAGCGCAACCGCAGCCTGCGGCACGAGGCCAGAGGTAGGGCGCGGGACTGCGAGAGCCGCGCGCACCACGCCCGGGTGTGGCGCTACCAGCGCAACCGCAGCCTGCGGCACGAGGCCAGAGGTAGGGCGCGGGACTGCGAGAGCCGCGCGCACCACGCCCGGGTGTGGCGCTACCAGCGCAACCGCAGCCTGCGGCACGAGGCCAGAGGTAGGGCGCGGGACTGCGAGAGCCGCGCGCACCACGCCCGGGTGTGGCGCTACCAGCGCAACCGCAGCCTGCGGCACGAGGCCAGAGGTAGGGCGCGGGACTGCGAGAGCCGCGCGCACCACGCCCGGGTGTGGCGCTACCAGCGCAACCGCAGCCTGCGGCACGAGGCCAGAGGTAGGGCGCGGGACTGCGAGAGCCGCGCGCACCACGCCCGGGTGTGGCGCTACCAGCGCAACCGCAGCCTGCGGCACGAGGCCAGAGGTAGGGCGCGGGACTGCGAGAGCCGCGCGCACCACGCCCGGGTGTGGCGCTACCAGCGCAACCGCAGCCTGCGGCACGAGGCCAGAGGTAGGGCGCGGGACTGCGAGAGCCGCGCGCACCACGCCCGGGTGTGGCGCTACCAGCGCAACCGCAGCCTGCGGCACGAGGCCAGAGGTAGGGCGCGGGACTGCGAGAGCCGCGCGCACCACGCCCGGGTGTGGCGCTACCAGCGCAACCGCAGCCTGCGGCACGAGGCCAGAGGTAGGGCGCGGGACTGCGAGAGCCGCGCGCACCACGCCCGGGTGTGGCGCTACCAGCGCAACCGCAGCCTGCGGCACGAGGCCAGAGGTAGGGCGCGGGACTGCGAGAGCCGCGCGCACCACGCCCGGGTGTGGCGCTACCAGCGCAACCGCAGCCTGCGGCACGAGGCCAGAGGTAGGGCGCGGGACTGCGAGAGCCGCGCGCACCACGCCCGGGTGTGGCGCTACCAGCGCAACCGCAGCCTGCGGCACGAGGCCAGAGGTAGGGCGCGGGACTGCGAGAGCCGCGCGCACCACGCCCGGGTGTGGCGCTACCAGCGCAACCGCAGCCTGCGGCACGAGGCCAGAGGTAGGGCGCGGGACTGCGAGAGCCGCGCGCACCACGCCCGGGTGTGGCGCTACCAGCGCAACCGCAGCCTGCGGCACGAGGCCAGAGGTAGGGCGCGGGACTGCGAGAGCCGCGCGCACCACGCCCGGGTGTGGCGCTACCAGCGCAACCGCAGCCTGCGGCACGAGGCCAGAGGTAGGGCGCGGGACTGCGAGAGCCGCGCGCACCACGCCCGGGTGTGGCGCTACCAGCGCAACCGCAGCCTGCGGCACGAGGCCAGAGGTAGGGCGCGGGACTGCGAGAGCCGCGCGCACCACGCCCGGGTGTGGCGCTACCAGCGCAACCGCAGCCTGCGGCACGAGGCCAGAGGTAGGGCGCGGGACTGCGAGAGCCGCGCGCACCACGCCCGGGTGTGGCGCTACCAGCGCAACCGCAGCCTGCGGCACGAGGCCAGAGGTAGGGCGCGGGACTGCGAGAGCCGCGCGCACCACGCCCGGGTGTGGCGCTACCAGCGCAACCGCAGCCTGCGGCACGAGGCCAGAGGTAGGGCGCGGGACTGCGAGAGCCGCGCGCACCACGCCCGGGTGTGGCGCTACCAGCGCAACCGCAGCCTGCGGCACGAGGCCAGAGGTAGGGCGCGGGACTGCGAGAGCCGCGCGCACCACGCCCGGGTGTGGCGCTACCAGCGCAACCGCAGCCTGCGGCACGAGGCCAGAGGTAGGGCGCGGGACTGCGAGAGCCGCGCGCACCACGCCCGGGTGTGGCGCTACCAGCGCAACCGCAGCCTGCGGCACGAGGCCAGAGGTAGGGCGCGGGACTGCGAGAGCCGCGCGCACCACGCCCGGGTGTGGCGCTACCAGCGCAACCGCAGCCTGCGGCACGAGGCCAGAGGTAGGGCGCGGGACTGCGAGAGCCGCGCGCACCACGCCCGGGTGTGGCGCTACCAGCGCAACCGCAGCCTGCGGCACGAGGCCAGAGGTAGGGCGCGGGACTGCGAGAGCCGCGCGCACCACGCCCGGGTGTGGCGCTACCAGCGCAACCGCAGCCTGCGGCACGAGGCCAGAGGTAGGGCGCGGGACTGCGAGAGCCGCGCGCACCACGCCCGGGTGTGGCGCTACCAGCGCAACCGCAGCCTGCGGCACGAGGCCAGAGGTAGGGCGCGGGACTGCGAGAGCCGCGCGCACCACGCCCGGGTGTGGCGCTACCAGCGCAACCGCAGCCTGCGGCACGAGGCCAGAGGTAGGGCGCGGGACTGCGAGAGCCGCGCGCACCACGCCCGGGTGTGGCGCTACCAGCGCAACCGCAGCCTGCGGCACGAGGCCAGAGGTAGGGCGCGGGACTGCGAGAGCCGCGCGCACCACGCCCGGGTGTGGCGCTACCAGCGCAACCGCAGCCTGCGGCACGAGGCCAGAGGTAGGGCGCGGGACTGCGAGAGCCGCGCGCACCACGCCCGGGTGTGGCGCTACCAGCGCAACCGCAGCCTGCGGCACGAGGCCAGAGGTAGGGCGCGGGACTGCGAGAGCCGCGCGCACCACGCCCGGGTGTGGCGCTACCAGCGCAACCGCAGCCTGCGGCACGAGGCCAGAGGTAGGGCGCGGGACTGCGAGAGCCGCGCGCACCACGCCCGGGTGTGGCGCTACCAGCGCAACCGCAGCCTGCGGCACGAGGCCAGAGGTAGGGCGCGGGACTGCGAGAGCCGCGCGCACCACGCCCGGGTGTGGCGCTACCAGCGCAACCGCAGCCTGCGGCACGAGGCCAGAGGTAGGGCGCGGGACTGCGAGAGCCGCGCGCACCACGCCCGGGTGTGGCGCTACCAGCGCAACCGCAGCCTGCGGCACGAGGCCAGAGGTAGGGCGCGGGACTGCGAGAGCCGCGCGCACCACGCCCGG
The DNA here is from genome assembly GCA_963854515.1 of Pandemis heparana. NCBI lineage: Eukaryota > Metazoa > Arthropoda > Insecta > Lepidoptera > Tortricidae > Pandemis > Pandemis heparana. The sequence continues at coordinate 16,504,708 of OY978013.1, read as the reverse complement.
GTGTGGCGCTACCAGCGCAACCGCAGCCTGCGGCACGAGGCCAGAGGTAGGGCGCGGGACTGCGAGAGCCGCGCGCACCACGCCCGGGTGTGGCGCTACCAGCGCAACCGCAGCCTGCGGCACGAGGCCAGAGGTAGGGCGCGGGACTGCGAGAGCCGCGCGCACCACGCCCGGGTGTGGCGCTACCAGCGCAACCGCAGCCTGCGGCACGAGGCCAGAGGTAGGGCGCGGGACTGCGAGAGCCGCGCGCACCACGCCCGGGTGTGGCGCTACCAGCGCAACCGCAGCCTGCGGCACGAGGCCAGAGGTAGGGCGCGGGACTGCGAGAGCCGCGCGCACCACGCCCGGGTGTGGCGCTACCAGCGCAACCGCAGCCTGCGGCACGAGGCCAGAGGTAGGGCGCGGGACTGCGAGAGCCGCGCGCACCACGCCCGGGTGTGGCGCTACCAGCGCAACCGCAGCCTGCGGCACGAGGCCAGAGGTAGGGCGCGGGACTGCGAGAGCCGCGCGCACCACGCCCGGGTGACCTGACCATAGTTGACCTGTTCTTAAAAATGTACTGTTTTGCAGCCAGAAATAAAACCATCTTTGGCCATATTTCCTAGTGTAGAAAAGCTAATGTCTACTTGTTTAGTGGTTGAACGTGTGTGTATGGTTGCTTAGCGCTGGTGCGCGTGCGCGGCGCGCGGCTGGAGACGCAGGCGTTCCACTCGCGCTGCCCGCTGCCGCCCTCCGTGGTGCTGTTCCACCCCTACGACCAGCACATCGCGCTCGCCTCCAAGGACAACTTCGGGTATGTTGTCACTGCTCATCACCCGTAACCAGTGGCGTGCATAAGGGTTGCCAGGGTAGGCAGCGCGTACAAATTGTGTTGCGTCATCTTGTGTTGCCAGCCCTGACGACCTTCTCTCCCATTGCACACCACTGCCCATAACGGCTCTAAACTAGTTATAGATTACAGTGCTTTTAGTTTCTGTGACTAGACAGTTGCTGTGTTTTGAATTAACATGAATGAAAAAGTACATTTGGGGATGAGAGCGAGTAGTTTGGACAGTGATGCTCGATGCGGTTGTTGCACTTGCTCTCGCTGTTAAGAGGTTGCATCCGTGCTGAGCTCGCAACGTCGCATTTTTGCTGATTTTTTGCGATTATTTCGCAGAAATTTAATGAAAGTATCAAATATCCGTCTGTAGTGCATGCACTTCGTTTTTAGTGTATTAATGTGTCTAATGCAATGATTAATGGTGATGGACTTTTATTTTCGTATTAAAGGGATAAAATACTATATCGTTTGAATTTTGATCAAGTCGAATAGGCCTTCAGCACCCCAGTTTTTATATTTTTTTATTTTTTATATGAATAGGAAGGCAAACGAGCAAGCGGGTCACTTGACGGTAAGCGATCACCACTGCCCATAGACACCCGCAACCCCGGAGGGATCGCAGATGCGTTGCCAACCTAGAGGGCTAAGATGAAATGCCTCTCGTGCCTGTAATTTCCCCGGCTGTCTTATAGGTCTATTTCGTTAAACTCGAATCTCCGTACTAGATTTAGTGTGTCTTCAAGAGCAGCTCTAGAGTAAGGTGTGTGTCGGCAGCATCTGGGACTGGGGCACGGCGGCCAAGCTGTGCGTGGGCTCGTGGCGCAAGGCGTGGGGCCGCGTCACCGCGCTGGCCTACCTCAACGCGCACGAGCGCGCGCTGCTGGCCGTCGCCTCGCACGCCGGACACCTCGCCGTCTACAGGTCTGCTCACTGACAGCCTTACACATAAAGAAACCTTCATTGAGGTTTGATCGGTCTATTCGTTAACAGACTGATTATTGATTAAGCTTATTGGACGGTTGTTAAGGAGTATGATTCATATACGCTTGCTAGCAGTCTGTTAGTTGTTGAGCCGCTGATGGATGGATTAGACGCGTTATGTCGCGTAATACTCATAGATTTTTTTAGATATGGGAACCAAGTAACAATAATATTTTTTTAACAATAATTTTTAACGGCGTATGTTGGCTACCTTGACAAATCATAGACCAAAAATGGCCTTTTAGTGAATAAAAAAAAAAGAAATTGACAGCAGTGGCAGCAAATTAGCGGGAAACCGAAAACATGGCTTCAGCCTAACACGACAGACGCAACCTTTCCCTGAGGGGGATAAACTTAAAACTGTCTTGGGTATGGTTTTGCTCTTCAGCTGTTTACATTTGTGGCGGCCATTTTGTGAGTTAACGGAGAGATAAAAGAGGATCTACGGTCCGCTAACTTTCGGACTACTTAACAGAGCCTTGATGGACTGATTAGCGCTAACAGATGTTTATGAATGATGGTTTTTTTGCATCGGTCCTATAGCGAGCCTATAACGAGCCTCTAACTTTTTATGAATAAGGCTGTTAACCTTTTATTTCAATAAATCGCTTACCCCCTTATTCATAAACGCTCTCTAGGCATCCAACTAACTTAACAATCGTTTGTCCTTATCTGTCACATTGACATTTACCTTTCACAGATAAGGACAAACGATTACTAAGTTAGCAGAAGCCTATACTCGTAGAGCGTTTATGTATACGGGGGTTGAACATTTCCTGCAAGCCCTATTTTTAAAGTGTTTTTTTTCCATCACCTCAATTTTTTTCGTCCTATCGGGTGTCGCATAACAGCCGGCCGCAGAGTGGGGATAAAGTGACAGGCGCCCATAGCTCGCGTCAGCTGACCGTGTAGCATTTACATTTTCACTATTCGTGCAAGTGCTCCACGGTATTACTGTGTTGTTTTCATATTATTTATAATTCCTATTTTCAAATCATGAAGTTAAGATTAATAATCAACAAAATCTGTGAGTGTGAAAGATGGCGGCTGATATCATTTCTCCGCGCCAATCCGCGCGCAGCACTCGCGCACGCGCGCTGTGCACTTTGCACGTGCGCGACGAGGCACTGACAACAGACAGAAACAGCCTAATATTAAAATTATAATAATAGCACATTATGATACGAGTGTGCTATGTTGATCATTATACTTACGAGGCATTATTCGCGGCTTAACCCTTTACTTACGGGGATCTGTAAGCCGAGCCACTCCTCAATACGGGCATGTTTTGGCTTACTTACGTACTATACTTCCTATTACATAGACATATGGTCTATTTTTGACAAAAAAAAACTCTCCGGACAACTATAGATGCCACTCGTACTGGCAACTCTGGTTGACTTGACTTAGGTGAAGGGTTAATAACCTTGTGGTGTTTGTTGCGCCGGCGCAGGCCGTCGGGCAGCAGCATGGAGCCGGCGCTGGTGTCGGCGTGGCGCGCGCTCGACGTGCGCCCCGCGCCGCACTACCGCCCGCCGCCCGCGCAGCCCATCTACAGTGAGCAAACACGCACACACACAGACAAACGTGCACGCACACATGCAGGGACTCTAATGGTTCCGGAATGCCTCAGTAGGTGGTTGGATTAGTGTGATTCATGCTTCGGGACCACTCGGATCCTCAGATATTGATTTTGAAAACAATCGGCCCACAAACTAAAGATTTCAAAATGACGGCCGTTTTTCAATTTTTGACAACGGATTCAAGCTTGGGGACCACTCGGACCCTCAGACATCGATTTTGAAATCAATCCGCCCAAAGACTAAAGATTTCAAGATGGCGGCCACTCTTTCTATTTTTGACAATAGATTCATGCTTGGCGACCAGTCGGATTCTGAGATATCGATTTTGAAAACAATCGGCCCAGAAGGGGCCATTCAAGTACTACGAAGCAGATTTTTATAATTATTTACCTCCCCCCCCCCTTCCCATTGTCAGCAAAACTAAGCAAACCTCTTCACCTCCCGCTCCCATGCTTACGTAATCATTGGTGCCTAAATGCATTTTTCTTTTGATAGATTCTGTTTATCATAAATTTGTGGGTTGGCATTTGTGTAAAAAAGTAAACAGTAACTGCTGACGTAATCACGATATCGACCCCCCCACCCACCATGTCATCAAAAATAAGCAAAGCAAAGACAACCCAAACCCCCCCCGCCCCCCTCAAGCGCTTACGTGATACTTGAAAGCCCCCTAATGAAATATCTTGGTAGGGTCCAGTCGAACTGACCAACCATCTGCTGAAATATTCCGCAAATATTCTGGGAGACCTTTGTATATGCTCGCACACAAATACGTACACACACACGTACACGCACACGCACACGTGCGCGTACCTACTCACACGAACAGATACGCGGCGCACTCTCACAGATTTAGATGTATGTTATTTTAAGTTTCTATATGCATATTCGACGCTTGTTTTACCAACGGCGCTACTGAACTGGCCCAATATATTGAAAGCGAGCGACACAATTTTATAAAACCTTTGTTCAAAAGACGGGGCACGGAATTGAAAAACTATCTATTTATTCGTGTGTTTTATGTTTTTTTCACTGAACATACCAGTCAGTCCATTACTAACGATTTCAATCTATTGTTTATGTTTGGGATATATTGTGTACGCACGCATGTGATTTGTTATCATTTCTCATTTACATTATGTCATAATCATAAATACACTAGACAGGATCTTACAGGTAAACCGCGGGAAACTTGTTTTTTATTTGTTCAAGCAGATTTTACAAAATACTACAAACACCATTTTTACATTATAGCATTTTCGTTGTTAATTTTACCCCCTTTTCACCTTAACGGATGATTTGCGTAATATATAATAATAATATAATAAAACTATTCTATGTACTTCCCCGTAACTATACGCGTACCAAATTTTGTGTAAATCTATTCAGATCTAAGCTTGCGCGCTGAAAATTTCCATGAAATAATGTTAGTAGTTTGATCGTTATACCGTTTGCGGGCAGTCGCACTCTGTATATCGACCGAGTTGACCAGTGTAAGTGAGGCTCAAGCGCGGTGTGGGGTGTGCGGGTGCGCAGGTCTGGCGCAGCTGGTCTCCGAGCAGTTCCTCTCCAACGACGAGCGCGCCGCCGCGCCGCAGACCAATCGTGAGTCACCATAACCATCACTCGTTCCATCCTCACTCTAACACTTTGTGCTGCTTTTGTGTGCTTCCAAAATCTAAGCGCTTATCTTATCTGGAACCTGTATGAATCTCTTCGAGAACGACAATAAGGAATATTCATGATTTTTTTCATGGCTTCCATTTAAAGCTCATTTATGTAACAAGAAATATTTAAAAGAATTATAAAACAACTGAGATGTAAGCTGTCAAAGATTTGTGTCTGTCGCTTTCTAGAAAAACGGATTTTTAATATGGAGATTATATGGCCGCTGTGACAAATGTCGTCGCATGTCATATCGGATCTCTTTCTAATCGCTGACTAATCAGTAGTTTAAAACGCTTTAGGCTTGAAATGAAACCACAAAATTTCATAATACCTTATTCACTAATACCCCTAATTTTCAAATTACCATGGGCTCATAATACCTAAAAATACCTAAAATGTCAAATTGTCTCATGTAACAATATACCATTTTAGGTATTTTTAGGTATTATGAGCCCGTGATAATTTGAAAATAAGGGGTGTTAGTCAATAAGGTTTTTTTTTTTTTTTTTTTTTTTTATTATTATAAACTGACCAGGTATTATGTAATTTAGTGGTTTTAAGCCCAAAGCTTTAAAACTCATATTTCCCGTATTTCTTGACCAATATTACTTTTAATTTCACTTTTTATCATCTTTTTTACGATATATTAATATTTTTTTAAGAAATGTGATTTTTTATGCTAAATATTCCTTGTTGTTTAGTTAGGAGGCGTTCATTATTTACGCGGGGTTATTTTGGGGATTGTTCGGTGACATCACTTTTGGCCGAGCTTCCTGAATTAAGCTTAGTAGCATGAATGGTGCCTTTTTAATCATTCAATACCGTTCACTCACATCGATATTAATCAATACGACTTAAAATTCAGCCACGCCTAAATTGGCGATTACTGCATTCTGATTGGCCAGCCGAAGGTCAAGCAGGTCACTAGAGTCGAGCAAGCAGCTATTATGATAGATATGGTTAGTTAATGACTTAGTTCCGTGTAGGAAATAAAATAAAAATACGAAAAATGTGTGTATGTTATGTTATTTGACGATAAATTCCTATGCGTTGGTAGAAGTTTATAGCCGCTATTAGCAGTTGGAAACACATTATTAACACGCGATGCGACCCGATGCAACGCGACGCGTCGGATGTTCATAGTGTGGTTCTGGTCTTAAAAAATAATACAATTTGATTCGACTCAACACGCGTCGCATTGCATCGGGTCGCGTCGCGTGCTAATAATGTGTTTCCACCTTAATGGGTCGTTTGGTGTTTGTGGGCGCAGACGTGCTGGGCGGCGCGGGGGGCGGCGCGGCGGGCGCGGCGGGCGGCTACAGCGCGCCGCCGCCGCCCACGCTGCTGCGCTGGTGCGCGCGCAGGCGCTCGCTCGCGCTGGCCGGCCTCGCCAGCTCCGTCCGGCTCTGGGACGCCAACACCGAGATGCTGCAGGCTGACATACCCACAGGTGATGTTCTGTTGTTTTTAAATTGTTACTTTTTTTTCCATCGCCTCGAATTTTTTCGTCCATCTACCGCATTTACAGCCAGTCGCGGAGTAGGGGGGGGGATGAAGTGACAGGCGCTCGGCAGCAGCCACGGCTATTATGACGGCGCCCATCCATAGGTCGCATCAGCTTACTTATTTTTTGACGTCAAAAAAATATGTCGCCATACCAGATATCAAAAGTGAAATTCGATCTCAGCGCGGTCAAATTGCACAAATTTATTCGTAAACAAAAATTATTTACCGTCCTTGATTTACAAAAAAAAAACCCTTCGGAACGTTCTGTCCGTTCCCAAAACATCCGTTCCAAATTAACAGTATTTTTAGTTTAGTTTTAGTACATAAAAATAGGACTAAGCCTTATTATTAATAATACCAACTTATATTAATTAAAAAAAACAAAAAAAACTTTTTTTTTCTCCTTAAGGAGGAAGATGTGAGGACCTAGCTTAAGAAATGCTGATGTAACAATAATAACTTAGGTTTTAATTCATTAAAGTTAGTCTTTACTCAACATTCAAGTTGTTTACTTGTATTCGTATTCCCCCGTCCCACAAAATGACTGTGGGCCAAAATACCAGTTTCTCATCGCATCAGTTCTCAAAACACCCGGTTCTCATTACATCCGTATATCAAAGGATCCATTTATTACGATATCCGTATGGAATATTCCTGACTTATTATCTTTATTGCTGTTTTAACACTTACGCAATAAGTATTTGTTCCGAACGTTCACAGCAAAAGTGACCACGCAGGGGTGCGGACTGGTAGTTTTTAAAACTGAATACTAATAAGCTATTTGGCTCTATTAATATATCGAAGAGAAAAAAATCAGGTCTCTATGAATTAGAATAATAGAATTAGAAATGTTTATTATGTTTTTTAATATTTGAATTGCATTAGGTAATTTATTTGCGTGAATAGATGTTTTGGAGTTTTGGGAAACGGATATCAGGACAAACGTAGTCTTATTTATTTATTTAGTCTTTTGGGAGAAGCACATTTTAGGAAATACTTGTAACGGCATACGGATTTTTTTAAGAGAAGGGCAGTGATGGTAACGGATGTTTTGGGATGGATGTCTTGGGACGGATTTTTTGGGACCGGATGTTTTGGGAACGGATGTTTTGGGAATGGATGTTTTAGGACATGTTTTGGGACGGATATTTTAGGAATGCATGTTTTGGGACGGATGTTTTGGGCCGGATGTTTTGGGAACGGATGTTTTGGGACGGATATTTTGGGATGGATGTATTAGGAACGAATGTTTTGGGAACGGATGTTTTGGGACGGATATTTTGGGACGGATATTTTAGGAATGGGTGTTTTGGGAACGGATGTTTTGGGACGGATATTTTGGGACGGATATTTTAGGAATGGGTGTTTTGGGAACGAATGTTTTGGGAACGGATGTTTTGGGAACATGTTTTGGGACGGATATTTTAGGAATGGGTGTTTTGGGAACGAATGTTTTGGGAACGGTTGTTTTAGGAACATGTTTTGGGACGGATATTTTAGGAATGGGTGTTTTGGGAACGAATGTTTTGGGAACGGATGTTTTGGGAACATGTTTTGGGAACGGACGTCTTGGGTAACGGACAGAACGGTCCGAAACCTCAATAAATAATATGAAAAATTGCACGATATCGAAAGTCATGATTGGCGAAAAATTTTGCGACTGAAGTGTCATAATAAAAAAATATATTGGCAGAGTGCGAGAGTGCGGCGACGTCGCTCTGGCGCGGGTCGGAGTGGGAGAGCGGGGGCGCGGACGGCGGCGGGGACGCGGGGGGCGCGGGGGGCTGGGGGCTCGCCGCCGGGTTCGCGGACGGCTCGGCGCGCGTGTGGGACGAGCGCGCGCCCGCCGCGCAGCTCGCGCTGCACCACCACCGCGCGCCCGTGCTGTGCTGTGCGCCGAGACACGCGCGGCACAAGCTGGTCACTGGCTGGTCAGTACACTGCATGAGGCAGCGGCTGGTCGCGGACGGCTCGGCGCGCGTGTGGGACGAGCGCGCGCCCGCCGCGCAGCTCGCGCTGCACCACCACCGCGCGCCCGTGCTGTGCTGTGCGCCGAGACACGCGCGGCACAAGCTGGTCACTGGCTGGTCAGTACACTGCATGAGGCAGCGGCTGGTCGCGGACGGCTCGGCGCGCGTGTGGGACGAGCGCGCGCCCGCCGCGCAGCTCGCGCTGCACCACCACCGCGCGCCCGTGCTGTGCTGTGCGCCGAGACACGCGCGGCACAAGCTGGTCACTGGCTGGTCAGTACACTGCATGAGGCAGCGGCTGGTCGCGGACGGCTCGGCGCGCGTGTGGGACGAGCGCGCGCCCGCCGCGCAGCTCGCGCTGCACCACCACCGCGCGCCCGTGCTGTGCTGTGCGCCGAGACACGCGCGGCACAAGCTGGTCACTGGCTGGTCAGTACACTGCATGAGGCAGCGGCTGGTCGCGGACGGCTCGGCGCGCGTGTGGGACGAGCGCGCGCCCGCCGCGCAGCTCGCGCTGCACCACCACCGCGCGCCCGTGCTGTGCTGTGCGCCGAGACACGCGCGGCACAAGCTGGTCACTGGCTGGTCAGTACACTGCATGAGGCAGCGGCTGGTCGCGGACGGCTCGGCGCGCGTGTGGGACGAGCGCGCGCCCGCCGCGCAGCTCGCGCTGCACCACCACCGCGCGCCCGTGCTGTGCTGTGCGCCGAGACACGCGCGGCACAAGCTGGTCACTGGCTGGTCAGTACACTGCATGAGGCAGCGGCTGGTCGCGGACGGCTCGGCGCGCGTGTGGGACGAGCGCGCGCCCGCCGCGCAGCTCGCGCTGCACCACCACCGCGCGCCCGTGCTGTGCTGTGCGCCGAGACACGCGCGGCACAAGCTGGTCACTGGCTGGTCAGTACACTGCATGAGGCAGCGGCTGGTCGCGGACGGCTCGGCGCGCGTGTGGGACGAGCGCGCGCCCGCCGCGCAGCTCGCGCTGCACCACCACCGCGCGCCCGTGCTGTGCTGTGCGCCGAGACACGCGCGGCACAAGCTGGTCACTGGCTGGTCAGTACACTGCATGAGGCAGCGGCTGGTCGCGGACGGCTCGGCGCGCGTGTGGGACGAGCGCGCGCCCGCCGCGCAGCTCGCGCTGCACCACCACCGCGCGCCCGTGCTGTGCTGTGCGCCGAGACACGCGCGGCACAAGCTGGTCACTGGCTGGTCAGTACACTGCATGAGGCAGCGGCTGGTCGCGGACGGCTCGGCGCGCGTGTGGGACGAGCGCGCGCCCGCCGCGCAGCTCGCGCTGCACCACCACCGCGCGCCCGTGCTGTGCTGTGCGCCGAGACACGCGCGGCACAAGCTGGTCACTGGCTGGTCAGTACACTGCATGAGGCAGCGGCTGGTCGCGGACGGCTCGGCGCGCGTGTGGGACGAGCGCGCGCCCGCCGCGCAGCTCGCGCTGCACCACCACCGCGCGCCCGTGCTGTGCTGTGCGCCGAGACACGCGCGGCACAAGCTGGTCACTGGCTGGTCAGTACACTGCATGAGGCAGCGGCTGGTCGCGGACGGCTCGGCGCGCGTGTGGGACGAGCGCGCGCCCGCCGCGCAGCTCGCGCTGCACCACCACCGCGCGCCCGTGCTGTGCTGTGCGCCGAGACACGCGCGGCACAAGCTGGTCACTGGCTGGTCAGTACACTGCATGAGGCAGCGGCTGGTCGCGGACGGCTCGGCGCGCGTGTGGGACGAGCGCGCGCCCGCCGCGCAGCTCGCGCTGCACCACCACCGCGCGCCCGTGCTGTGCTGTGCGCCGAGACACGCGCGGCACAAGCTGGTCACTGGCTGGTCAGTACACTGCATGAGGCAGCGGCTGGTCGCGGACGGCTCGGCGCGCGTGTGGGACGAGCGCGCGCCCGCCGCGCAGCTCGCGCTGCACCACCACCGCGCGCCCGTGCTGTGCTGTGCGCCGAGACACGCGCGGCACAAGCTGGTCACTGGCTGGTCAGTACACTGCATGAGGCAGCGGCTGGTCGCGGACGGCTCGGCGCGCGTGTGGGACGAGCGCGCGCCCGCCGCGCAGCTCGCGCTGCACCACCACCGCGCGCCCGTGCTGTGCTGTGCGCCGAGACACGCGCGGCACAAGCTGGTCACTGGCTGGTCAGTACACTGCATGAGGCAGCGGCTGGTCGCGGACGGCTCGGCGCGCGTGTGGGACGAGCGCGCGCCCGCCGCGCAGCTCGCGCTGCACCACCACCGCGCGCCCGTGCTGTGCTGTGCGCCGAGACACGCGCGGCACAAGCTGGTCACTGGCTGGTCAGTACACTGCATGAGGCAGCGGCTGGTCGCGGACGGCTCGGCGCGCGTGTGGGACGAGCGCGCGCCCGCCGCGCAGCTCGCGCTGCACCACCACCGCGCGCCCGTGCTGTGCTGTGCGCCGAGACACGCGCGGCACAAGCTGGTCACTGGCTGGTCAGTACACTGCATGAGGCAGCGGCTGGTCGCGGACGGCTCGGCGCGCGTGTGGGACGAGCGCGCGCCCGCCGCGCAGCTCGCGCTGCACCACCACCGCGCGCCCGTGCTGTGCTGTGCGCCGAGACACGCGCGGCACAAGCTGGTCACTGGCTGGTCAGTACACTGCATGAGGCAGCGGCTGGTCGCGGACGGCTCGGCGCGCGTGTGGGACGAGCGCGCGCCCGCCGCGCAGCTCGCGCTGCACCACCACCGCGCGCCCGTGCTGTGCTGTGCGCCGAGACACGCGCGGCACAAGCTGGTCACTGGCTGGTCAGTACACTGCATGAGGCAGCGGCTGGTCGCGGACGGCTCGGCGCGCGTGTGGGACGAGCGCGCGCCCGCCGCGCAGCTCGCGCTGCACCACCACCGCGCGCCCGTGCTGTGCTGTGCGCCGAGACACGCGCGGCACAAGCTGGTCACTGGCTGGTCAGTACACTGCATGAGGCAGCGGCTGGTCGCGGACGGCTCGGCGCGCGTGTGGGACGAGCGCGCGCCCGCCGCGCAGCTCGCGCTGCACCACCACCGCGCGCCCGTGCTGTGCTGTGCGCCGAGACACGCGCGGCACAAGCTGGTCACTGGCTGGTCAGTACACTGCATGAGGCAGCGGCTGGTCGCGGACGGCTCGGCGCGCGTGTGGGACGAGCGCGCGCCCGCCGCGCAGCTCGCGCTGCACCACCACCGCGCGCCCGTGCTGTGCTGTGCGCCGAGACACGCGCGGCACAAGCTGGTCACTGGCTGGTCAGTACACTGCATGAGGCAGCGGCTGGTCGCGGACGGCTCGGCGCGCGTGTGGGACGAGCGCGCGCCCGCCGCGCAGCTCGCGCTGCACCACCACCGCGCGCCCGTGCTGTGCTGTGCGCCGAGACACGCGCGGCACAAGCTGGTCACTGGCTGGTCAGTACACTGCATGAGGCAGCGGCTGGTCGCGGACGGCTCGGCGCGCGTGTGGGACGAGCGCGCGCCCGCCGCGCAGCTCGCGCTGCACCACCACCGCGCGCCCGTGCTGTGCTGTGCGCCGAGACACGCGCGGCACAAGCTGGTCACTGGCTGGTCAGTACACTGCATGAGGCAGCGGCTGGTCGCGGACGGCTCGGCGCGCGTGTGGGACGAGCGCGCGCCCGCCGCGCAGCTCGCGCTGCACCACCACCGCGCGCCCGTGCTGTGCTGTGCGCCGAGACACGCGCGGCACAAGCTGGTCACTGGCTGGTCAGTACACTGCATGAGGCAGCGGCTGGTCGCGGACGGCGAGGCGCGCGCCCGCCGTATAACACGTCCAACACAGATTTGACTTTTATTTACGAGTACCTATCAGTATATGGCGCCTAATGTTCGCAGTATGAACGGCGAGATCCGCATCTACGACACGCGGTCGCTGGAGGCGCCGACAGAGACGCTGCGCGCGCCGGGCCCGCTGGCCGCCGTGGACGTGCACCCGCTGCTGGACATCATCGCCTGGTGAGTGCCGCCCCCAATGATATTAGAAACCTTAGATACACCACAAGTGCTTTAAACTCGTCCCGAACAGAGAATTATATGTTTATCCGTTGCCTGGTACCCATAGTACAGTCGCCATCAGGGCCCTGTTTTATAAAGTTACAGGCTACAGGTTACAAGTCTACAGGCGACAGTCGCCTGTAATGCACTCTGTACAATTACAGGTGTTTTATAAAGACACACGGAAAGCAACATTTGTAATACGGCATTGTAAATCTCGATTACAAGTAATTTGTACAGGTGTGACGGACATCACTAATTAAAAAAAAAGTGGCTGTTATAAATGACAAATACAAAGAGGTTTCTTTGCTATTCTATTACGTATATTATAATAATATATAGTAAAAAATATATTCGGCCGCCATTAAGGGAGAATAGAATAGAAATAAGAATTTGATGGGCACAAAATATTATCCTACGAACTTGATAAATACAAATAAAATATACGTAAATTTGCGATTGCGATTACGATTCGAATAAGCTCACAATTTCTTGCAGAATGTACTCCATTTGCGTAGAGTTCATTCTGAACCTTTCATTAAATTGGAAAGGTGTTTCAAAGTCGACATTTTATTCTTGGGCGAAACACCCTAGGTCGACGCTGTCGTGGACTCTCTTCGTCCGAGTCTGAGTTAAAGGGCCAATATTCTAGCGTTCCGACCGCTCGGTTCATGCGTCATTGTCGTCTCACGATTATTATCCTAACAGAAGGACAAGCTGCAACAACTTTGGATAAAGCTAAATGCAGTATCGATACTGTGTTTCGTTGTTATAAAAAGTTAAGTCTCAGCATCATCTCTATTAATGGTATATGCTGAGACGATAATGACGAAAAATCGCTGAATATTCGCCCTCGACGATTTAAACTTTCGCGATTTTTACACATTATTATAAGATAATTAGGGAGTGGACCGGAATCAACAGTGCAGAGCAACTGTTCCGGATGGCTCAAGATAGAGAGAAATTTCAGAGCTAACGGCCAGCCTCCAGTAATGGAGTGGCACTTTCAGAAGAAGAAGATAAGATAAACGGGACTTAATCACGTAAATAAAGTGTATTTTTGTAAATACCTCGACGTTTCGGACGCGACTTTGCATCCATGGTCTCGAGAGGTCGTATTTTTAACCGACTTCAAAAAAAGGAGGAGGTTCTCAATTCGGTTGTATTTTTATTTATTTACGTGTTTAAGTCCCGTTTTTCTTATAATAACGAGTTAGACGAGTCCTTCATAAGCGGATCATTCCTTAAATTGAAGATCTTGAGTTGAATAACTTGAAGAAGAGGATAATTCTGCACCTGTAGCCCTTGTTACCAGTCTCAAGACGTATGTAAGTTTTCGTTACAATTGTACCAATCTACAGTTGTATTTTACAATATTTTTATAAAACGCTTGTTCGATTATGAATTTAAAACTAATAAAGGTCCACGTTTCTGTCTATGATCAGCCTACAGGCGCCTGTACCTGTAGCATGTAAAATTGTTACACAGTACTTTTATAAAACGCAAATTGTAAAAAACAGGACAAATGTTGCCAATAAACGCCTGTAGAATTGTAACCTGTAACTTTATAAAATAGGGCCCAGATATATCGTAGCGGGCGAGGTCCTCAAATAATTCGGAGCAGCCTTAAATTTCAATAAATTCGTTACACTGATAAGGTTAATAACATCAGAACACGCAATTATTCAAAAATATAATAACAGCGACTTTTCAATAAAATCGGGACGTCAAACATCGTCAAAGGTATCGATGCAGACAGGCTGACCATAAAGATCGGAACATTTTTGGAAAATATACCTTAACTTTGTGACAAACAGTTTAAATTACAGTGTGTTTATAATAAAATTAGTTTTATAAAATAGAACTACATGCTTTGACTTATAACAACAGAAGAAGAAAAAAAATATTCGTAAAAAAAGTATATTTGGTAATTTAGTGGCCAGTAACAATTTACACTTTATACAACGAAAAAGGTTTTATGTTACTAACACAGTGAATTATGCATACACTACGCGTACACTATATACTGCCGTCATAGTACAGAAGGCGGCAAACTGACAAAACGAACTTTCGAGATAAACGGCAAAAACTTTTAAATATTTCAATTGCTTGTATTTTAGGCAAAAAATGGTTTACCAAAATTCTGTTTACACACAAATTTAGACAAAAAATCACGTTTTTTTATTGATCTAATTCGATCGTAGAATAATTATAAATAGTATTAATTTTACAGCATTTTATGTTATAGCTTAGGATAAGGGAATATTATTATACAAAGATTAATAAACTAAAAAGCCGTTGGCTGAACACCAACGCCTTTTAAGCTTAGTTTTGCACATTACTTTTTTAGTCCTATTATTTTAAATAAAAGTTAGGTGCGAGTTATACACTAGAAAATCGTTATTACGGATAGCCGCATTATAGTCTATTTTTGCTAATGGCATATGCATGTTGCGTTGGAAATTAAAATGAAGTTAAAGTGTCATAGCCGTTTTAAAGCTTAGTTATTCCTTTAACTTTTTACACCAATTTATTAAGCAACAGAATTGTTTACTTTTAATACATTAAAAAGCCGCAATGTGGCCATTAATCTGTACGTTACGGCAGTATAGTTTATGATAGGACTACAATTATTGAGAGTTATGCGGTCTGAGAAGCGGTAATCACAAGAAATCAAAAGACATTTCTTACTAAAATCAACATTATATTCTTCAAATTTTAACATTTTTATAATTGCCACTTTCAATTTTATACATGTAGGTAATCAAAATAAAAATTAAAAATAAGAATAGTAAACAACAACAAACTGCGCCGACTTTTTTGGGAAAGCATCTGTCATGAAGCAAAATTGGTGATCCACTTCGTCAAAGTTATTTTTGTTAAATAATACATACATACATACATACATCATACCGTCACGCCTCTTTCCTACAGGGGTAAACAGAGACTACTTTGTTCCACTTGCTACGATCCTGACATACCTCTTTCGCTTCACCCACATTCATCTCTTCATACATGCTCGTCGGTTTCGGGTACTCTTGACTTGACCTTTTTCCAAAACGTCCCCAATTATCACGGAACGTCCGTCTAGGCTTTCCCCTCCCAAAGCACCCATTCACACTCCCAATATAAATCTGTTTAGTTAATCTTCTTTCATCCATCCTCTCTACGTGACCAAACCAACTAAGCATACCTTTTTCTATCCTAGTCACTATATCCTCTTTCACACCAGCACGTTCCCTTATCACACTATTCCTTACCAGTGATACGCCTTCCATACTTCTTAACGCTCTCATTTCTACTGCATTGATTCTACTTTCATGCTTCTTTTGCCAAACCCAACTTTCGCTACCGTACATTAGTTTTAATGATTCAAGATCAAATATATTTCAATTATTTACGCAGTTCTACTCTTAAAACTAGTGTATAAAAATACATGTTAAAAAGTATCACTAGTCTAATCCAAATTTGTCTTATGTGTGGGAACATACAACTCTAAACTAATCAATAAACACGTCAATTTCAGCAACGAAATGTGTGACCTTTACGTCGTAATGTATTCATAAAATAACTGAATTTCAAGAAATTCAAATACAAAAATTTTAATTCAACAAGTTCAAGATTTAAGTATTGAAATTTTGGATTGTTGCATGACATTGCCCACTTAGCCTCATTTTTGTGTAATTAAATACATCTGGACATACATCATCACTTACTTTAAACCTAGTTTTAATATTTCGTGGCACCTGATTCATCTGATCGAAATTCTTGATTATCTTAAAGATTATTTGATTTTAATGAACGCAAAGGTAACGCCTGATTCAGTAAAATATTATTTGAAAGAAAGATTGATTTTTTACTTATTTTTTAACAGGTTTGAATTTGTTTGTATGCCTTTAACGCAGAAGGGTATTTTTTTTTTCAAAAGTAAAATCGCTCTCCTGTAAAGTTGCACTTTTTGAGTTGAATTAGTATTTACTGAAGGCACAGAAATATTAAAAGATAATCCTACACACAATAATATCCTATTCCAAAGGCAGGCCTCGCTACGTGTCCGTATAGTAAGCATTATGCCAGTCCAACAAGAGCCGTACACTGTCCAGCAATCCGTACAATGCAGATCCGTGGACGCACTTGTATGACTTTCTATACAAATAATACTACGATACGCTGGATGCCTTGCGTCCGATGCCTACGATACGGACGTGTGGACGCCTGCCATAAACTTAAACTCTAGTTTGTAGATACTTACGAGACAACGTTATAGAGAAACACATACCCAAATACACAGAAAACATTATACGGCCACTTTTATTACTTACGAGTAAGTTCATTACTAATTTCAGTTCGTTAATATCGAAATAATTATAAGTATTATACTGTTGTGTCTACAGTTACCTTGATGTTGATACGGGCGCTGAGAACAATCAGTGCGCGTAAGCTCCTGCGCAGCTTGCGCACATTAACCTAACCTAACCTAACCCAACCCAACGCAAAGGCTTCGCGCGCACTAATTATAATAAAATGTCCTTTGGGCGCCGTCGTCCTCCGACTTACGGGCGGTGGGGAGGTAAGGGGCTACGTGAGTGACAAAAACCTAGCCGCTTTTTAGCTTATTATTATTATATAACCGCATTATTGACAATATTGCACAAAAAATTAACCCTTTGTCACTGAAGTAAAAAAGCGGTCACCGCTGTATTGACTATTATGCGCTACATAATACATTTTTGGGTTATATCTAAAAATGCGGCTAAGCTCCCATAACGTAATTATAGAGTATAATTTAAAGTATACCGCCTTTAAATCTATAAATGAGTATTTAACTTCGGCCATGGTAATACGTTAAAACCTAGTTACATGACTTTAACCACTTTTTAGTCTATGAATGATCAAAAAACGCTTTTTAGCTGAGATAGGTATCACATTTAAAGTAAGATATAAAGCCGCTAATGTCATATAACGTCTTTTTAGCTTATTAAATACCATTCATGGCTTTTTAGATTATAATACCGCAACAAAAAGCAAAAGACATGTCGTTTAACTGCTGGCTATCTTGAGAACTAACAGTGCTAGAAAAAAAAAGTCAATACCGTTCGACGCAGAATTTTTTGCTTAGTATGCATGTATCAAAAAGTAAAAAAGCCGCAAAAGTCCCTTTGCCGCCTTCTATACTATGACGGCAGTATAGGTGACATATCTTTCATTTTGGCATGACGTTTGAGCGTTATTTGTATTTTGTTTGAAATTCGAATCTATTATTATATACGTAAGGTTTATTTTCCACATGTGTTCCGATATTTATGATCACATTGACTGCGTCGATACCTTTGACGATATGTGCTTCCTGATATTTTTAGCTCATTGAACGTCCCGAATTTATTGAAAAGTCGCTGCTCTTATATTTATGACGGATTGCGTGTTCCGATGTTATTAACCGTATCTAGTGTAACAAAGTTATTGAAATTTAATGCTGCTCCGAAATATTTGAGGACCTCGCCCGCTACGATATATCTGATGGCGACTGTACAAGCTTTGCTTAGTTCGGGACTAGGTCAATTGGTGTAATTTGTCCCAAAATTTTTTTTTTTTCATTTATTAATTCAAAATTCAAATTTTATTTTGCGAATAGGACGTCAGGGGCTCTTTTACTTGTTGTTTTTTGAAGCTTCCAGCGCATTCGAAAATACCATAGTTGTCAAGAAGAATGTGCGCCGCAAGAAACTTGGCAGAAAGTAATTTTTTCAAAATAACATTTAACTACAATGCATACCTACTTAAATTCTATTCTCAATTAAATTGGAATCCAATGTGTGGGAATTTTGGAGAACACCTATTAACAAGGATGGACATCATGGGGCATATAACTAGTATAAAATGACCTCGTACTGACTACATTTTGCTTGGGAGCAGGGCTCTGCTAACACTGGTGTTATATTCACTGCGGTGAGCATTGCGGACTCTTGGCTAGTTGTTGTGATGGTTTTAACGATGCTGTGTTGTGTCAGCGGGTCGGTGAACCAGTCCATCAGCTTGTTCGAGCTGGGCGGCGCGCCGCTGAACACAATCAAGTTCCACGAGGGCTTCATGGGCATGGGCGCCCGCATCGGGCCCGTCTGCTGCCTCGCCTTCCATCCGCTCAGGTCAGACAAACGCAATAATGTCTTGCATAATAATGTCACACTTCTCATTCAGAAAAGTAAGCTTTGCTCCCTGTCGAGAGGGATCAAAGTGCCACTTTTCTGTTCAAGGCTTTTCTAAGTGTTTTTTTTGTAAATGCAATTTTTTGAAGTTGATAATTTATTGTAAAACCACGCCGTTTTCTATACTGGTAGCTCTTTAGTTATATTTAGTTCTTTTTTTCAAGTTTTTTAATGTTCGGTGTGAGAAGTTGTTATGAGCCACTCGGGAGCAAAATTATTTTCATCTTGGGCGTTAACAATGGAACCCCTCATTACGTTCTGGATTCAATGTAGCGCCCTCGCCGTAAATACATAATTTTGCTCCCTTGTGACACAAATAACTAATTTAATGTGTTGGTGTCTGTCAGGTACGCGATGGGCGTGGGGTCGAAGGACTCGACGGTGTCCGTGTACGTGCGCCGGTGACCGCCCGCGCGCTGACAGCCCTCCCCGCACCCACGCGCGCCACGTGAGTCAACACACGCACACGCACACTACATATGGTATTTTCATTCTTACCTGTCTTATTTGTTAAACAAAATTCTAACCTCAATGTGCAAAATTTTGTAAAGAATAAAGTGTATTATGTTTTCAAATAAACCTGAGGCAATATTTTGTACATAATTTTACTGATATTTTATCTCCAGTTCCTTTATTTACGATGAAATAGTTAAAAAGTAACAAAAAAGATACGTTTTGAGGTTAGAATTTTGTTTACCAAATAGGACAGGTAAGAATGAAAATACCATATATACATAAATAAATAAATAAATAAATATCTTGGGACAATAGACACCAATTGACCTAGCCCCAAACTAAGCAAAGCTTGTAATATGGGCAGTAGACAACGGATAAACATACTTATATAGATAAATACATACTTAAATACATATTAAACATCCAAGACTCGAGAACAAACATTCGTATTTTCATACAAATATTTTTTGTATTTTTATACATAGATCACGTCTTTACCCCTTACGGGGCAGACCGAACCTAAGTTTAGCATGGTTGTGCGCGTGTAGGTGGAAAGGGGAATCAAAATACATAGTGATGGGTTGCTAGCCCCTACATCGCCTATAATCGCCTCATCTGTGTGTCACTCAAACAGATGACGCTTAGCGAAAATATTCGCATAGTAACAAGGTCACGTGACAGTTGGTAACAGATAGAAAAATTCGGAGGCTTACTCACCTGCTATGGGTAGTGTAGGGGTATAGCACGCGTCACGGAATGATGAGGACCCGGGTTCGATACCCGGCCATAGCTTTACTTTTCGGATTTTTCTGTGTTCTAATTTTCAGTGCCGTTTAGAAATTGGGATTGTTCATTTTTTTTAACCCCCCCTTTTTATATATTTTTTAGAAAATATGGAGCACTTTAAGAAACTAATTTGAATATTTTGTCATTTCATGGCTTAATTTAATTAATATAATTGCTTAAAAAAATCAGATACGACTTTTCGTAAATTATATACGGCCGGCTGAAATAGGCAATTTTCCCACAATCCTATGGAAATTAAAAAAAAAAATAGTTGTCATAACTGTTGTGACTGTCATCTCAATGTCAAATATACTGTTTACCTTTGGTTTACCTACAAGATTATTGTATGTTGCGTTAAATCCTGATCATGGTTATAGTGAGTTAAAAATTTATGAATGTGGAAGTATGTGGCATTGTGTTTTGGTACCTACTTACATCGAAATGATCCTCGCAACAATATTGTGTACTTATAAACTTTGAAGTATTCAACATTTACTTCGCGACACCACTTTTCTCTTAAATCTTCTCGGATCCGTGCGAACTATTGTTTTGGAGCTGTTTTTAGAGTCATTATTTCAGGTTGGAACAAATCATTTTCTGTAATTTCCATTATTTCGTTTTAAATCGACCGATAATTTTAAGTTTTCAACAAAACAATATTTACTTTACTGACATTGGGTGACACTGATAACTAGTTGACATATAGATTTAATAGACAAACTAGATATTTGCCTATTTATTTTTTTACAACTACCAACAGCCGCTTGGTAAAGTCGAAAAAAGGTCAAACAATTTTTTTGCAAAATATCCGTAATCCTTGAGTATTTTTGAACGCCAATAAGATAAAACAGTTCGCAAGCTCCATACTTCGAAATGGTTTTCAAATCAGGGTATGTTGTAAAAAAATGAACAATCCCAATTGGACTTACAGTGAACAAAAAGATAGTATTTTTTTTTGTTTTTGCCAAATTAAGTGCGTATGTTTTTGCAGGCAGGACAGTCTTGCGAGACCGAGACAGCGCTATTTAAAGTTAGCGATTGGCTCGCGGCAGCGCTTCTCGACCTACCAGCAATACCAGCAATACCAACAATACCAGCAATACCAGCTTGGCGCGACTGGCACCCCACAACTCGCACTACCAGCTTGCGTATAATATTCGGCGGGCAGCTCTAGGTAGCATCTAAGACATATATATTATTTAATTTAATTCACTGTTATCGCCCTGAAATCACGATTCACTGCCCACTAAGAATGTTTTGCCATAGCATAGCGAACAAACTGAAAAAATCTTTAATGGTGGTCTGGCAAAGAAAAAGTAATGAATACGTAATGTAATGTGGTCACGTCTTTATACTCTACGGGGTAGACAGGATAGCGGTAAAAAAACTGAAAGGCCACGTTAAGTGTGTTTGTGGGTGTATAGGTGGATAGGGGAATTAAAATAGTGATGGGTTGCTAGCCATTGACAGTGTTTCTTAAACCATTTTAAGTTTTTATGGACTGTTATCTAAGCATATTCAAGCAAGAGAAGACACAGCATATTGTTAAAAAAAATCTCTAGGTATATACCTATGTTCAAGATGAAATGTGTTGCTGCGGGCCCGCACATATCTTACGGTCCCCTAAGGGGTCCACGGTCCCCACCTTAAGAAACCCTGACTTATGACGTAATCCCTAAAATTTACGCCGTTTTCCTCGATGGGCTACATGAGCGTTCTATGTTTTTTCTTCGCTCGCAGATCAGCATTGTAGAAATGTATATGTTTTTCTTCTTGTACCTGGATACCAAAAATCTGCAGTCACGATCAAAAGTACGGAACGATTACCCTAATCCAGGGCGCTATTTCATAAACCTACAAGTTACAATTTACAAGCGTAAGTCTCTTTCTGACCCTATGTGTTAGATAGAGACTTCCGCTTGTAAATTGTAAGTAGTTTTATAAAACGGGGTCCAGGAAGTATACTCGGCCAGTAGCCCCGAGAGCACAGAACGCGTTAATTCGTCATCCGTATTGAAAGGGTTAACCAAACTCCTAGATGTGAATATAAATGATGGCGTTCTAAAAATTTGAGATCACAGCTGAATTCCTATTTTAAGGGCGTATTACACTTGGCAAAATTTAGAATGCTAAATGATTTAGAAACCTAATTTAGTAAAGTGTAATCGCGTTTAGGAAGTAAGGATCCTAAAACATCCTAATTAGGAACAAGGATGGTTTGTATAATGAAAGTGACAGACCGAAGTAAGCAGAGACGGCTGAGTGGCGCCACTTTTTTTTTTCATAAAATAGGATTACGTTTGACTTCAATCTCGGTTGATCGAAGGCGAAGATGATCGTTCCTTAATCGGTTTTCTTTGAGAAATCGTCTCTAAGGAATACATTCGTACCACTTAAACGTTTTAGTGTCCGTTACTACATTAAATATTTTAAAATCGTAAGCATTACGGAATTAATTTTACCAAAAATATTGAGGTTGATTATCGCGTAAACAACGCCTAGGTCGCAAGGGCGTGCAGTTAATATTGTGTTGCATCACTCCTTCGGTGCCTACCCTGGCGACCTCCCAATGCACGCCACTCGTCATTTTGACAGCTTTTAAAATCAATTATGGACTGGTTCTTATTTTCAGCTTTTGCTATTTGTTATCATGAGATGACGTGAACATTGTGGAAAGAGCATTATGTGATCAAATAGATCCTACGTTTTTTTAACGCATTCTCTGCTGTCAACGCGTGCGCACTGTAACACAGTGTTTCTTAAACTTTTTGCCGCCACGGACCACTTTCAGAGTTTCAAAATGTGCATTGACCCCATGTCTAAGCTTTTTATAGGAAAAGAAAACAAAGCCTAGTATTATAAATCGTTTAAAGTAAATATGTGAGGGGTTAACTGTGTTGCTGCGGACCTCTAAGGGGTCCGCGGACCCCAGTTTAAGAAACCCTGCTTTAACAATGAAGTCACCCCTTTAAGGAAAAAACGCTTCACGACTAACGAAAATTATGTCAAGTTATACATAATAGATCTTCGATGTTATGCTACAATACAAACCCCAATTGTACTCTGGACTCCAAACGAAACATCAAAATGTGAGTTATGCTCTTATAAGCGTCATGTGTGAGACTAAAGTATCATAGCGCGGGCGGGTAATAACTGTCAATGCAACTGTTTGGCCAAAAATAGGTACAAGTTTAGTGTATATACAGAAAAGGTAACGCTTTAAATATGTAACATGTTTTGTATATCCACAATAGGTTAGTAAGGCACATGCAATTAGCTTTATTTCAAACCTCCGGCATAGTGTCTGATGAATCAGTAGGATTGAAGCTCCGGAGCCCCGCATCATAGAACTAAAAGAGAGGTAGAGAATTTTACGCGAGCTACATGTCGCTTGCTACACATGTATCTAAAAATTCATCTATTCGTTTCGCGACACAGTTTGTAGCGCAGTTAATCGTTCGGGTAACGGGTCATTGAGACTGGCTAATAAAATGATCGCATTATATTGGTGGATACCGTAATATACATGACTTCATAAAAAATGTGTGCGAAATAATAGAATAAGGACCAAAAAAGTGGCGACAATGATACTGCTAAGGAATACCAAACGGTGGCATTTCTGTTTCTCTTGTTATTAGTTCTGTGCCTGCTTCGTTGATTTTGCGTTATTTTTTATAAGCTTTTAACTTTACCTGTCAACGTGTCTACTTATAGTATGAATTGTACTTTGTTATAACCACAATATGCTGGGCGTCGCGAGGTAGCTAGGTCTTGGTTCATCGACATGGATATCTCCGCGCAAAATAACGCCACAAGCAATTACTTATAAAAAAAATAAAAATAAAGAGTACATAGATACATGCATACTTATTAATATGCTAAGGATATATCCTGCAAATCGAATTAGCACTGCGGCAGAGGCCACTGGACGGATTGACTTGTAATTTGGTACGCGTACGTAGATTAGATAGCATTGCAACTGTAGTGAAAGATAGCGATCCCGAGAGAGACAATAGATGTAGGTATAATATGTAAACGGAATAGGATGAGGGTAGAAAGAGACGGTGAATGCACCTCGATGCTATCTCGCTCCACATGCCACCAATGCATATTTTTTTGCTGTGTAGGTAATTGTTTTATACTGATTTGGATTGTGTGACTTATTTTAGTTTTATATTAGAAAGGGAGGTAACTGTTATTGTTTCAAATGAATTATGTGATTAGTGATTTACAGAAAGTTCCTAAGACTTAATAATTACTAGATGCCATTTTTATTGTAATAAGTTTGCGTTCACTGTGTAAGCGACTAACTAATATTGTGTTCTTTATTCATATTTTAGCGGCATAGGATGTACCTACTAGTGTAGGGATGCATAATATGGAAATTATGGAACTAATTATGTGCATGCGTAATTCAAAGAATTTATTTTTAAACATTACTTGTAAAAGTTTGTACAGTCATGTACTGGGTTCTCGGCTACTTAGGTTAAGTGATGAGCATTTAATTATATTAATGATTATTTATATGTTCAACTGATTGAACAAACATAGAACATTTTAACAACAGAATCAAATTATGTAATACGTGGACATAGGTACAGCTCTGTTTACATGTAAGCTTGTAGCTTGTGGTACCTCCCTGGGGGGTGGCACAGGGGGGCGCGGAACAAAGCGGCCGGTTGTTGATTATATCGTAATGCATTTGTGACAATTAATTTGGTTAATGGCTTTTACAAGTTGCGTAATTTAATTGTACATTATACAATTTAAAATTGTTGTTGTTGAAATAAAACATGGTACATAATTTCTTGTTTTATTTATCGTACTTAGGGTCCGTCTATAAAACATATGGTCGATTTTTTTTAATATATAAGAGGGGGCAAACGAGCAGACGGGTCACCTGATGGAAAGTAATCACCATCGCCCGTGGACACCTGCAAGACTTGGGGAATCACAGGTGCGTTATTTATGACTTTGATTGACTGATTGTACAAATGGTACCGATGTGTCCCATTAGTACCATTGCATAAATAATTTCATGTAATGAAGATAGAAACTCTTTCCTCGTTCGTTGCAATATTTTACTTTTTATGGAATTCATGATTCTTAAAAATATTTATTTTCTTATGTAGGTACCTATTTAGGTTAGGTTTTTTAGAACACTTCGTAAAATAGGTTACTCTATAGACTTAATTCCTCTGAGGATAAAATGATACTGATAATGATAACCTATAGAAAATGCAGTAAATAATATTAAGATTACGAATAATAATATTCTCGTAATCGCTGTAACGAAAACAGTTAAGTATTTGCAATGAACTCCTATCCTAGTGCATCTTAAACCGTAACATTTGCAATATGAAAGTATAATGTCGATTTCTAAACGAAAAAAGACTGCGCTTTTTTGCAAGTATAGTTTTAACCACAGATTTTAAGCAGAGAAGCGAATCTAAAATTGTCGTTACAAAAATTGTTCACGTTTTTCCCTGTAATTAATATAAACAGGTATTAGCAGTATATAGTTTATTTAGTACCTATATAGTTAGTAGTATATTAGTTATAGTTTTCGAACAAATGAAATTCGATAAATGAGTTCTAGTGTTTGAGGTAGGTTCCTCTCTGATATTTATTATTTTCTACTATATAAAAATAAGTCGGGTTTTCCTTCCTGACGCTATAACTCTAGAACGCACGAACCGATTTCCACGGTTTTGCATTCGTTGGAAAGGTCTCGGGCTCCGTGAGGTTTATAACAAAGAAAATTCAGGAAAATTTCAACAGAAAAGCGGAAAAATCTTTTTTCACATACAGCGCCATCTCTGATACATAGCATGTACTACAAACGAAGCCATCTGGTGGCGAAACGGAGTTCGCCAGGTTTGCTAGTTCGGTATAAAAAAATATTAAAAACTGTCACAGTCATCCTGAGCGGCAATGTCATTTCTCTTTTTCCTCGTTGCTTTTTAGTGATAGAGTAAATTTTAATCAGTGTTATGTTTCAGCGTTTGAATTCGATTCCGAAATCATAAAAATCTGGTTAATATCTTTGTGCGCCTCGATCCAGGAGAAACGAACAAACCGAGCAGCTCTGAGTAACCGTTGATACCCAATCTGGTATAGCCACCGCTAGCCACGAGTATGTATATCTTCTTAACATTTTTACATGCCTCGATGCTCGGAGGAATAAGTAAGTCTTATTCCTTCGAGCTTCAACGTATAAAACAAAGTCCCTCTACCTTGTCTGTATG
Organism: Pandemis heparana; assembly: GCA_963854515.1. Classification (NCBI taxonomy): domain Eukaryota; kingdom Metazoa; phylum Arthropoda; class Insecta; order Lepidoptera; family Tortricidae; genus Pandemis; species Pandemis heparana. Next base: position 16,478,491 of record OY978013.1, on the reverse strand, counting down.
GATGTGTGTATACTGTGTATATGCGCTTATATATGTAGGTACATATCTTTTAAACTATGCTACCAACGGTTTCATCAATAGAATATAGATTCAAGAGGATGTTTTATACACTGGTTTTGTACGTGTAGTTTAATATCCTGTGCGAAGCCTGGGTCGGGGGTGGAGTGTTATCATCTCGAGTATAGCGAAAACTTATGCAAGTCTTCCTCGGTGTACTTGGTACTTAGCTTTTAATACTTATGTAGCGACATAGGTACCCAATGTCAGTGTGCGATAAAAGCGAAAAAAACCGACAGCAATTTTAAAATTGTGATTTGTCACATTTTGTGACTGTGTCTCACGACTCCAATAACTCCAATACAGCTAGCTTATTACGTAACTCGCTCGCGATCACCATCGTCTTCATTTTGACAGTTCATCTATGGGCTGACAATTGGCATCGGAATCAGCTAGCTGTCACATTCATACAAGAACTGTCAAAATGAACACGATGGCGATTGCGAGCGAGTTACGTAATAAGGGTGCGACCAAACCGCTGCGTATACGCAGTGACTTGTCGTATGCGTCACGTTTTCTCACCGTTTCTTCATACATTTTGTTGCGATTCCGTAACGTCACCGTTTTTTAAGCGGCGGTGTGGTCGCACCCTAAGCCTGCAGGTCATACTTGTTGCTAGTGATGACATTGCAGCCTTCAGGCCCCTATTTCACCAACGCGACAATTGTCGGCGACAAGTGACAATTCTGTTTACATTACAAACTCGACTAGAATCAGCGCCAGGTGTTTTCATATTGAATACGCATTGCATTTCGAAATGTCGAAGGTCACCGACAATTTTATTGTCGAGTCGGTGAAATAGGGGCCTCATAAGAAGGGTCAAGTCAATCAAAGGGCAACGGAAAGAGTATTCTTAGAGTGTCTACGAGATCGATACAGAAATGAGGTGATCTGTAAAAGAACTAAAGTGACCGACGTAGTTCAGCGAATTGCAGTGGGAGAATTGGAGCGGGCGTGGTACGGTGCTCGTAGAACCGATGGCTGTGGCCGGAAGGTTCTAGAATGGCGAGCGCGTACCGGATGGCGAGAAAGGCCTTCTGCAAGGTTGACGGACGATCTGATGAAGATCGCTATTAGCCATTGGCTGCAAGTACCTACCACACAATCGATCGTCGTGAAGAACCTTGCAGATGGCATCTGTCCAGCAGTGGTCAACTCCTGATAGGTAATGATAACGTTATGTATGTATGTTCCTCCGTAGCGCCTAAACTATTCATCTGATTTTATTGAGTAAGGTGTGGAGCCGTTGGCTAGTTACGAGTGGACATAGGAATAGATAAACGTACACACATCCATGCATGCACACATACATAAATACAGCTGCAGGTCAAAAGCATAACCCTCCTACTGCGTAGCCGCAGTCTGTCTGATTATTATCTAAACTAACTTATTACTACTCTTTACGTAACTTGCTTCTATGTTTTCTTGCTGGCACACTTGCACTCTCATCGTAAAGCTAAAGCTTAGTTAGACGTACCTACCTATACCTAACTTAAAGTTATCTTTTGCTTATTTCATATATTTTGTCTGATATTCCTTTTACAGTGCTGCAAAACAGCTGCGGAAGCTTGGAACTAAAAGTGGGATCATATATAATAGCGCTCATATCATTATCGAGACACCTAATTTTTTGGGGTATTGGTTTGTACGCCGTGTGTTCCGGTGAAGATATCAAAGCCCCAAAAGAAGATCCGTCGCAAAGTAGTACATTAGGCAAGTTAGATTTAAGCGAATTATATAATCTCTCGATAAAAAAAATCGGGTTGGGTGTTGGATCGCAGATGCAATGGAGTCTTAGTAGGTACGGTCGTCTAAATAAGTGGTCTACCACTTTTCATCCAACTTCCTATCAAATGAAAATGTCGCTAAAGTCGAACTTTCAAGTTGACAGCCTGTCTTATCGACGTTATATATTGTGACGTTCAAAGGAATTTTAACCTTAGGGGGGTTGACCACATATTTGGCTGATGGTACAGTGGACCTATTTCATTGCACTCTGAGTGAATTCAAAAGGGTTGCCTTACACTTTAACTGGCCTAACATATTTAATGCTATGCACATTATAATTATAGACTTTATCTATCGCCTTAGGTTTTACTCCTGTAATGATAGTGTAAGAAATAAAAAAAATATATTTATCTGCTGCTGATTTTCTTCGTTTGCTCTTCTCATCGCCTTTAAGTTTCCAAAAGTGTCTTCTCTCGCATCGCCCGCCTCAGCCTTCATCGCGCCACGCGGGTCAAAGATACGCCCTAAGGCAGTTTCTTACATTTTTTGCGGTCTCGGACCACTTTCAGAATTTCGAAAATCCCATGGAATCCTGTCTAAACTTATCATAGAAAAAAAAACAAACGGTAACATAAAAAACGCTTTAAGTAAATATGCTAAGGCTTAAGCCTTGCGGCTGCGTTGCTGCGGGCGGACCCCTGGCACACATGTTACGGACCTCGCATTTTATTGCATAATTTTATTATATGAGTGCTGTTTTATTTTTTAATCACTGACATTGAATTTGACATTTATTTCTTGATTGTAAATATTATTGGATTTCTGATTTAATTTTTTTTTGTATGAATTATTTTACTGTACCTTATTGTTTTTATTTTATTTACAATTGACGATCTTTCGTGACTTTCTTATGTTTTGACATAAAAATATTATAATGTAGGTAATTTACAAATAGAAATAAATGAATCTAATCTAATCTAACCTCTACGGGGTCCATGGACCCCACTCCTTAGAGCCCTCACACAATAGAGGTTTGTCGGGCGATTTCTCAGCGGTTTGCTCGCCGCGTGCAAGCCACGATCTCGCGGCGTGCAAAACGCTGAGAAATCGTCCGGACAAATTGCTAATGTCTAAGAGCCCTTAAGGTGAGTGTCTATGTACTACTCTAAATCATATTTTAGGCAACAGCGCACTCCTGGCTTTCCGCTAACTTGAAATTGGCGATTTACACGCCATAACATAACACAAACAAAGCATTAAAATACACATTCATGCACAACAATATAGTTACCTACACACACTAAAGGCCCTTAAACACTAGAGATTGTCCGGCGATTTCCTATCGGTTTGCTCAATGATTTGCTCGCCGCAAGATCGCTGCGTGTATGCGGCAAGCGGCAAGCCAAGCGTTGGGAAATTCGCTGGACAAATAGCTAGCCTGTAGGGCCCTTATACACATAAAAGTAGAGTAAGTTCCCTAAATATGGACTACCTTATGGATTTAATGTAATGAAACGCAGAACTTTGAAGTTATACAAGTGTAATTAACGTCAGTCGGTCGAGAAACTATCTAGATAGTTACATCCTATGCCGAAATTGCAATAAAAAACAAATCCTCAAACAATGTTTTCGTTTTTATAAAATATGTCGTATTTAGGTATTACAAAAAAGGTAACTTAATATGGGCCACTAGGTATTTAATACGGACTAGGGGTACAAAATATGGACCATGATATTTTGAGTATGATATAATTTTAATTTTGCAAAAATTATAAGGAACTTGTTTATGTAAACAGTCTTAAATGACTGAGAAATATATTTTTTAAATCCCGCCCTCATATAGCATTATATTTAGCAATATTCCCATCCAAATAAAATACCATTAACACCAGCTTATTTATCATGGTGCAAAACACAGAATTTTCAAATTAAACTAGTCTAATTAATGTGAGTCAGTCAAATAACTATCTAGTACTTACATTTTATAATAAAAATGCAATAAAGAAACAAATCCTCTAACAAAATTTTCTTTTTTATAAAATACTAGCTGCTGCCAGCGACTTCGTCTGCAAAGAATTCGTTTATCGCTATCCCGCGGGAACTATGCAATTTTCCGGGATAAAAAGTAGCCTATGTGCTATTCCAGACTTTTCTCTATCTATGTGCCGAATTTCATCCAGATCCGTTGGGCCGTTCTGGCGTGATTGAGTAACAAACAAACAAACATCCATCCATCCATCCATCCATCCATCCATACTTTCGCATTTATAATATTAGTTAGATTAGATGAAAAAACGTAATTCTTACAACAGAGGTAACTTAATATGGACCGCTAGGTTCTTTATACTAAAAAGGGTTGCATAATATGGACCATGATATTTTCAATACGATATAACCACAATTTTGCTAACAATTATTAGGAACGTCTTTTTATAATCAGTCTCAAATAACAAACAAATATAATTGTAAAACCCCTCTCTGGCATAATGCAAAATCTAATGTCTATACATTAGAATTTGCAACATTCACACAAAAACGAAACGCCATCTGCACCAGCGCATTCCTCATGTGCCCATCGCGAATAGCCAGTATAGCCATAGCCATGGACTCTTTGTCCCATTTTTGCCTCTTTGATTTCGATGCCATGACTTTAAACAGATAAAATATCGAATATATAATTATGGATTAACGAGTAGTCCATATTGTCATCATCCCTCATAATATGGACCACTAGACCATATTTGAAACCTCACCATCGGTCCATAATAAAAACTAGTACCATTTGAGCGTTAAATATTTTACAAAAATTATAGGTATGACGTACAGTTACACATTATATCAAGAATATTCCGTAACAAAACAATGTTTCTAGAATACGGAGATTCAAGAATAAGTTGCTGTAATTAACGTAGTAATAAACTTACAAAACTCACCGTAAAATTACATAAAATGTGCCTAAAATTTTAAAATGGCGATCAAAGTCGCGCACGGCTATGTAGCCTCGCGGCAATCGACTGACACTGGGGCGCGACGCAAGGGCATCGAAAGCGCCCAACTTCACTGCGATAGCAATGACATCTAGCGAAATATTTTCGTGGTCCATATTATGTGACTAGTCCATATTTAGGGAACTTACTCTACGATAAACTGATATACATTTGTCAGACAAAATAAATATACTACTTATAAACTACAGTAATTATTAAACACGCTCAAAAACATTTAAAATCAATATCATTCAATAGTCTGCGTTTATCGGTCGGGGCAGATATTTGTATGAAAAATACGAATGTTTGTTCTCGAGTCTTGGATGTTTAAATATGTATTTATCTATATAAGTATGTTTATCCGTTGTCTAGTGCCCATATCACAAGCTTTGCTTAGTTTGGCACTAGGTCAATTGGTGTCAATTGTCCCAAAGATATTTATTTTATTATATTTATGTAAAGATTTATACCTAAGCACATCAAAGACTCACTCACGATTTTGTCTGTTACAAAAGAAAATGCAATTAATTAAATATTATTATGTTTGTTTCAGTTGAAGTATCGTTGTGGTTTGCTGTAGGTCTCCTGCTGCCTCATCTAGTAGGTGTTATTTTACTAATAATTGGAATTGCAAAGGTAATGGAATCAAAAACATATTTTAAGTTATTTTTACAATAAACTTACTAGCGATTGATACCTCTATCTCTAGGGAAAAAGCAAAGGTATAGAACCATACAGTCAAGTCTTCGTTATCATTATTTTTAGTATTGGTAGTTCTAAAAAGGCCAATAAAGGCTAAGTGATATTTGACAGTTAACAAAACGTAAAACGTTAAAAGTGCTGAATTTTTAACATCACAACTAAGGAATTGCATCGAGTAAAAACACTAAATACAGTCTTACAACTTTATTTTAATTCATAAATACATATCAGCATTCAACATTAACCTCCATTCTTGTTGTAAAAATGGATAAAATGTTCATTCGAAATGCGAATACAATGGTAAATAAATGATAATTAATAGTGTACCTACAAACCCTTTTTCTTATTTTCCTCGCTGTAGTGAGGTGAAAAGTTTTGTGTTATACACGGGTGAAAAGTTATGTTACGTCTCGTGTGTTGAAACACTCGCTACGCTCAGGATTCTATTTTTGAACCACTCGCTTCGCTCGTGGTCAATCATAGCATCCTTTCGCTAGCTCGTGTTTCAAATGAACACTCGCAGGTAAAATAGAACTTTCCCCCCTTGTATAACAAATAACTATTATCGTATATATATAATATCCTACTAATATTATAAATGCGAAAGTTTGTGACGATGTGACGATGTGATGATGTGACGATGTGAGTGAGTGAGTGGGTATGTTTGTTCCTTCTTCACGCTAAAACGACAAAACGGATTTGGATAAAATTTGGTACGAAGATAGCTGGTACCCTAGATTAAAAAAATAAATAAAATAAAATTAGAAAAGCGCTTGGCTTGGGCCCGCGCAAAAATTTACCTCCTGACTTTGGAGAGACATAAAAATGTATAAATATAAATAATAATAATAATAATATTTTTAAGTGCGTGTATGGGGCAGTGGACCACAGTCCTTCGTCTACCAGGTGATCGGGATGGCTTGTTTGATCCGCAGGATTTTATCAGGATTGAGCGAGGCATTTTCCAGGGTGACAGTTTGAGCCCTTTATGGTTTTGTCTTGCTCTGAATCCTCTCAGCACTATGCTCAGAGATTCCGGATTAGGCTGCCAACTCCGGAGAGAGGGTGAGGCCATTTCTCATCTCCTGTACATGGATGACCTCAAGCTGTTTGCACCAAAACGTCAAGACCTGATAGAATTACTAAAAATCACAGAAATTTTTAGTAGCGCTATCAACATGGAGTTTGGTGTTGATAAGTGTGCAGTCATGCATATACAACGAGGAAAGATTGTGAATTCGACGAATTTGCAACTTTCCGAGACCATGTCCTTCAAGTCTCTCTCCGAAGAGGAAACTTACAAATACCTTGGTATGTCACAGTCGTTGGGTATTGTAGACGCCGACATCAAACAGACGGTGAGGGAGCGCTTCTTTTGTCGCCTGACTAAAGTACTTGACAGTCTTTTGTCGGGTGGTAACAAGGTGCGTGCCGTCAATGCCTGGGTGATGCCGCTGCTCATTTACTCCTTTGGCATACTAAGGTGGACTCAAACCGAGCTGGATGCCTTGGATAGGAGGGTCCGTCATATGCTAACAATGCATCGCATGTTGCATCCACGTTCGTCTGTAATGAGACTTTATATTCCGCGGAAGTGTGAGGGTCGAGGCCTTCTGAACGCCAAAAACCTCCATAACAGTGAGGTATGCAGTCTCAGGGACTATTTCCTTCGCAGCGAATGCTGCATGCACTGCGATGTCGTGGCAGTTGACCGGAACCTCACGCCGCTCTCCTTGGCAAACGAGAACTGGCGCAGACCCACGGTGTTGAGCACTGAGGACCGCAGGGACATATGGAAGAGCAAGGAGCTACACGGGCGGTTCTACCGGGCCTTGAATGGGCCCGATGTAGACCTGCTCGCGTCGGTGAACTGGCTACGCTTTGGTAACCTTTTTGGGGAAACCGAGGGGTTTGTGTGCGCAATCGCAGACGAGGTCATCATGACGAACAATTACCGGAAATATATCCTGAAGGACGGTACGGTCGACATATGTCGGGCATGCCGCCGCCCTGGAGAATCACTCAGGCATATCATTTCCGGTTGTTCTCATCTGGCAAACGGCGAGTACTTACACAGATACAACCTAGTAGCGAGGATTATCCATCAGCAACTTGCTCTTTTATATGGCCTTGTTGACTCCGAGGTGCCGTACTATAAGTACACACCCGCGCCCGTTCTCGTAAACGGTCGTGCCACGCTCTACTGGGATAGGTCTGTTATCACGGACAGGACTATTGTTGCCAATAAGCCTGATATTGTGCTAACAGACCGATCCCAGCGCCAGGCAGTGCTTGTTGACATCACCATCCCCCATGACGAGAATCTCGTGAAAGCCGAGAAGGACAAACTCAGCAAGTACCTTGACTTGGCTCACGAGGTAACCGCCATGTGGGATGTTGATTCAACAATCACTGTCCCGATAGTAGTTTCGGCGAACGGTCTGCTAGCGAAGAGCCTTGACCATCACCTTAAAAGGCTCTTGCTAGGTGGTTGGGTCAAGGGCCAGATACAGAAGGCGCTACTCCTGGACACGGCCCGGATAGTCAGGAGGTTCCTCTCTCTGTCGCTCTGACCACCGGCAGCTTAGGCCACGCCTTGCTGCCGGCGGCACCCTAGGTTAGGTTTTTATAATGTTTTTATATTTTGTATTAATATTGCTTTATTACTTTTTAATGAACACAAAATATTTACCTTGCTACTCCGCTACTAACTTTGAGAATGATCCCGTAGAGGGATCGAAACGCGCGTCAGTGTTTGTGTGGTGTTAGGATTAATTAAGTTTGTGGGATTTGTGTGCGTTTTGTGTGGTAGTAGTGGTGGGAGGGCTTGCATGCAAAACGTATATATTTCGCACAAGCTTGGTTATCTTGCACGTAAGTAACGGAGTAGCAAGGTAAATATTTTGTGTTCATTGAAATGGACCTCCGCAAAGTAACGCCTGATTCAATAAAATAAAATAGTTATTACTTTTTATTTGAATATTGTAAAAACCTAGCTTAAGATAAAAGATAAATATACCGATAATAATAATATTACAATACTAGATAAAAATAACAAATCCGTAATCCTCATAGACAAATTCCCCCACACTCGCTACCCACAATGACAAAACAACCAAATAAACAGATCTTTCAATTGAATTAAAAACACAATGGCAGGTCAGTAACGTAAAGACTGTACCAATAATTCTCTCCACAACTGGCGTTATCCCCAAAACACTCCACGCCAGCCTCCGGGCTCTCGATATACCTCCATCCGCATACACGCTCCTACAAAAAGCCGTCATTCTCAACACATGCCGTATAGTTAGAAAATTCTTGTCCATGTCATAATATAAAAAAATAAAAAAATAAAGCACTTGGCAAAGTATTTCCTCCTAGGGAGAGATTAAGTATAATAATAATAATAGGTAATAATAAAATCGTTTATTTAGATCTCAGTGTTAGTTTACAATAGTGGTTTGAGGCCTCCTAGTAGGTATGTATGTACCTGTATCAGGAGGTTTCGCTCTTATATATAATACTAGCTTTTGCCCGCGACTTCGTCCGCGTAGACTCATTTATTGACAAATACCTTTTGCCCGCGGCTTTGCTTGCGTGTACCAGGAGTATTTCAATCACGTTATTTCTTCGTTCCCGTGTGAATTGCGGGAAATGCTCTCCTCCCTACTCCCCAAGGATCCCACTTGCCAAATTTCAGGTTTCTACAACCAGTAAGATGAAAAATCCCGCGGGAAGTCGGTTAAAGAGCCCTTTTCCGAACTACTTAAAGTATAAACTGTTGCATTTTGAAATTTTAGCTTTCTACAACCAGTTAAACGCAAAATCCCGTTTTTTCCCGTTCCCGTACAAATATCGGGAAATGCTCTCTTAATGCTCCCTTACAATATTCAAGGAACCCACTTGCCAAATTTTAGCTATCTACGCTACGACCAGTAAAACGAAAAATCCCGTTTTTCCCTTTCCCGTGGGAATTTTCGAAAGACTTTTCTTATAGCTCCCCTACACTTCCCAAGCAACCTACATGCCGATTTTCAGCTTTCTACGACCAGTAAGATGAAAAATCCCGTGCTTTCCCGTTCCCGTGGGAATTTTTGGAAATTATCCCTTATAGCTTCCCTACACTCTTCATGCAACCTACATGCCAAATTTTAGCTTTCTAAAACCAATAAAACGAAAAGGCCCATTTTTCCCGTTCCCGTGGGAATTTCGGGAAATTATCTCTTAATGCTTCCCTACACTTCTCAAGCCATCTACATGCAAAATTTCATCTTTCTACGACCAGTAAAAAGAAAAACCCCGTTTATTCCCGTTCACGTGAGAATTTTCGACAATTATCTCTTTTTGCTTCCTTACACTCCCCCAGCAACCTACATACCGAATTTTAGCTTTATACGACCAGAAAGATGAAAAATCCCATTTTTTTCCCGTTCCCGTGTGAATTTTTTTAAAGTTCTCTCTTAATGCTCCTCTACACTCTCCAAGCAACCTGCGTGCCGAATTTCAGCTTTCTACGATCAGTAAGATGAAAAATCCCGTTTTTTCCCATTTCCCGTAGGAATTTTTAATTTACATTAATTTTTCCGGTACGAAGTTTGAAAAATTATCTCTTATAGCTTCCCTTAACTCTTCAAGCAACCTACATGCCAAATTTCAGCTTTCTACAACCAGTAAAACGAAAAGTCCCGTTTTTCCCGTTCCCGTGGGAATTTCGGGAAATTGTCTCTTGATGCTTCCCTACACTCCTTAAGCAACCTACATGCAAAATTTCAACTTTCTACGACCAGTAAAATGAAAATTCCCGTTTTTTCCCGTTTGTTCCCGTCAGAGTTTCGGGAAATCCTTTTTTAGTGCTTCCCTACACTCCCCAAGGAACCTGAAGGCCCAATTTCAGTTTTCTACGACCAGTAAAACGAAAAATCGATCCCGTAGAACTGAACATAAATCCCGTCTTTTCTTTATCCCGTGGGAATTTATAAAAATCCTTAAAACAGTTTTTTACTTATATAATCACCTACTTCTATGCCAAATTTGAAGAGTAGTAATTATAGTCCATAGGATTTCACTGAACTGTATATATAAATCCCGTTTTTTCCTTATCCCGTGGGAATTTTCAAAAATCTTGAAATCAGTTTCTTAGTTTTCTTATCACCTACTTGTGTATCAAATTTGAAAAGTCTAGTAGTTATAGTTCATATGATTTCGTTGAACTAAATACATAATATCCCGTTTTTTCCTTATCCCGTGGGAATTTTCAAAAATCCTGAAATTAGTTTCTTAGTTGTCTAATCATCTACTTGTGTATCAAATTTGAAGAGTACTAATTGTAGTTCATAGGATTTCGTTGAACTGAATATATAAATCCCGTTTTTTCCTTATCCCGTGGGAATTTCCAAAAATCCTGAAATTAGTTTCTTAGTTTTCTAATCATCTACTTGTGTATCACATTTGAAAAGTCTAGTAATTATAGTTCATAGGATTTCGTTGAACTAAATATTTATATCCCGTTTTTTCCTTATCCCGTGGGAATTTCCAAAAATACTGAAATTAGTTTTTTAGTTTTGTAATCACCTACTTGTGTATCAAATTTGAAGAGTCTAGTTATTATAATTACTGAGATAGGGTCACTCGGAATCGAATATATAAATCCCGTTTTTTTCCTTATCCCGTGGGAATTTCCAAAAATCCTTCCTTAGTGGATGCCTACATTGTATAAGGTATCTGTGTGCAAAATTTCAAGTCTCTAAGTCCAGTGGTTTGGGCTGTGCGTTGATATATCAACAGTCAATCAGTTTAGAATTTTATATATATAGATATTATATATTTAGGTTAACATTTTTGTTTGTTCGAAGGAAAAGGCAGGGCTGATGTGGTTGTGGGTCCTAATATCACCCTTAATGTTGTTGGCCATTATGATTGGACTGATCGGGACCATGCTCCTAAAATCTCCAGTCGGCGTTGTTTTTCTATGTAAGAACTTCTTTTTTTTGTTATTTTTTTTTTGCATTATGTTCTTAATAGTTTATTTTTTAAATTGTGTCTGTATCTGTTTTTTTCCCCAATAAAGAAAAGAAAATAAATAAAATTTGATAGAATTAAACAAGAGAGTTGTAAAAAACCGGGCAGGAGTGTCAAACCCGCGTAGAGAATGTTAAAAAAGCTGTGGTAGCCAAGTGGTTTTACCTATGGCCTCTCTAGCAGAGGGTTTTTGGAGTTTTTCTGAATTTACGTGCGATTACATTTGAAATTTAGTTACTATGAGCTTTTCGGCGAAGGAAACATCGTGAGGAAAACTGTATCTGGCTAAAAAAACACTTATCCATCTTTGTATAACATCCATTTTTTATAGAAAAAAGTGAATGTTGCTAAGCTCAAAACTCGAGAACGGCTGGACATATTGGGCTATTTTTTTTTTCATAAATTTATATGTTCCTTTAGTTCAACGGAATGTTTTTATGGAGAAAAAAAGCCTCGGGGAACAGGGGCCTTACCATGACGTCCTAATTCCGACTCAGTTCAGGTTTTAGCTGTCATTTTTAATATGGATCTGACAGCGAGCGAACCTAAACTGAATCGCATCAAGACGTCATGGTAACCCCCCCAGCTAGTGTAATAATATTTAACATTTTCGTTGACATAATGTATAATAATTATGGTGGTCGTTTCCTCACAGCTAAGCCAGGGCTGCAACACGCAGATTTCTTGAAAATCTCGCAATTTACCTAGGAACATCTCTCGTTAGATACTCTATTGAATAGAAAGTAGTCTATGCTATTAGATATTTTCTTTATTGTAACTGGGGCTTTATCATGACGTCCTAATTCTGACTCAGTTCAAATTTTAGCTGTCACTTTTAGTATGAATCTGACAGCGAGGGAACCTAAACTGACTCGCATTAAGACGTCATGGTAAGGCCCCTGGAACCTGTTTTTCTTCCCGCAGTACCGATTTTTGCTTTCGAGGTCTACACGAATTTGGTGGTAACGAGCTACTTTCTAGAACTCCGAGGTTAAGGCCTGCGGACTAATTCAAGTGTATTTTTATTATAGTGAAATACATTTCGTGTTATAATATTTTGTTCATTTTATTAAAATACTTTCAGTTTCATACCTAGTCAGGATTACTACAGTAGAGTATCCTAAACATTAAACACATAAAATAAGGGTAGACACGCATAATGACACACAGCACATACGCATAATGACACAACCAAAAGAGTATTTACATACGTTAACTACCCAATACGCTTTAGGACTATTTAGATTAGGGTGCGGGCGGGGGTAGCCCTTGGCCTGGGGGTAGCCGCGAACATATTTGTTTTACCTTAAAAATATTTGCGATTCTCGTATGCGTATTGGGCAATTTGTGTTAGTGTGTATATGTGTCATTATGCGTTTGGGTCATAAAGGTCCGACCACATATTGTATTATATATTTTATTATACTAGCGACCGCCCGCGTATAGAATAGGTATAATAGAATAGATCTGGCAAATGCGCCCCTTGCACACTATTCGCTAAACGCTCGTGCACTGCATCCCCCCCCCCCGCTGCACACGTGTATATAATAACTGTAGCAATCTGGACACACTTTTGAAATTAAATAAAAAATTTAAGGAAGCTAACAGTCGGCCTTTCCTGGCGTTTTCACGCCCCGTGAATTATAACATTAATTTGCTAACTTTTTTTTATGTATTACATAGTTACACGTGAATTACGGCATTTATTAACTTACAACGTTAACTTAAAGATTAATTCTTAGTTGCCACATTTAAAATCATTCAAACCCCTTAATGTTTTCAATAATTGAAACTAAATGTCACTGAAACGTCTTCATGTTGACAATGATCCAACTAAATCATAACCCACTATCATTGAAACCCCTTGTCTTGTGTGAAAAATAAATAAATAAAAAAATAGGTTTCGTTAATCGAAGTTAAGTTCAGCACTGCGGCCTATTTAACAAGACCATTTTCTCGTGAAAATATTCTTCGTAACTATCGCCAAACCGAGCTTTACAAGCTAGCATTTCCAACAACAACGATCCGTAACTCTCATTACTAGGGAATGCCGACTTTAATTTGTCTTGCCATTCAGTCCACGTAAACAGTAAACTAGGGGAAAGTGGTCACCATTCGTACACATACCTTATCGTTGAAAAATTGCTATAACCCTTTAACATTTTGACATAATAATTTCAGACTTTTTTGTAACAAACTACAACATGTTTGTTACACTTTACGCTTAGGTACGTAAACTAGCTAAATTTGACAATTAAATAAAAAATTAAGAATGAATGAGTGTACGAATGGTGACCAGTTTCCCATAAGCAATCCTTGGTACCATTTTTGTGCTAATCCTACCAACTTTGGTAAAGCATAGTGAACTATTTGACGCTCTGTCCAATTATAAATCGTTGCGCACTCGTTCACATTTGAAATCCACTTATTAATGGTTTGATTCCTATTTGAAGGATTAAATTTCGGAATGACATTTATATTTGGAAAGCGTTCACAGTTACTTGCATCAGGTTTCATACTTTGCATAATCTCTTTAAATTGCTTTGCAAAATTTAAGAATCCTGTATTCGAATAAGATTGTGCAATATTGTCACTCACTGACGTCATTGGGTTGTCGTCGAGCCTGCAATGAGGTGGAGTATTACTAATAGTATGCTGCGATGAGACGTCTCTGCGCCGCCGTCTCGATACGCTCGGTGAATGGCAAGATATCTCGAGACTCGTGAAGTAATGACATACTTTCCGCACTAGCATCGCAATGTACTATTTTCACGTCAAGTTAAAGTCACTTTGTATAGAAAGAAGTAAGTAGGGCGGAAAATTACAATCCGAGCAAGTATTTATATCATTTAATAATATAGTTTAAAAAAAAACTGGTAATAATATTTTTAATAGCAGTATAAAAAAACTTGAAGTACTCCGTAGTCTCTATTTTGCGATTTCTAAATAGTAGCTCAAGACTATCAAGTGAAAGTAGCTCTCGAGACAAACCCATGGTACCACTACGGAAAAGATAACATAATATAATGAACAAAAATACGACGACGACGAAATATGACGACGTGGTTGGCTTAGTTGGTAGTGACCCTGCCTGCGAAGCAAGCGTTCTGGGTTCGAATCCTAGTAAGGGCATATATTTGTGTGATGAGCACGAATATTTGTTCCTTAGTTATGGATGTTTCTATCTATTTAAGTATGTATTTCTCTATATAAGTATGTATATCGTTGTCTAGTACCCATATAACACAAGCCTTACTAGCGCTTACTTTGGGACTAGGTCAATTTGTGTGAATTGTTCCCTAATTATTATTATTATTATTAAAATACATTTAACTTGCGACTCCGCCACCACACGTGCAAGACAGCCAAGCCTGTGCGAAATATATTTGTATATTTCTACCTGCAAACCCTTCTCTGCTTCCACATCAAACATATATAAATCCCATAAACCTGTCTATCCCCGACCACCACACAAAATCAAACGCGATTCGGACGGTTCATCCTCAAAATACTGAAAGTACCAGTACACTTCCATCCTCACCATCTGGATGGTTGGCTGTCTTCTACTGTGCGTTTTTCCAGAAATTTCCTGCCTCGCACAGCAAAGCTCTGGAATGAGGATCTAGTAAGTTTTTTTAAAATTTAATATTTATCTATCTATGTAAAAACCAATATAAAATGACCTCAGACTGCCTATATTTTGCTTAAGAGCAGGGCTCTGCTAAGACTGGATTTAATAATAACTTGGCGAATTTGTACGCAACCCTCAGTGCGCGAGTCCGACTCGCACTTGGCCGGTTTTTGTTATTTACGTAGTTAGAACCCTGAAGAACCGCCATACTGGTACAAATGGTTGGTAATTTTCTGTCATCATCTCGCGGCCTATGTTGTTGAAATCTGTGGTCGCACTGGAGCGTCTTACTCTTAAACAATAACGAACGATCTAGTAAATTTTGAAGATATATAGGAATTGAAAAAGTCCTCTTTATTTGACATAGTTAAATACATAACATCATACTGGCTATACTCGTCCCACTGCTGGACATATGCCTACTCTCAGATTGGCTTGGGCTATAGTTCCTTCACACACACCATTGAATTTTTTCGCAGGTGTGTGCAGGTTTCCTCACGATGTTTTCCTTCACCGAAAATCTCATGGTATGGGATCAAATGTAATTTCGCTCATAAATTCCGAATAACCCAGAGGTGCCCCGGAATTCGGATCCACGACCGTCTGTTTGAGACACCACAGCTCCAGGTCAAACCACTAGCACCACGGCTGCTTTGACATGTATTTTTTTCATTCGAAATATTATAAACGGGATGTGAACCGCGATTACCTTTATAACCGTTACCGTTTATAATATTTCGAATGAACTTAACCGTGAATCATTAAAAACTCTTATATATATTTTTTTCACTTTTGACTGTATTGCTTAAAAAAATTGTAACAAAATATAAACAAAAGTTCTTACAAAAAATAAGGCCAGATTTGTTATCAGCTGCAATAAAAGACCCCACGAACATCAACACTGCAGATATTATGAGCCATGGCAGCATCATCCATGCAACATCCTGGAAATAAATAAAAAAACCTTATTGACGGAATCATTTGTATTAGGTAAGTATTAAGAACTCTAAAAACCTGAAATTAAAGTTGTAGCCGTATCAAATCAAATGAACTGTCAGTGATAAAGGTTGTTGCACACGTAAGGAACCGCTCGGCACCAGACAGGCGCCGCCTCAACTCGAGCCGTCCTACATTCTTTGTAAGAAATTCCGGATACTGTAACGCACACATATCAGCATCGGAACAGCATCGCCTCGCCTCGGCACAAGCTAGTAATCCGCAAGCGGCGCGCGGATAACTCGCAGTCATCGAGTTTACGTCGGGCCGCCGCCGCGCTTGCGTCTCGCCGCCGGTACAGGGATGGCGCGTACAGGGACGGCGCGCAGACCGCCGTCGTTCCCCCCGCGGGGATTTACCACCATCGACCGGAAGGTCTAGCCGCTGCCTCGCTTTTAGGGCGCTGTCGGCCAGCCGTAAGCTTGATGTCGCCTAGCCGCAGCGGCGCGGACACCTCGGAGGTGCTGAGCCCTTTCCGTTACGTGCTTGCGTAAATACTCGAACTTGCTCAAACGTTGTATTTACAAATCTAAGAAAAACGCCAATATAAAATTTATAAATAAAAGCTCTAATAAATGCAAAGCATCCTGGTTGGTGATAAAAAATCATATAACACAAAAACACCAGAAAGTTTAAAACATAGTTAATAATACTGTTAATCCGGTAGTGTTTTAAGGTAGTGTTATTGAAGAAATAAATTCTACTCTTATTCATTGGTGATAAAAGTGCTTTTCAATCGGGAACCCACCCCTAGAACGTAACATTTGGTGTCAGAAGTGGGATTGAAAATGCCGATTACTCCGCGAGAAGAAAAGAAGGAGGGCATGCAGACGCGAAGCCGCACCGCAACTGGGGACTCTACGGGCACCGCCGGGGAGGCACCGAAGTCGGAGTTTGACGACGACGCGATTCTGGTCCTCCTGAAGGAACAATCTAGAAGGCAGGAGGAACAAGCGAAAATTCTGCAGCACGAGCTACGGGGTCAGAAGGAAGCTCAAGAGGAACAAGCAAGAAGACAGGAGGAACAAGCGAGAAGGCAGGAGGAACGAGCGAGAATTCGGCAGCAAGAGCTACGGGGTCAGAAGAAAGCTCAAGAGGACCAGTACAAACTCCTCCGCGAGGTACACGACGCCGCTGCAGAATGGAAAAAGGTACAGGGTACTTCCCGTGAACTCAGAATCTAGAAATTTGGTATGAAGGTAGGTCTTATAGCACAGATAAAGGAAAAATTGCGAAAAACGTAAATATGTTTGTATGTCTGTATATATCAGTGACCAATATAAAGTGATCCCATATTGCGTACATTTTGCTTTGCAGCAGGGCTCTGCTTACACTGACTTACAGATATTTATAGATAAGTAGCGGCCCACCCCGGCTTCGCAAGGGTATTTAACAATAACATTAAATTAAAAATGTAAAAACCATCGTTCAAATAACACCACCGCAAGGAAACTGGCATTACCGAAAAAGAAAAAAAAAACACATCCAAATCAGTCCATCCGCTTGAGAGCTACGTTGCCTTAGACAGATAAACACACACACCCTTCTTTTTGCGTGTACGCGTAGAGATAAAACATAGAAAATGGATACCAAATACTAAGGTGTGTGCCCTTACAGGGAGTCATGGACCGACTTGAATATACTATAACGTCTTGAACTATAATTATTATACATGACATAAACAGTGAACTAATGAATAAATAAATAAGGTTTGCGATCTTTTGGGGTTGCGAAAAAATGAACCCTCAGAGTCAACTTAATCAAAAGATACAGTCATTATACTTATTACTTCTGTATACCTTTATTTCTGTTTTGTTTCTTATATGTGATGTTCAATAAAGAGTTGGCGAGTATTTTTATTATAAAAAGTGTTTCCATACAAATTGCCGAGCTCGCGAAACCTATGGGGTACTTCCAGTTGTCCTAGAAATTTAAAATTTGGTATGAAAATAGCTCTTATAGCACAACTAATTAAATAAATCTAACAATTTAATTTAAAATGTCTGTCTGTCTTGCATGTCTTCCGCGCAGTAAAAGCCCATCGAGGAAATCGGCGAACTTCGTAGAAATCATGTTATAGGCGATGCGGCTAGCAACCCATCACTATTTTGATTCCTTTCCCCTTTCCACATATACGCTCACAATCATGCTAAACGTGGTCTTTATGTCTTGTCAACTTAGACCCTGTCTACCCCGTAAGGGATAAAAACGTAATCTATGTACTTTAAATTGATACCAAATACTGAAGTCTGTGGTCCTTTGGGGTTGTGAAGAAATGAATCTTCTGAGTCAACTTAAACAAAAGATACAATCAGAAGAAGTCTATGTAAGTAACCAACATAAAATAACCTCAAACTACGTACATTTTGCTTAGGAGCAGAGCTCTGCTAATACAGGATTTTATATTAACTTGGTTTTGTACGGAACCCTCGGTGCGCGAGTTCAACTCGCACTTGGCCGGTTTTTTACGATTATTTCACATTTTGCATTAGACACATTAATAGGTACACTAAAAACGAAGTGCACTACAAACGCAGATTTGAAACTTTCATTCAATTTCTGTTTAATAATCACAAAAAATCACCGAAAATGCGACGTTGCCAGCTCCGTGGGGATGCACCCTCTTTAGTTTGACGCACCTGGTGAATCTTTCTTTTGTAACCGGATTATTTCCTGAAGCTCCTATTCCTGAATTAAAATAATAAGAGACTGGCTGTATTCTAATAATTCAATAATTAATCTAGACAAATCAAAATATATACAGTTCAATAAATTGCTTAATCCTAACTCCAAAATTGATCTCAACATCTCAAGTATTGAGAAAGTAACTCAGGCCAAATTCCTTAAAAAAAAAAAAAAATTGTTGAAAACCTTGACTGGAAGTCGCATTTGCACAATGTTACAAATCGGGTCAACAAATATTATGTGTTTGCCCTTAAAAACGTTAGTAGAGTCACAGATACCAAAACGGCGATTTCCTGCTATCGTGCATATGTAGAGTCAGTTTTACGCTATGGGTTATTAGTATGGGGCAATAGCACTGATATCAGTAGAGCGTTTATTGTTAAAAATAAGTGCATCAGCACTTCCTGCCTTGTATAATTACGAAGTTTGTATGTTTGTCCACAAATACGAAATACTATTTAAACAAGCTTCTGATAGTCATCCACGCTCCTGTCGAAACCCGGATAGGCTACTGCCAGATGATTATCCTAGATTGGCTAAGCATAATAAAAAGCTGTTTGACTATGACCATAAGAATTTATAATAAAATACCGAATGACATGAAGAATATGAATATAATTTACATTCAAAAGGAATTTGTATAAATAATGGCTTAGTGACTGCAATTTCTATAGTGTAAATGAGTTCTTTGACATGGATTATAATAATCACTATCACTACATAGTATAAAACAAAGTCGCTCCCTATATATATGCACGTTCTTTGTTACATGTTTGAACACCAATCCTGGTTAAGAATGAAAATCTACCATATTATATTAAGATCTACCTAGTTATGTTTATTGCAAATAAATTATTATTATTATGGGTGACGCCTGGTTGACGGCGAGCCGATGAGGTGAGGCGGCGCCGATCTGGTGCCGAGGGTGTCCTTCCATTTGACCTAAAAATTATTGACAAAAGCATCATTTTACAAAATGATCATTTGACAAAATTTAAATATCTGATAAACCGTGAACTTTTTTAAAAATCAAAAAACCTTTATGCGTGGCTAACATTAGGTTAGGTTAGGTTTGTTTTATAAGTTTTAAAAAAGTTTACGGTTTATTAGATATTTAAAGTTTGTCAAATGATCATTTTGTCAATAATTTTTAGGTCAAACGTTAGTGAACCGGTGCCGAGCGGTTATGTGTGCGATAACATTAAAGAGGAAGTCATCAGTTAACTAACTTACTAAATAAATAAATTAACCGTTGTTGCCCAGGGTGCACCGGCCTAAGCATTACCCGTCGCCCCTCGTGAGGCCAAGAGCCTCTGTAAGAAGGGAACTGTATCGCTAGAGCTCTCGAGGAGGTGTCCGACGTCGCTCGCAGGAAGGGGAAGGCCTAGATGGACGTTCAGTGACCAAATTGGGGAAGTTTTGAAAAAAAGAGGTTAAGAGTACCCGAAGCCGACGACCATGTAGGAATGAAGAGATAGATGAATGTGCATGAAGCGAAAGAGGTATGTCAGGATCGTAGCAAGTGGAACAAAGTAATCTCTGCTTACCTCTGTGGGAAAGAGGTGTGACGGTATGTATATGTAAGTATGTATCAAAATACAGGATCGTATCTAAGTTGAAAAAAAAAATTACCTTTACAATTCCTATGATTAGTAAAATGATAGACACGAGGTTAGGAATCCAAAGCACGCATGCTATGCACAAGCATGCCCATTCTGAAAGATAACAAAAGTGTGTTACAGCAGAGGACGGCAAGCAGACAAAGTAAAAGGCCGAGTGCAAACGAGGCCGTATTATATGATACGAGTCCAGCAAATTCGTGCCGGCCGAGGTTTATGTATCCAACAAACAATTAAGCGTTAAGACAAGCTGTAGTGGACCTGTATTTAGGTTCTGCTTAGATATTTAAGAGTTTGCTTAAGTCGTATAAGAGCGTTATAGCATGTTATAACACCTTTATATCTTCGATTTTGGCGCAAAATTTTGCAGGTAAAGCCTCTATAAACTCTTTATAGTGGTTCTATAATAACGTTTACTTTCTGATTTTATTAGCATTCCCTTGCTATTATCTAAGATGGCTTATTACGGATTTGATGCCACGGCGATAAAATGGTTTAGCAGCTACTTGACTGACCGGGCGCAGACAGTCGTATTGCGTGGGGTGGATGGTGGTGCTCTGCGGTCCTCTCTTTGCCCTGTGACACGGGGAGTGCCGCAGGGTTCGATACTTGGACCTCTGCTGTTTATATTGTACAGTTCAGATATGTATTATCAACGGTATAAAGAGCAGTGGATACCATCTTTACGCGGACGATCTGCAATTGTATGTCTCCTGCGCGCCGTCAGAGACGTCTTCAGCTGTGGCACAGAATATATAATAGTACTAACGTACAGAATGGCCACGCTCCGCCCCGCACCGATTCGAGTTACCCCACCCCTCAAGCGCAGTCTGCCGGAAAGCTGCTGGCAACTAGTAGGGCTCGCAACGCGATGTATGTCGGCCGCACGTCGCAAGTTCGGGAACCTATCCTACCTACTTCATTTTATAAAACATTAGAAAATTAATGCTTTCTGAAATTATCGCGATTAATACATGAAATAACTACAGAATCATTCGCTTAAGTTTGTTGTCGTACATCTATTGTAATTGAAAATAATAATGCTTAAATACACAGACAGACACATTTTAAGTAAGTTTAAATAAATAGATAACGATTAACTACATTTATTTGCACACATGTAAGCCATATCTTCATATATAAGTACCTATATTTATGTCATTGGTTGGTAGTACTTATAGTACTAGGTTTTTGCGATAGACAGCCCTGTGTATCTTACGCACACATTGACGCGTGTACAGACGACGTCGTGCCTGTGTTCATTTCAGAACGCGGATTTTGTACGTCGTGGCCGCCGTGTGGCCGTGGACTCAATCAATGCAGATCTGGAACGTGTTTCGGCTTGGTCGGAGAAGAACTGTTTGGTTCTCAAACCCAGCAAGTCGTATGGATGACACAATAGAGCGGGTGGTAGAAGCCTTGGCCTCCTAATGGATGGCAAGCTGAACTTTGAGAACCACATTTTGAAAGTTGTGACCAACTGCTTCTACCCCGTGAAAAATACACAAAACACGTCTTTATCCCTCGCGGAGTAGACAGAGTCTAAGGTAGGAAACAACCTGAAGGCCACGTTTAGCGTGATTGTGGGCGTAAAGGTGGAAAACGAAATCGAAATAGTGATGAGTTGCTAGCCGCATCGCCTATAACCATGATTCCTACGATTTTCGCCGATTCCCTCCATGGGCTTTTACCACCTGCGCGGGAAGTGAAGCATCTGGTACTCGTGCATTCTGTTTTCTCTTTGCTCCCGTCTCAGACCAGCATGGAAGAGCTCGTACAGTCACCAGCATAATTAAGTGATCACTTTTGTACCTTGTCATTAAAGTCATGTTTGAAAAACCATACGAAATCACGTAACGACTGAAAGCGACAAGGTACAAAAATGATCACTTATTTATGCTGGTGACTGTACGATTCCATTGAATCTTAAACCTATATTACCTGTATCTGTTTTTGCGATTAGGTATTTGCTCGAGCTATGGTAAGTAGTCCGAGTAAGTAGTAAACATTATTGTAAAAGAATCTCTGTATTAAGTAGTGGCCCGGTGCACAAGACTGACTTTCTGACACTGTGCTGTCGTCGGCATACCCAAAGATGCCGGGCTCCGCGAACAGGTCGTTGACACGCACATAGAGTGGCAGAAAGCTCTGACCCCTGAGCATATCAGGATCCTTTAAGTCTAAGAGCTTATTTTGAAATAGGTACGAATGAAGCTAGAGTCGCGTTCGATTTTTGAAGTGTACGTTAATTTCGTCGCTTTAACTTATGTGCGTTTGGCCTAGTGCTATAAGGTGTGGAATACCGTGCGTTCTCTCAAGTGACCGCAGTTCAAATCTCGTGTAGAAAAAGTTTTTTTTTTCTTTTTCTTTTTCTTTCTTTTTGCGCGAGTGTGCGTGTGTGTAGTTTTCACTTCTGCCGGCACTCCCGGAGTGCCACCCGGTGTTTTTTTTTACGAAGACGCACTTATCCTTTAAAATCAATTTTTAAATAAATTATGTAGTTGATCTTACCGAACCAGGTGAAGTCCATATTTTTTCCAGTTTTATTTCCATCTCCACCCTCTGGTACGACCATAAGAAGATCGACAAGTATATGTTTAATTAGTGCCCACAACGCTATCGCAAACGACCCCGGCCTTAGATCCGTGTTTCCGCAGCAAACATTAAGCACTGTAAGCAAAAATCTCGTTTAGGTACGGCGGATTTTTAGTTTTATACGTGACAAAATTTGTGAACAAAAAAAATTACCTTGCTCCTCTGCTACTTGCTATTGCTACTTTAGGCAGCGGAGTAGCGTAGCGGAGTAGCGGAGTAGCAGGGTAGTAGCGGAGTACCAGGTATTTTATTCATTAACTAGCTTTTGCCCGCAACTTCGTCCGCGAAGACAATACATATTTGTGGTGTAGCTCTTGCCCACGACTTACGCATAGGAAATCTCTAAATTTAAACATCTAAGTCAAGACTAGATACGTTACCTACGTACCGTACGTAACGTACATAACAAGGTCAGAGAAGCATACCCTCTTCATCCACTCAAGTCTTCAAATACTTAGTAACTCCCTTATTCATAAACGCTCTATAGGCTTCTGCTACTTAGTAATCTCTTTATCTGTGAAAGGTAAATGTCAAAGCGACAGATAAGGACAAACGATTGCTAAGTTAGCAGAAGCCTACAGAGCGTTTATGAATACGGGAGATGGTCTTTATTTCCTATCCTGTCCTTCTCTCGTGTGTATCTGTCGCAGGCGGATTGTAGTAATCCGCCATAATAAATGCCTATTAGCCGTTTTGGTCATTAACCATTACCCGGATTTAATGCGGCTGAATGAAAATCCGCCGGAATCTATTCGGCGCCATACTATAAGAATAAATAAGAAAGAACATAGTAGAACGGAAACTCCCGCTCCGGCCGGACTCAAGGTCACTATATTAGAGTACCCGCTAAGCGGCTACTCAGTCAGGCTGTCGCGGCCGGCGTCGCCGCACGCGCGTTTGGCTGTTTTTCAGTTCTACTCTGTTATTATTTATTCTTATGGCCATACGTTAATAATGTAACACGGCTAGCCGGAATGTAATACAGCGAGTCATTAGCTGCCGGTTTGACAGTTTTTAGTTCAGTTAACCGGAGCTCTGCTTCGCTTCTATTTCCGCTCAGTTTGGGCCTTCGCGGCCCTGACGCAATTCTAACCTAATCAGACCTATCACTAAAAATCCACCTATATTTCTTACTAGCTGTTGCCAGCGACTTCGTCTGCAAAGAATTCGTTTATCGCTATCCCGCGGGAAGTACGCAATTTTCAGGGATAAAAAGTAGCCTATGTGCTATTCCAGACTTTTCTCTATCTATGTGCCGAATTTCATCCAGATCCGTTGGGCCGTTCTGGCGTGATTGAGTAACAAACAAACATCCATCCATCCATCCATCCATCTATCCATACTTTCGCATTTATAATATTAGTAAGACTAGCTGTTGCCTGGGGCTTCGCCTCTGCTGCAAAAAGTTTTTTTTTTAATTTATTTTCTACATACCTTGTCCAAACAATAACAAACACAACTAAAAAGGAATGATCCAATTCGGTGCAGTCGTTTGGAACTTTTGGAAGTTATGCGCGTACATACATTTCGAAGATTCATTTTTATTTATATAGATTTGGTGATAGTAGCAGTAGCACGATGCGTCTAAATGTAGGTCGCCTTATTGAAGAACGTCAATCCGGCTAGCCGTTGAACAAAACGGCTAGGCGTAATGTAGGTATTTATTTAACTATTATGTCCATGTGTTGAATTAATGCATAGTTATTTTTATTTTTTAATACCTATACGAAAAGTACTTCTGGGGCTAGTTTTAATCAAATACGTGGGGTAACTATTGACCTGTTAATATTTGCCTTTGTTGTTTTCCTTTAGTTGAGGTTAAGCATTGAAAATGTTGTTTATTGTTGCAAAGTTAAAGTTGTTGTTAAGTAACTATTGACATTTAAATTTTGTATTCCTAGATTTTAGTGATAAATTGTTATTGTGTGCCCTTGCAGGGCGTCATGGACCGACTAATTTATGCTTAACACCTTTTAATATAAATGTACATGACATTACAATCTAATAAATAAATAAATAAATAAATAAAATGAGGACTTACAAACGTAAAACCACCCGGGCACCACAAGTAAAGAAGTGTATTGACTTAGCTGTAAAAGAGGAACTAAATACTAAACGAAAATATAGGGATATTGCAACGGAATATAATATTTGCCTTGACACTCTCTTTAACTATGTTAAAAAGGCAAAATACATATTTCTGACATGTAAACATGTTAAATAATAAAGGAATATATGATTATGAAGATTATCATAGTTTTATTTTTGACTAAAACATTATTTTAACTTAATATTAATTCTTGCCCCTTCATTGTTAATATTTGCCCCAGCGCAAGTATTAACCGTTGACTTTTTTTTAAAGTGCTTCGTTCTACGAATCCACGTTAACCAAGCGGCATTTTGGATTTTAATATTAAAGATGAATAAATAGATAGGTACATCGTTTACTTGATACTGCAATATACACAATCAAGTTAAAAATAACAATAAAGGCAAAAACAAAAAAATTACACATTAGACTTAACTTAGAAATATTTTGTTAAATTTCCGTCATATAGATGCTTAATTATAATACATTAACATTAGGTTCATCATTTAAAAATATACTCAAGAGCAAATATAACAGGTCACTTATCATATTAACTTTCTATACCTATAATGTGCAAAAGTTTGAATTTCGTTAATACAAGCCCCCCGCTCCCCTAGCTTAAAACTAAATTAAGTAAGTACCTAAGTATATTAAAGAACCCTGTAGCGTGGAGTTTAAAAAAGCTGCGCAGCATTCCCTTGTTCAATATCTTACCGATATGCTTATTCGTTGAGAGAAATAGTTGCCAGCCCTTTGGTCCCCAGTACATCAGTATAGTCCAGGCGCTTTTGCAGCCTTTAAGTCTATTGTGCGCCGGGCCCCGCGGACCCGGCGTCTCAATACCGACAGCAGTGAAATTAATTATATATGAGGTACCTACTTGTCGCGAGCGCGGCTTTGCTTCAGGCTAACGCAACGACTTCTCAGAACTGCTCCGGCAGTGCGCTCCACCCCGGTCAGGGTGCACAAGTAATTTTAAACTAGTTTTCAGCAGGTGATCCAAATGCTTCGTGAAAAATTGTTATGTTGTTGTGTTTTTCTGTCACTAAAACTTGATATTACTGACGTAATGTAATATTAGTTTTTTTTTAATTTATGACTTTTTTTATTATGTACAAAAAAGAGTTATACCTACATACATACATACTTGGTAGCAAGACCTTTATGCCAAGTCTCTGTTAACAATTTCACATCTTTTATTTATTACTAGCTTTTGCCTGCGACTTCGTCTGCGTAGGATTAGTATTTTGGGTAGCTTATTCTTAGTGTTAGGCAAATATTAAATTAGAGCACAAATTAAATATGTTACCCTTAGGGTATTGCATCTTCGAAATAAATTTCACTCCCCTTTTCACATCTTTGATGTTCTCTGTTGAAACTATTTAAGATATCTACATATTATCATAGACTAGCTTCTGTCCGCGAATTCGTCTGCGTAGAATTAGCAATTGACATGTTTATCGCTATCCCGCAGGAAACATGCAATTTTTCGGGATAAAAAGTAGAGTATGTTTTAATTCTAGGGTACCCACCAGCTATCTCTGTTCCAAATTCGAACCAAATCCATCCATTCGTTTATATAAGCGTGAAGAAGGAACAAACATACATACTCACATCGTCACATCCATCCATCTATCCTCACGAACTTTCGCATAAATAATTTCAAATTACATCGTTCTACTGTCTGGTTGACTTGAGTATGACTTGTTTTATGTCTTCATTTTTCTTTTATTCACTTTTTCTCATTTTATATATTTTACACTTTTGTAACATTTTTATCGTAAGTTTTTGCTTTATTCGTAGCTTTACTTTATAGGCAACATCTTATTTTATAGCCCATAACCTATTGAAGTAATAAGACGTTGACCTTGTAGGACGATGTTTATTCGTGAGAAGTGAATACGACATTTCTGAGGGGCAATAGACAATATGCAAAGTCGTTTTTCCATAGAATAAGGGTATAACCTTGACAGGGACGTGGAAAAAGCTACAAGCTGCATACGCAGACAGCGGCTTACTGCGGCGACTTAATCTTTTACGCAGATTATTCAACTAGGTACAAACAGTCCTTGTTTAAGACGATGGACGCTTACGTGAGCGAGATACGAGCCACATAGCAACAGCTCATTGAAGCTAACGAACGCGTAGATGCTGAATTTATAAGACTCATAATGCTGACAGGACTTACCGACAAGTTTAATCCCATGGCCATGGCTATCGAAAATTCGGGAACCAAAATAACTTCGGACTCCATAGCTAAAATCCTACTGAAAGAAGGCCTACGCCATTCGCCATCAAAAGAACCAGATGCTGCGTTTGAGTTTTTGAATAATTTTTTTGTCATAAATGGAAAGATCATATACGTTTTGTAAGAAAAGTATTTTTAGTTTTTTTTTATTCGCTATAATTAAAAAGTTATACCGAATTGAAAACAGATCGTCGAGTATCGCACCGATAACACACCGACAGTTCCCGAACAATGCCGAGCCGCCTGTGACGTCACAATGTTAGTTTCCACTCGTAGTTAGTATATATGATACAGTTTTATGACTTGAATCTATTTTTTTTTTTGGTTATAACCCTAGAACCCTACTATTATTATAAAATGCTTTATTATGGGTGGACACTATTGACACTAAAAGTGTTTTCATAGGAGTGTCGTTTATGAGTAATTTGGTGCCTCTGAGCCCTATTTTGGCATTATTTTTTAGATCCGAGATGGCGGATGACATTTTGACACTGTTGACACTAAAAATGTTTATTGGTGTCGTTTTCGAGTATATTTTTTTAAAATTCAAAACTCAATTCTACGAAGAACTCAAGCCCTCGCCCACCAGTTTGCACATACTGCAAGAAGAAAGGTCACGTCGGCTCTGAATGCCGCAAGAAGAAGTTTAAGAAGATTGCTGTGACCAACTTAATTTCTAATGTTAATGATGTTACACTTTTATCATCTTTGACTACACCTCCATTTCAACTTCCCTCATCCACCACATTCTGGTATTTAGATTCTGGCACCACTGCTCACACTTGTAACGACATACGCCTGTTCAGAGACCTTACACACAGCTCAAGCTATGTCACTGCAGCCAACAATGAAAAAATGGTATGCAAAGGTACGGGTACAATTCAATTAATTGTAAATGACTATGTTCATTCCATTTCTAACGTTCTCTTTGTACCTAAACAAGCTGCTAATTTATTATCGGTAAGTAGTCTAGTACAAAAAGGCTTTGTTGTTGTACACACAGAAAAGCTATTCGGTAAGCGGGTTTAAAGCGGCGCGTGCATGCAAAGATGCTTACCGAATAGCTTTGCTGTGTGTATAAAACCTTAAGGTGTTACTATTATTCTGAGACAACAAAGCAAAGTTTCTGGTGCAACAGTTGCTACCGCGTCGAACGAAAGTGGCATGTTATAAACTTGACGTATCCGAAACTCAAGCTCAGCTGATTACACAGAAAGCTATCAGCTTCTATGGTCCCGAGCTTAGGTAGCTTAGATCAATTGTTCTTCTTCTCATTAATGGCGGCCGTAAGGCTTGGGCCAATGTCAGTATAATAAAAATTTACAAAAATCTTTTGACAAAATGTCGGCAACGTTGTACGGTAATATGGTCAAAAGACCCCCCTCCCCACTGTCGGGCTCTTAGCCAACGGATAATGATATCCCTCAGAATCTGCCAGGAAATTATTAACCGAAGCCCAGGTGAGGGTGCACCGGACCAAGCTCTGCTCTTCCCCTCGGACGGATCCAAAAACGAACCGCAGCTCTTGACCGCAGATCAATTGTTAGGTCCCGAGCAATGAATGATATTGTCATTTTTGACTAACAGTATAAGGTGGTATAAGATTGCGGCCAATCTGCGTCCCGAAATGTACGGCTTGGAATGCGCGACTTAACAAATAATGTACGCCCTTTAAGTATATCGTGTCTCCCATTTAACTCGTGCGTAGAAATAAAATCTGTAGAATGCTGGACGTGAAACAATAGTGAAAAAAAAAACAGACCTTGTAATTTTTTGTCCCTTATCGGATGCCCGTTATTTCATAGAAAGCTAATTAAATAGCTAGAGTCTGGCAAACGAAAGCGTACATACATACATACATACATATCGTCACGCCTCTTTTCCACAGGGGTAGGCAGAGACTACTTTGTTCCACTTGCTACGATCCTGACATACCTCTTTCGCTTCATCCACATTCATCAATCTCTTCATACATGCTCGTCGGTTTCGGGTACTCTTGACCTGGCCTGCGAAACGAAAACTAAAACGAAACTGTGGAACGAAAGCGTGACCTGAGAAAACGCGGCAAATTAAAAAAAAATACATGTGGTATTACTAACTGTTTTTCATTTCACAGATTCCTTGAATATCTTCAAGATTATTAATTATCATTGCCGTTAATAATATTGACATCTCTTAGAACGATGAACACAAAATATTTACCTTGCTACTCCGCTACTTAATTGAAATGGACCTCCGCAAAGTAACGCCTGATTCAATAAAATATCTCTTAGAACGTCACTCACAACACGGGGTGAAGTCACCTTAGATTTCTCACCTTAAAATAATTATTGATGTACTCGTATTGTCTGTTGTTTTCGACGACACGCTCGGAACATTATACCGTTTAGTCTGAGAACTTGTGTATACGTACATAAATTATCAGGTCGTGCATTGCTGGGTTGCAGATTTCTAGTCGACATATCAATTTATCATGTCATAACGTTTGGATTCGGTTTCCGTAAGCTAAAAACTAGTTTTAAATTACTTGTGCACCCTGACCGGGGTGGAGCGCACTGCCGGAGCAGTTCTGAGAAGTCGTTGCGTTAACCTGAAGGAAAGCCGCGCTCGCGACAAGTATGTACCTTATATAATTAATTTCACTGCTTTCGGTTGAGACCTTGAGATTGAGACGCTGGGTCCGCGGGGCCCGGCGCACATCGACTCATCAAAAGGCTTAACGTCACAGGGTCCTTTAATTATACTTAATTTAGTTTTAAGCTGTTGTGGTGTCCCACTGCCGGGCAAAGACCTCTCCTCTCGACCTCCACAACTCCCGGCCCGACGCGTTGTCAGGCCTAGTCCTCCATATACGCCTCCAAATCGTCCCGCCATCTCCTTCTTGGTCTTGTCGTCGCTGGCCGTTATCTGGCACCTACGAAGTGGCTGAGTGAGCCCACCTCTGTGTGCATGCGGGGGACATGTCCAGCCCAGTCCAATTTTAGCTTAGCAGTCGTCTACCTGATGTCGACTATGCGTATTTTCTAGCGCAGCGAGGTGTTCCCAACTCTACGGAATCCCAATTGGGAATAGGTGTTTATTTTAAGTGCTTGATGATTTGTCTATTGATAGAAATAACCGTCCTTAAGTAGAGAAAAAAGTTACGGATTTTTTCTTTGAGCCATATCTATACTTTTTATACCTACTAATACTAATATTATAAAGAGGAAAGTATTGTATTTGTCTGTTTGTTTGTAACGAATAAACTCAAACACTACTGAGCCGATTTCAAAAATTCTTTCATCATTAGAAAGCTACATTCACCCTGAGTGACATAAGCTATATTTATTGCTAGAAAAGATTAGGGATCCTTACTAAAACTTAAGTAACGTAACCCAAGGTGTAAAAAAAGTGCCCTAAATCGTCTTTCGTCGCATGCGATGCGGAAACTATTGATGATAGAACAAAAGAATATTAAAGAACATATCAATATCTACAAAAAACTTCACGATACCATGTCCAACTATTATCGGTATGTCACAATAACCACTTTTTATATATTCGATTCCGAGTGACCCTATCTCAGTAACTATAATAAAGAACTAGACTATTTAAATTTAATACACAAGAAGGTGATTACAAAACGAAGACAATAGGTAATTTCAGGATTTTTGGAAATTCCCACGGGATAAGGAAAAAACGGGACTTATATTCAGTTCTACGGGATCGATTTTTCGTTTTACTGGTCGTAGAAAACCTAAACTTGGCCTTCAGGTTCCTTGGGGAGCATAGGGAAGCATTAAGAGACAATTTCCCAAAATTCCCACGGGAACGAACGGGAAAAACGGCATTTTTTGTTTTACTGGTCGAAGAAAGTTGAAATTTGGCATGTAGGTTGCTTGATGAGTGTAGGGAAGCATTAAGAGACAATTTCCCGAAATTCTCACGGGAACGGGAAAAACGGGACTTTTCTTGTTACTGGTTGTAGAAAGCTGAAAGCTGAAATTCGGCATGTAGGTTGCTTGATCAGTGTAAAGGAGCATTAAGAGATTACTTTCCAAAATTCTTACCGGATCCGCAAGTGGCGCTGCCAATTTTTCCATAGTAATTGAGACGTTTACGTGAACGCGTTCGAGACGTTCTTATATGCGAAAACTTACACTAGAAGCTCTGTACTCGTATCGCGAGTGCCAAGGAAGTACAGAAAATACAAGAATAATACTTGGTAGTTTATATTTGCTAGACATATTTCGATAGCATTTTTTAATTTAGCAGCAGACATATCTTTTGGATTGTTTACAATTTTGCATATTTTGTTGTAAGCGTTTAAATGGGAATAGGGAGGCATATTATGTTTGGCAAAAGTAGACCTGATGTACGGCAGAGGGATATTATATACACGTCGAGTGGCAAGGCTAGGAAAATCCTGACTACAAATTACTTTTCGATGGGTGGCTACGGCTGCTTTTGTAATGTACAATTGTCTGAACCTTAATACCTTTGATTCTTTATAAAGATTGTCAGTGAGAAACCTGTATGGCTTGCTGAGCATAACTTTAAGTACCTACAGCTCGTTGGGCAATTTCTATAAGCTCTTGATATTGGATTTTACAATACCACCCCAGGCTGATATGCAATACAATAGTGCTCATTGACATAATGCTTTATAGACCAGTATTAAAATATGTTTAGATGCAGAATTTCTTAAAGACTTCATTAAAAATATCGTTTTTCTTATCTTTTTCTTTATTTTATTTTATATTCTATATATAAAAGAAAGTCGTGTTAGTTACACTATTTATAACTCGAGAACGGCTGAACTGATTTGGCTGAAAATTGGTGGGGAGGTAGCATAGAACCAGGAATAGGTAATAGTATACTTTTTTTTTCATTATTGTTTTAACAATGTGGCTGCTAAATTGTCACTGGGCTGGATTAAGGTGGATTTGGGACTTTCGCAAAAAAAATTGAGGATTACAGTTGTGGTTGGTGGTGGGAGAAAAAGAAACTCACGGGGTAGGAAATAAGAGATCGGTACATTTCCTTTAAAGTGGCTCTATCACTAGAACTCTTCGTCGAGAAATATAGCTAATGACTTTTTTATACAATTGAAGATAAATTAAGTCTACGCGAACGAAGTCGCGGGTAAAAGCCAGTAATGGAATAAAAGGAACTTCGTGTACTAGTTTTGCTGCAGTAAGGCATACATTTCCAAGCATAGTGGAGAAAATGAGATTTTTGTTTACAGTGCTTCAAAATTGCTGCGGATCCAAGAGTCTAAAGGAGGGTTCCGAAACAATAGCGGAGATTGCACTAACAAAACAAATATTAGGAGATGTTGGTTTTCTTATAGTATGTATAATGGGCATAATGGGTATCGAGGACGATACCACAGGTAAGATTAATTTACTTAAGAGTTGACTGGTAGAGATATCTGAAAGGAAAAGGCGAAGTTACATACATACATACATAAATCACGTCTTTATCCCTTACGAGGTAGACAAAACCGAAGGTAACAAGACCTAAAGGCCATAGGCATATAGGTGGACAAGGGAAGTTCGCGTTTTCAAAATAGAAGATAAAAGGGTACATTTTTTTTTCATTATTGTCCTAACAATGTGGCTACTACGTTAGTAAAAAATAAACCGGCCAGGTGCGAGTCGGACTCGCACACGAAGGGTTCCGTACCAGACAGAATATATAACCTTAAAAATGTGTAATTCTTTTTAGCGTCTACGTGTAGCCATTATTAATATTGAACAAAATACGGTAAAAAAATACTTTTGTTGTATGGAAGCCCCCCTTAAATATTATTTTTATTTTATTTTTAGTATTTGTTATTATTGTGGCAATAAAAATACAACATCTGTGAAAATTTTAACCTCCTTGCTACTACGGTTCATGAGATACAGTGAAAAACACCAAAAACTACTCTGTTGTATGGGAGCTCCCCTTAATTATTATGATTTTAGTATTTGTTGCTGTAGCTACATAAAAAATACATAAGAATAAGAATAAGAATAATTTATTTGTTGTTTTAATCTGTGAAAATTTCAACTGTCTAGCTATTTCACAGGAAGTTGGATGAAAAGTGGGAGACCACATAAATTTGGGCGCCCGTACCTGCCCAGGTGCCACAGCGCAAGCTTCACAAGCACGCAGGTTATTCAAAGAGCATGAGACTATTGAGAACCTAAGGTTTCATCCGTGTTAAAATAAGTTTTGTCAAATCGCTCTGGGATCTCATTCTGGGTGGATCGTTTCCCCAAACTCGTTAATTCCACGTAGCACTCTTTCCATCCGCATTTTTCCCCACTCGAATTTCTACCCTTTTTCTTTTTTTTATCATACGTAAATATTGCCAATAGTCATAATTATTTAATGGCATATTTACCCAATCAGTTTTTTTTATTATTCGCGAATTTTACCAGAGTCCTATTTCTAGACACAGAAATATAGGTAGGTTTAGGTTATGTTTAGTTTTCATCGGCCCGAAGGGCCAAAAGCACCCAGAAACAGGAGCTCCGTTGACACTGTTTCTGTACACTGTTTCTGTGTTAACGGAGTTGAGCGGAGAGCTCCTGTTTCTGCGTGCCTTTAGCCCTTCGGGCCGATGAAAACAACTTAACATAACCTAAACCTAACTGTTTCTGTGTCTAGAAATTGGCGACTAGTGCTGATTACTTATTGTAAAAAAAAGCGTTTGCATTAAAAATCTATTAGAGAAGGCAACGTCTGTCAACCCGCGCGAATGGTGAAATACAACCTGCGTCCACGAAAACAAATTCGAGTGGGGAAAAATAACAAACACCCCCTAACAATAATTCACTGGGGTATATAACCATAGCTTAGCTATATAGAAGCTGTACTGTAACGTATAGGGACCGACTATGGAATTAAAACGACGATACATAGGTACATACATACCGTCACACCTCTTTCCAGTCTTTCCCACAAGGATCTTCTTCTTCTGAAAGTGCCACTCCATTACTGGAGGCTGGCCGTTAGCTCTGAAAACTTCTCTCTATCTTGAGCCATCCGGAACAGTTGCTCTGCACTGTTGATTCCGGTCCACTCCCTAATATTCCGCAACCATGATTTTTTCCGCCTTCCAGAGCGCCGTTTTCCCTGTATTTTGCCCATCAATATAAGTTGAAGCAGCTGATATCTGTCATGGCGCAACACGTGCCCCAGATATTCGATTTTGCGCTTTTTGACGGTGTGCAATAATTTTCGGGTCATACTAGCACGCTGAAGCACCTTCTCGTTGCTGACTTTTTGAGTCCAGCTTATACGGAGCATGCGACGGTAGCACCACATCTCAAACGCTTCTAAACGCCGCCTGGTGTCTTCCTTTATGGACCACAAGGATAGGCAGATACTACTATAATGAAACAAATCAGATACTCAAAATCACTCACTTTAATCACTTATTTACACTTGCAGAGTCCTTGACTTAAACTAGACACGTTTGTTCAGTAACAAAGATCACCATCAAAGGCCCAGAGTCGACCATTATCATTTAAATTTATACCCTCTGTTTTGACCTACCTTCTATTTCAAATCAACCGTCACGTCATTAATAGTTTTATTACAGGTTATTCTAAAATATCAAATAATAAATCTGAAATCATTACACTACTTTGTTCCACTTGCTACGATCTTGACATACCTCTTTCGCTTCATCCACATTCATCAATCTCTTCATACATGCTCGTCGGTTTCGGGTACTCTTGACCTGTCCTTTTTCCAAAACGTCCAAATTTGATCACGGAAAGTCCGTCTAGGCCTTTCCCTCCCAACGCACCCATTCACACTCCCCATATAAATCCGTTTAGTTAATCTTCTTTCATCCATCCTCTTTACGTGAGTTACGTGACCAAACCAACTAAGCATACTTTTTTATTTCTTAGTCACTATATCTTCTTTCACACCAGCACGTTCCCTTGTCACACTATTCCTTATTCTATCTTTCAGTGATATACCTTCCATACTTCTTAACGCTCTCATTTCTACTGCATTTATTCTACTTTCATGCTTTTTTTGCCATACCCAACTTTCGCTACCGTACATTAGTGTTGGAACGAGCACCCCTCTGTGAACAGCCACGCAAATGACATCAGAAAAAACAAAGGCACGCAGCGCTCCATTGAACATGTTTCCTGCATTACTCTTCTTTCAATATCTCTTTCACACTTTCCATCTGTCGTAAAAGGCGAGCCTAGATATACAAACACTTTTACCTGTTCTACTTTCTCACCCGCAATCATAATCTCACATTTCGGTACTTTTCGGTACTGAGTAAAGTTAATGGTTAATTTTAATTATCTTACTAAAAACCAGTTCAGTGGTAACTAATAATAATTATACATATAATCGTATCGTGTATAATCGATTTTCGTAGCTTACATTATAATCTGATAGTTTTCTTATTACACGCTGCGATGTAAACTCATCACAATGTTCTGTGTCTCATGTTTTCTTATTCTTATTCTCAATGACAATAATATGCACTGTACCTTCGGCGGGGCCTTCGGGCGCTTGTGAGGGGCCTTCGGGCATTCGAAAGTCAGTAAGCGGGGAAGCTGATGGGGTTAGCTCTGCAGCTGCCCATTAAGTAGCCCCCTCCGCCGTGCTGACAATACGGCCGGAGGTGGCAAAAAGTGCGGCAGTATTGCACCTATCCCGGAAGCGCCCCACGCCCTGAGAGGGGAAAGGGTACGAGATTCCGAAGGAGGTGACTCCCTGGAGGAATGTCGTACCTCTTATGAGGGTTTGGGGTGAGGGGAAGGTGATGGGAGGCATACCCGGATGCGCCCTTAGCCCCTAAGGAGGAAGCAACCGCGGTGGCGAGGCCGTCGTTGGACACTATTCTTCGGGAGGACTTTGTAAGAGGTTCGGGGGGCGGACTCACTTTGGCCTCGATTCAACGTGCAATCGCTCATTGCGCAGACGAGGTGAACTCGGTGCTTGCACCGCTCGCTTGCCCGATCCCTTGAGGCCAGCGGGAACGGTAACGTCGCATTACCTACCTGTACTGCACGTTTGCACGGTCTCATCGTCTAAGGGAAAACGGGTCCAGCGTAAGGGCCCTCTCCTTATTGGCGCGGTCCTGGCGGAAGCCGGGAGCACCGGGGGGCCGTTCGTGCCCACTGCATCCCCATTACTCCGGACTGAGGCAACGCCGGATAGTTTTTAGTTTGGGTATACCCCATCGGGGGGAATCCCACATACCCCTAGGCACCTTTTAATTGAAAAAAATACGAGTTTTGTCCTGTCACATATTCAGTACCGAAGAAACCGAAGAACCGGGATTTTTTCCGCCAGAACCGGTATCAGTTCGATTGAAAATTTATTTTATTTTATTTATTTATAATAATCTCATAATTAACACTAACAGTCTAGCCATGCATGTTAACTATACAAAAAGAGAGATAGAACAGGTTAACAGACTAAACATTTATTGAGCTCGGCATCACTATTGATTCCAAATACCGGCTAGCCGATGCAAGAAATTTCGGCTCAGATGTAAAAAATAAATCCAGAGTACTGTCACTGTCCAGGATGTCGTTGATGAGAGTTAGCGCTCGGTGCAGCGGGGAGCTGGACAGAGCCCGGGTGCGCGCGGGGGGGACGGCGAGCGGAGGGCGAAGGCGCGTGCGGAGCTGCCTGTGGGACGCGGGGGGGACCCGCAGCGATATTGCTGCTAGGAGGGACGGATTCCTTATGTCACCACGTATCACAGTGAAGAAAAATTTCACGAGGTATAGATTGCGTCTGGTCTCTAGGGAATTATAGTCGACCATTCCAAGTATGTACAGGGTGGGATACATGTAGGGGTAGTATCCGTGCAATTTTTTAAATAGAAATCGGATAAATGTTTTTTGAATTTTTTCCACCATTAGTATATGGCCTTTATCAGATGGACTCCAAATTATACAGTTTGTTTCCAGACGGCTACGAACATACGCGTTGTAAATAATAGAAATAGCTGTTCTATCGCTGAACTCCCTGGACTGTCTGATGACAAACCCCAGACATTTCTTTGCGCTAGCACAGATCGTGCTGACGTTGTCGTTGAAAGTGAGATGCGAGTCAAAACATGTGCCAAGATCTCTGACTGATGTCGTGTGGTTTAAGATCTCCCCTTCAACGGTATAGTCGAATAGCAGGGGTTGTCGCCCGCGGTTATACGCCATCACGTAACATTTGTTTTTATTGAGGGTTAGGCTATTCCTGATGCCCCATTCGTGAACTCTGTCGATGTCTTCCTGCAACCTAATACAATCACTCGTACTAGCAACGGGTAATGCTAGCTTCAGGTCATCGGCAAACAGGAGACATGTGGAATGTTTCACCACGTCAGGGAGGTCGTTAATCAGAATTAGAAACAATAACGGACCAAGATTACTTCCCTGACCAATTCCAGAGGTGACATTGTATGGCTTCGATCTAAAGCCGTCATACTGAACGAACTGTTGCCTCCCCGATAGGTACGATGCGAACAATTGCAACAGGGGGGTGGAAAAACCCGCAGTTGAGATTTTATTTAGGAGAACATCACCATCGACTTTGTCAAATGCTTTACAAAAGTCGAAGTAAGCAACGTCAACTTGTCTCTTCTGATCGAGGTTATTAGCGATCAGTGTTACAATATTTATAAGGTTGGATGTGGTAGAGCGCTTTGGCAAGAAGCCGTGCTGTTCGTCACAGAACCAGCCCTGAAGTTGAATATATATCCGTGAATAAAGGATTGATTCGAATAGTTTACCAAATACGGGAGGGACTGCGATGGGTCTATAGTTGCTTATTTGTGATTTGGATCCGGATTTATGCACTGGAAGAACTTTGGAGATTTTCCATGCCGCCGGGTAGGAGGCCGTACGGAGGGCAAGATTAAATATGAATTGCAGCGGCTGAATCAGTGCTTCACAACAGTCTTTAAGAAGAAATTGGGGTATGCCGTCGGGGCCTTGCGTATGCTTTGGGGATAGGCGCTTAATTGCCTTACGTATTTCGACCTCAGTTACAAAATCCACTGATACATGATTGAGATTTCCTTGAAGTTCATCTGAGCAGTAGGCTTGCGCAACTGCGACGTCAAGTTCTGGAGTCTTCTGTAAGAAAACACTATGAAAAAACCTGGCAAAGGAATCAGCTACTTCCTGGGAAGATTGCTTATCAAAAATATCCGACTGATTGGACCGCGTCTCCCTGTTACGTTTTACATACTGCCAAAACGTGGACGGGTTCTGGGAGATATTAAGTTGTACACGAGCAATGTAGGACTCCAAACATTCACGTGATTTGGTTTGCATGCCCTAATCAGATTACTGTTCACCCCATGCATGGGTAACGCTGACCACAACTCATTCCTCATCACCCTGTCATAAGCCTTCTCCAAGTCGACGAATAAACAGTATATTTTCTGGCCTTTGGCCGTATACTTTTCGGTTATACGCCGCAAGGAGAAGACTTGATCCGTGCATCCCATTCCCTTTCTAAAACCCGCTTGTACATCCCATATTTTCTCATCGGTCTCTTTTATAACTCTTTCAATCAATACCTTTGCATACAGTTTGCCGACGACGCCGAGAAGGCTTATTCCGCGGTAATTTTTGCAGTCTAGATGTGACCCCTTTCCCTTGTATAGCGGCACAGTCATGGCTTTGCACCAATCCTCCGGTACCCGACCGTTCGTCCAACACAAGTTGAAAAGTGGCACAATTGACTAACTACCACGCCTTCACCGGCTCTCAGCATTTCAACCGACACCGTATCATACCCCACAGACTTTCCTAATTTCATTCTTTTCATGGCGTTCACAATTTCATCCATACCTGTCTCATTTTCCTGACTACTTTCACTCATCTCTCCGGCATGAGCCGGTACTTATACCTACTGCTTCTTCTGCTCTTTCAAACAAACTTTCAAAATATTCCTTCCATCTTTTTAGCACACACTCTTCTTCTTTTATAACACTCCCATCCTGGCTTCTGATTTCACTCAGCTCCGAGGCTGTGTTTTTGCCACGGGCTGTCTTTATAGACTTCCAGAACATCTTAATATTTGTCCGGAAGTCATCAGAAAGCCTCCTATCAAAACTATCCTTATATTCTTCCCTCTTTCTGTCACAAGTCGTCTTTACTAATCCTTTCACTCTTTTGTATACATCTTTCGCTTTACATACTTGTTCATCCGTCACCTTTTGCATTCTTCGATTAGCCTTTTTCGCTAACCAATCCAACCATGCCTTCTTCTTTTCTCGCACCACCTGTTGTACTTCAGCATCCATCCATACGTTCCTCTTCTTTCTTCCTTTTCCCCTTTTGCACACCCCACATACCTCAGTAGCAACATTCACAACTCCTTCCTTAAACGGCATCGTCCACACCTTTTCTATCTCACCTCATCTACATCACAAAATCGACCTTTTAATTCATCCTTGTGCTTTTCTCTTACATTCTCGTGTTGCAGATTCTCTACTTTTATTCGCTCTAGGACACTAGTGACCCGGTGCCGCCATCGCTTACAATAACGATTTTAGCTAAAAATTAAGAAGGCTCGCGTCCGCGTGTCTAGTTAACAAAGGAACAGCTTAATAATTTTTAGTTTTTAGGTAAATAATTATAAAACTCAAGCGCCCCCTAGCGTTTTTTTATATGTTTACACAGAGAAATCACAGATGGCGTCACTATGCTAGGTTAGGTTAGGTGCGAAATTGGCTTAATATTATTACGTAAAATAATAACATTTGTGTTTAGCTGTATATGTACTACAGCTCTGGTAGTTCTATAGCTATGGTTATATACCCCAGTGAATTATTGTTAGGGGGTGTTTGTTACACCCTGTTTATCTCGTATCTTCGCGTTTCGGGTAAAATACTACATGGAAAACATGACTTTCCAAATTAAATATACTTACGTACGTGAACAGCTACGCGGTAAATTGCTTCAAGTATAAAAGACTATTGAGATTTTGTTCTGCCGCCACAAAACGCGACTAGGTGAAACGCTACAAGGTATTTTTGCTTTTGAGGTACATAACTAACAAACGCCCCCATAAATACTTACCAATTTTAGTAATAGGTCATCAGAAAAACACTCTTTATTTTGACATTTATAATTGTTATTAGAAAATAAGAACGAAATCAAATTGACACGCGACGCCCCTGAAACAATGTCGCGACACACAGTTTGTGAAGCCCTGCTATATATATATATATATAAGGTGCGGATATTTTCAGGTTGTGTAATTGATAACCTAAGAATTAATTAAAAACATAAATTATTTGTCTTCCAAAAAAATCTTGAAAAGCATCAATCAGGGATCACGGATCAGGGATGCAGGGATCTTTAAAAAGCGAGCCTTCCTGTTCTTGAAAGGGTCGGCAACGCACCTGTGATTCCCCAAGTCTTGCAGGTGTCCATGGGCGATGGTGATTACTTTCCATCAGGTGACCCTCTTATATAAAAAAAAAAAGTATTGTGTGGTAGGTAATATTTATTTTGTTTCATACAAAAATAAAATTACCGTTACCGTCCAAAGATAGAGCCTGGCAAACGAAAGCGTGACCTGAGAAAACGCGGCAAATTCAAAAAAATTACATATATGTGGTATTACTAACTGTTTTTCATTTCGCAGATTCCTTGCATATCTTCAAGATTATCATCAACGGTATCATTATCATCATAATTATGGTCAATACCTCAAATAATCTGGCCACAAGGATTAAGATTACATAGTCATAGGTACTAACCTAAAAATCCGACATCGCATGTAAACGTTGTTTCTCTTGGAAAACAACTTCTTTATCCTCTTGTTTTTGCTTGAACTTACTGATCATGGTACATTATGTAGCAGCTTTCGCACATTACTTTTTATTGTTTTACCCATATATTACGGCAAATAGCACTGAATGAAACTTAAAACTTACCTATACACTAGATAAAGTGACAGAATGGCTTGGTAATAATAATTTAGACATAAACCTGAAGAAAACTAAAATTATACAATTTAAACCGATACAGAAAATACCGTTAGAATTAGTATTAAAAGTTAACGATACGCACGTAGAAGAGGTATCCGAATTTAAATTGTTAGGTATAACGATAGATTCAGGTGTTAATTGGAGAGCACATATCCAAAATATTAAAACGAAACTGTCCAAATTCGTGTATGCACTAAGCGTATTAAAAGTAAACACAGATTTTGAATGTGCATTATCCGCTTATTACGCGTACGCGTTCGCCTGGCTCCGGTATGGCGTGGTACTGTGGGGGGGCAGCACTGATGCCCAACAACTATTCATCATGCAAAAAAGTGCATACGAATTCTAGCCAATATACGAATCCCAGAAAGCTGCCGTCAGCACTTTATTAAACATAAGTTATTAACGCTACCCTCAATCTACATATTGGAATCGGCTTTGTTTGTGCGCAAAAATCCTGATTTATTCAAAGCAAAAATAGACATAAATATGTCGGCGCGATTGATGTTTACGCCATCTAGTGGTGGCACTATGAATAATGAATATGAATATGAATATGAATATGAACGTTCGGAGATTGTTTAAATCGTAACAGCAAGCTGCCTGCCTTTCTTGTGACGCCATCTAGCGACGGTTGCTGTAATTACGATTGGAATTCACTCTGTAGATCGGAGATCGGGATCGGCGGTAGGGGGGTTCTCACGATAGCGTGACTGAGTTACTTTTGGTCCGACCGCCGAGCCGCCCGTCGTCGAACTTGGTGAGCGTATCCACCTGAACCACTTTCACTGTGTTGAGCTAGGTATTCTTGTTGTCTTTTGTGTGCCTACCCTCTATTTAGGCTAGTGAATGGGTTGGCCCACGCTTGAGTTTCAACCACGAAGGACTACCGGGCCGCCCGTCTGTCTAATTGTCTAGTAAGTGGGTGGGCCCGATTAGTATGGTCCTAAGAAGAAACCGGTGAGTTCGTTCTTTAATAACTAGCTGTGTTATTCTTACTGTGTATTTTCTAGCACTGATACAGAACTGTACTAGTGCACTGTCTTTTGTAAGCGCCGTTGTTAGCGCGTAGTCGATACTACAATACTTGCCTCCACGGAGGTTCGTATTAACAAAGGAGGCGTGAGGAGAGGTCGTGGGGAAGGATACGGTGGACCTCCCGGGGTCCTGTGGACCCCGGCTTTCTTATGTGCAACCTGTACAGTTGTATAGCCAAAACTAGGTTAAGGAGAATCTATGTGATTACCCGATAATGCCCTACTCGCACTGTGTTGGACGAACTATTGCGAAGCAGATCTATAATCATGAGTTTCCACTATAGCACTAAAACGAGTTACGTCCTCATATGTAGTGGTTGACTATTCTGGCCTTTACCCGAGCACCAGGCATATACAGACTCACCTACAGCTACCTCATAACTCCGACAAATACAACCAGAACAAATTATATAGAAATAAATTATTGCTACCGAAATCGAATCTAAAATTGTTCAAAAATGGTCCCCAATGTAAATGTATACAAATATATAATAAAATCCCAGAATCAATGAGACAGGAGACCAGATTTAATATTTTCAAAAACAATCTTAAGACATATCTAACCAATAAATGTTATTATTCTGTTGACGAGTTCTTGAATGATGAAATTGAAAAATGACATTAGTAAATTTAATATATTTTGTACTTATTTATAATTTTAACATTTAACATTGGATTCCAATATAATTCTAAACATGACATTTTTTAATAACTCTAACATAATAATCATTACAAATAATATTAATAATAATAATAATAACTAATGGCTGGCTGTAATTTTAATGTAATTTTATCTTATTTTAATTGGAAATATGTGTTAATTTTAATCTAATCTTAAGTACCATTGTGTGCCCTTACAGGGCGTCATGGACCGACTTGAATATATTATAACATCTTTAACTATATGTACATGACATAAACAAAAAAAATATATATATAAATGAAAAATAATTGAGTTCACAAAATACTGTCAAAGACTTTGACTTGCCTTTGATAGAGAAATAATGTTGCCATATTAAAACTTAAAAAAAACCGGCCAAGTGCGAGTCGGACTCGCGCACTGAGGGTTCCGTACAAATTCGCCATTCGCCAAGTTATTATAAAATCCAGTCTTAGCAAAGCTCTGCTCTTAAGCAAAATTTAGGCAGTGTG
Organism: Pandemis heparana; assembly: GCA_963854515.1. NCBI lineage: Eukaryota > Metazoa > Arthropoda > Insecta > Lepidoptera > Tortricidae > Pandemis > Pandemis heparana. Next base: position 16,434,978 of record OY978013.1, on the reverse strand, counting down.
AGGTCATTTTATATTGGTTACTTATATAGACAGACAAATATTAAATAAAAAAAAACTACTAACTAGATCTCGTTCAAACCAATTTTGGGTGGAAGCTTGTATGGAAATGAACATTATATATTTTTTTTTAGATTTATCATTCTCTTATTTTAGAAGTTACGGGAGGGGGGGGGGGGGGGGCACACATTTTACCACTTTGAAAGTGTCTCTCGCGCAAACTATTCAGTTTCGAAAAATATGATATGAGGAACCTCAACATCATTTTTGAACACCTATCCATAGATACCACACACGTATGGGTTTGATGAAATTTTTTTTTTTGAGTTTCAGTTCTAAGTATGGGGAACCCCAAAATTATTTGTTTTTTTTCTATTTTTGTATAAAAATCTTAATGCGGTTCACAGAATACATCTACTTACCAATTTTCAACAGTATAGCTCTTATAGTTTCGGAAAAAAGTGGCTGTGACATACGGACGGACAGACAGACATGAAATAATCTATAAGGGTTCCGTTTTTGCCATTTGGCTACGGAACCCTAAAAACCCAGGTCAAGCTTTTGTTTGCCAGGCTCTAATCAATTATTCTTGCATTAGACAGGTACCTACTGTAATGAATTAATGCTTTAAACTACTTAACAATGATGCAAATATAATCGATCCTCAAAATACCCGCATCTGATTTTCTAGCACCCTGTACTGTATCATCGTCATCATCATCATATCAGCCGAAAGACGTCCACTGCTGGACATAGGCCTCCCCCAAGGCTCTCCACTCGGACCGGTCCTGTGCCTTCCGCATCCACCGCGATCCCGCGATCCTGATCAGCATGCTTATTATGTAACTCGCTCGCGATCACCATCGTCTTCATTTTGACAGTTCATGTATGTGCTGACAATTGGCATCGGAATCAGCTAGCTGTCACATTCATACAAGAACTGTCAAAATGAACACGATGGCGATTGCGAGCGAGTTACGTAATAAGCTAGCTGGTCATCATTCCATCTGTACTGTATAATATAAAAATACTGCTTGTTATCTTTCAGATAGGCGCACCGCAGCCATACCATTCATTTTTTTTTTCATACCGTCGATTTTTTGGGTTATTAACCTCCCGTGTGTCATCTTATTATGTATAGGAGTTAGAAAGGTAAGAACCAGCCAAGTACGAGTCGCACTCACGCACCGAGGGTACCGTACAAATTAGGCTAGTAAATTAAAAAAATCAGTGTGTTAACCCCTGCTCGTAAGCAAAATACAGGCAGTCTGAGGTCAAGGTCATATTATATTGGTTACTCACATAGACTGACGGTATATAGGTTGTGTGAGCGCGAAAACTCACACATCGACGATGAGCTGGCAATGGGGAAAGTGAAGAAATGGCTTGCTTGAGCTGGTTTGGTTGGTTGGTGTAGTGGGTACTGGAGTAGTGGCTGGTGGAACTTGGATGGTGTGTTCGAGAAGGTTTTTTTTTAAAGTGGGTAGAATTTTTCAATAGTGGGCGAAAGTGGGCTTATAAAATGGGTTCAAGGGGCGAAGTACCACCAGGATTATATGAGCGGGGGCGTATTATGAGAATACGAGAATAAAAGATGTATTTTTTTGCTAAGTGGGTGAGAAAAATTTATATGGGTGAAATTTTTATGGTGAAAAGGGGACTGTTTCCACAGTTCGAAAGGGAGGATCGAAGGACCAGAAATATGTGAGCGCGAACACTCGCACATCGACGATGAGCTGGGAATTGGGAAAGTGAAGAAATGGCTTACTTGAGCTGGTTCTGCAAGTCTGTAACGTCGCGAGACGAGGGCGATGAACTGATGGAAGTCCCTTTTTGAACTGTCACAGCAGTGCACTGTCAAATTAACACTAGACTTCTTCGTTGATGGGAAATCGTAGTGCGCGGGGCGAGCTAACTTGGGACGCGTCCTGTCGTATTCGCGGTCAGAGGGTAACTAACTAGGGAGAGGCTGATTGTGCGGCGCGCGCGCTGCCCTTAGCACTAGTGATGTGAATTAAGGAGCTGGACGTCACGCTTGGCGGGAACAGGTTCGTCGCACACGTAACCGCTCAGCACAGATGTATAAATAATAATAATAAATCATCTGATTGAGCTGAAATTTTGCATGTGTAGGTAAGGAGAACAATTTGTTGCCGCTTCGATTCGCAAGTGGCGCTGCCAATTTTTCCATAGTTATTGAGTCGGTTACGTGAACGCGTTCGAGACGTTTTTTATGCGAAATCTTACAGCAAGCAAGCAAGTAATGGCAGTAGTGTTGTAAAAAGACTAGTCTTGAAGACTTTTGAACCTTAAAGACTCGCAAACCTTGAAGGCTGTAAAGGCGTAAGCATTGAAGGTTTGAGCTCTAAAACGGTTCCGAACCTTAAAGATTCGCAAACCTTGAAGGCTTTAAAGGCGTAAGCGTTAAAGGTTTGAGCTCTAAAACGGTTCTGAGCCTTAAAGACTCGCAAACCTTGAAGGCTTTAAAGGCGTAAGCGTTAAAGGTTTGAGCTCTAAAACAGTTCTGAACCTTAAAGACTCGCAAACCTTGAAGGCTTTAAAGGCGTTTTGCTACAATTTTGCTACAAACCTTTACAGCTAAAATCTTAAAGACTTAAACTTTCAAAGCTCAGGAGGCTCTAAAGCTTGAGGCCTAAAGACTTGAGGTTTCTGTGATCGTGAGCAGCGACGCGAACTTATTAATTTGAGGCTTATACGCTCGAGGCTTTAAGGTTCTAGGCATCTGGACTCAGCCGTCGCGACTTGAGTCTTGTAGTTTACCCCTCGAAACTTAAATTCACAACACTAAATGGCAGCCCCCGGCCCGGTGGATTTTCATAGATTTGTCACTATAATAATAATAGGTAGGTGAATAGGTGCGTGTAAACACTTTGTAAATACGTTTAAGTTTTACCTTTCGCTACCTACATAGGTATTTTACTAAGGTCGGTAAGTTTTTTTGAAATTATTTAATACTTTTTAAATGTACTTACCTACCTATGCGTCCGTCGTGGGTTTTTACAAAATTTCTCATTTTGCTTTTTATTTTGTGAATAATTTTCAAGGCGAATTGTGTAAACAATTTTAAGGCGAATTTAGATAAATCATTATGAAAGGCAGGCTTAAAAAATCACGCGTACATAAGTACTTTTGGAAATGATAAAATGTGAGACGTTAATGCAAGTGACTAGGGTTTTAACGGAACTTCGCCTCCGCCTCCATTATACTGCGGAAGTTCCGCAAGAAATCGTACCTCCGCCTCCGCCTCACGCCGCTATGTTCATAAATCTCATGATCACAGAATAATACCTAATAACGCGCGAGCAGCGACGCTCGAAACCACGAAATCAACGAGGGCGCGGCGGGAACGCGACAGGAATCTACTGTCAAGTTGCTAGGACGTACGTAGTTGTAATGTAATTGTTTGAATCGCGATTGTTTTGAGCGATTAATACAGAGTAATTATTTATTTAAAGTCATACGATGAAGCCGAAAACATTTGAATTCAATGAGTCATGAATTACTATTTTTTTCACATTCACTTTCATATTCGCATCCACCTCCGTTAACTTCCGCATCCGCCTCCGCCTCCGCTAAGATGGCCTCCGTTGCAACCCTAAAAGTCACTTTATATCATAAATGGAAGCTTAATGTAAATAGCAGCTTGGAAAGTTCCAAGTGTTGCTGATTTGACGTTGACGTTGATAATTCAATCAGTAAGATTTATTTAATTACTAGATGACCCGGTGAACTTCGTATCACTTACCTTTTAATGTAAACCAAATTTATTTAAACCATATGTATTTTAGAGCTGGTAACTTTAAAAATACATCATCAAATAGTTTTAAGTAGAAAGCTCAACAACAACAATGATCTGGTTGAACCAGACGTGTTTGAGTCGCCTAGTACTCCCGCCATGTTATTAAGTCCTGGCGAGCCAAGTGTGTCAAGTGTGTGTGCGAGTGATTAATATATCACACCTTAGGAACCGTACCATTTTTAACAAAATTTTCTGATTTCTGTTTTTTGCGATGTGATGTATTCTGTTTGAAATTTTATTTCAGATATTATATTATGTATTAGTTACAACATATATATGTAAAGACCCAAATGCACGTATTATATACCCATTTAAAGAAGCCATCCGGTATACAGTTAATTAATATAATGCTTTCTGATAGACACTATTTTTTTTTTGTGGTGCGTAAATAAATAAAGATGTAGGTTTTCCGACGCGCGAACACGCAACGTATAATTGTCCATGCGCGAAACAGGGAAACTCCAAGTTGACACCGCAAACTTGCAACGATTGCCCTTGCGATTTATTTATGGTCATTGCAAAAGCTAGACGCACGGGAAATTGCAACCGTTTAAAATCGAATGGCAAATCCGTTGGAGTGTCTTTCACCCACCCCGGCTTTGCACGGGTGCAATCAGTATTTCTCTGCTATATTATGCATGTATTATACATTTAAACCTTCCTCTTCAATCACTCTATCTATTAAAAAAACCGCATCAAAATCCGTTGCGTAGTTTTAAATCTATAAGCATAAAAAGGGACTGACAGACAGCAGAAAGCGACTTTGTTTTAGGTTTGGCCCGCGGCTTCGCTTCCCGTTTTTCTCGTTCTCGTCAGAATTTCGGGAAATGCTCACTTAGTGCTCCCCTACACACCCCAAGGAACCCACTTGCCAAATTTCAGCTTTTTACGACCAGTAAAAAGAAAAATCCCGTTTTTCCCATTCCCGTGGGAATTTTGGAAAGTCCTCTCTTAATGCTCTTCTACACTCATCAAGCAACCTACATGCCGAATTTCAGCTTTTTACAACCAGTAAAACGAAAAGTCGCGTTTTTCCCGTTCCCGTGAGAATTTTGGGAAATTGTCTCTGAATGCTTCCCTACACTCATCAACAACCTACATGCCAAATTCCAACTTTCTACGACCAGTAAAACAAAAAATGCCGTTTTTTCCGTTCGTTCGTTTTTTTTTAAGTATTGGAGGTATTCATCCATTCTGGACAGGCTAAAGCTATTTAATATACCGCCTTTTCTTATCGATTCCAAACAATTATTTAATCTAGATCTACATAATATAATTATGCCAAAAATACCGAACCGGCAGAACGAACATCAAATTGTTTAATGACCCGGTGTACTTCGTATCACTTATCTTAACGTCATGAAAACTGACGCACTGACGCGCGTTTCGATCCCTCTACCTACGGGATCATTCTCAAAGTTAGAGAGCACAACTGAAGCACATGCAAACCAACGTCGTATTGATTTGAAAACCTATAAATAAACATAATGTACCCACATTCTTATATGTATTTCTAAACGCAGCCGTCATTGTCAACCTGACAGATAAGAACAGATTGTATGGGAAAATAATATTGTCGTTTTTACACTCGGTTTCAATAAGGAAGGGTTGTATGTGACATTAACATTGACGAATCTAGAGGTGAGGCTACTTTATGACACCTTTCACATAAAACGATTATCGATTATATCTTAGTACTAATAACAATCGATTCCATAAAAATAACGACTGCATATTAATTTATTACATAAATGCTATTTCGTTATAATGATACTCAAGTCAATCTCCTAAGATTAATAATTATAATTTCTATTTTACGCTTTTTGCCATGTTGTGTTTTTTCAACAAAATAGGTTGTATAAAATATTATTTAACTTTATAATGTAATTGAAGTTCTAAGGAATCTATTTATTACCAATAAAATCGATTGGTATTGTGTAGTGAGTGTGAAAGAATGTAAAATACCTACTCACTTCGTGTTTTTGTAGGTTGTCTTTGGATTTCCGATTATACGCGATTTTAACCGATTACCCAATTATACGTAGTCACCTCTCTAGTTTTAATGACCATAGAACGTAACCTAGCAACGTCTCGTTAATAATGACATATATTGAAAATTTGTACGTGAAAATTAAGTAAACCCAAAAAACATCGCCGTGATTCTTTTTAAGAACGTTATTAATATACAGTACCAAGTATTGGTTTATTTCTAAGTAATTCAATTTCGTATTTATTCTGCTGTCAAAACTTTCGTGAACACTAACAGTTACATTCTATGGATCTGTCACACAACCCTTCCTTATTGAAACCGACCGTAGTATTTTACTCGCAATTTTTCCATATTTTCTCACCGTATAAACCTTTCCTGGACTTCCACGAATATTTCAAGACCAAAATTAGCCAAATCGGTTCTTATATTTCTAAACGCAGCCGTCATTGTCAACCTGACAGATAAGAACAGTTTGTATGGAAAAATAAAATTGTCGTTTTTAGTATTTTCCTCGCAATTTTTCCATATTTTCTCACCGTTTAAACCTTCCCTGGACTTCCACGAATATTTCAAGACTAAAATTAGCCAAATCGGTTCAGCCGTTCTCGAGTTTTAGCGAGACTAACGAACAGCAATTCATTTTTATTTATATAGATTTATTTCCAGGATGTTGCTTGGATGTTGCTACCATGGCTCATAGTTTCTGCAGTGTTAGGCATCTCGATTATGACTATTTTTAGTTACATGAGCATGCTAGAGCCTGGGCTACGTGGTGTGGTATCGATTTTGGAATGTAAGAATTTTTCTTTATATTGTGATACAATTTGGCTTTGTTCATTATTTTTGAGCTCTGCTTTTAATGCCTATATTTGATAAAATGGACTATTTCAAGCAACTGCTTTGTTTATTAATCTATATTATCTATCTATATTTTATTATATAAAAGAAAGTCGTGTTAGTTACACTATTTATAACTCGAGACCCTAATTCGACTAAAATCATTTCAATAGTGCTACATGGACCCTGCTGGGTTGAAGCAACAAGCAAATTTTTAGCCTAAGATTAACATTCTAATTTTATATTAATAATATACTAAACTTTATACAGATTTAAATCTTCATAAGGTCAACCGGGGCTATGTCGTCTACGGGGCTAATGCGTCCATTCCAATTATCATAAGAAAAGCGTCCTAAATAGAACAAATCACGCCCGCTAACGCTAGCTTTGGCACTAAAAGTAGGTACAAAAAATTATCACTAAAATGTTGTGGCCCAGCTCTTTTTTTTTAAGTAATCCGCGATCTTTAATTATTTGTCATTTCGTTTCGGCTCTTCCTTGTGTGCCAACACGTGCATTTGTATCTAACAAATCTCATCTATCTATACATATATATAAAAGAAAGCCGTGTTAGTTACTATTTATAACTCAAGATCCCAATTCGACTAAAATCATTTCAGTAGTGCTACATGGACCCTGATGGGTTGAAGCAACAAACTAATTTTAAGCCTAGGATTAACATTCCAATTTTATATTAATATGCTAAACTTTATATGCTGTTTAAAGTATTATGACGCATTAGTCTCTGTTGACCTTATATTATTATATTCCCTTACATACAGTATAAAATAACCTTGCCACTAAAAAATCTTTAAAATGTAATTAAAACTCAATTATTTTTGTCCTTACAAAACGTACTGGGGCCTTACCATGACGTCCTATTTCCGACTCAGTTCAAGTTTTAGCTGTCACTTTTAGTATGAATCTGACAGCGAGCAGACCTAAACTGAAACGCTTTAAACTCGTCACAATTTAAAAGGCCCGTTTTGACAGTTCACGCCCATGAAGTTCTCTATTTTTTACCGATCGAAATGTTCTGAAGGTAATTGTATTTTTCATTGATGGGTATCGCTCACTCAGCTAAGTGCTGTGCATAACGATTTTTTCACATTGTCCACAGACAATTTAATAATCGGTTAAGGAAAAAATAAATCGATCTAGATATTTTTTTTAAGGCCGACTCGTACTTGGCCGGTTTTATTTATTTTAGTTAGACCAATTAATTACTGAATTTCACCAGCTGTGTAGTGATCTTTACTGAAAATTATGACCTTGGAGCTCAAAGCCGTAAACAATGGCAACACTGATTTCAATAGAATGGCTCGTCTTCATCATCTGAAGGAAATGATTGACTGAAGATTCATTTTCTAATCAGAACTTTAATCCAATGCCACTTTACAATACATATTTAAATCGATCAAATACTCATGCAAACTGGAATCGATTTATCGTGAGTATCGAGTACTGAGTCGTATGGTTACTCCACTAGTTACGTCAGGAAGACAAATGTCAAAACGGGCCTTTTAAATTGTGACGACTTTAAGACGTCATGGTAGGGCCCCTGATTGAAAATCAGAGAAGTTATGGTTTTATCTTGCCCGCATCATGTCCACTCCACTGAGTGTGACCCTAATCGAAGACTCAAGCGACATGCTCTAAAACCCCTCTACGTCTCAGCCGATCTGCGAGGAGCAACAACAGTCGTAGTCGCGAGTAAAGACTGCATGGAATGTATAGTAGTACCTAGAGTACCTACAACTACAAGCGAGAAATTTGATATTTTCCTAATTTAATCTCTCAACAATTATTTTTTCTGTTTTGCAGTTTCAATATGGTATGTTGCCGAGTTCTACTGCCACATGGTAGTCTTGAGCTACTATTTAGAAATTAAAGAATAAACGTTACGGAGTACTTTATTTATTTTATTTACTTTAAGTAGGTAGGTATAGGAAACTGCATGATATATAATATATTATGTTCCAATTCTTGTTAAACTGTCTTATTCAATTATATTGTATACTTGCGCAGATTGTAGTTTTTCTGTAATACCTGGGGCCTTCCCATGAGGTCTTAGTGCGATTCAATTCTGACCCAAAGTTGGATCGCTCGCTGACAGATTCATAATAAAAATCGGTTGTCTGTAAAGTCGGTTTACTGATGATAGTTGAACGTGACAACGTCATAAGAAATTACTGATGGAATGAGATAAGATAAGATAATGTTAATAAGGTAATGTTTATTTGCAGAAAAAGGGTTAGTTACATGTGAATGGTTGCATTTTTCAAAAGAAAATTTTTATTTTATTTGTTTGATAGATATTTTGTATGGATATAGAGAAGGACGTAAATGGAAATCACAATTGAATTGATCAAGTAACATTTATTTGTACGCATAAATACAATTATGTCAATTTTTTTTTTGTCAATTATAGCATAGGTAACCTACAATCGCTGCACTGGCGGACCGATGCTATTTATTTTAGTGATGAAAGCACGAATATTCGACAATATATTACTGAACATTATATTTAATATCGAAAGAATCATTACCTTTATCGCCGCAATTGACAACATTTCATATTTCTGAGCCTATAATTTTAATGGTTCTGTGAATTTTGTTTGAAAAGATGAACATGCTGACAGTTTAATTTTTTTGCTAGGGCTTGTATTTAATTTATAATTAATTTATTAATTTGTGCTTATTCTAAAATGGCGTAAGTCCGATACTATCACAGAATACACACGTATCCCTTTGTCTTTTCTCTATAGAAAAATAAACTGACGTTAATTTAAAATTGTCAATGTCAGGCCCTATTCTCCGATATTCGATTTTCGAGGTTCGTTCGTGCTGTTCCGCTCATACTAATAGTCATTATCTTGAGAGTGAGAGAGAAGGTATGCAACGAACTTCGAAAATAGAATTTCAGAGTTGCCCCCCTTGTACTTTGAAGTTGTCAAAAATACAAAATTATGTCAGATTACCCCAAAGTACCCGACGACCTGTGCTAGTCACCTGAACTGAACCTGCTTAAACGTTGAACTTTGCTTGCCTCCCGGATTGCGAAATGACAAAAAAAATATGGATCCAAGTTGCCCTAACACTGATCGCAATAACAAACAAAAAGTGTTTGTACACGTTAACAGCCGTTTGAAGAGGTCATAAATTGAATATTGAAGTTATATGGACCATAATATCATTCTAATATTGTGTGGGTTAATTAATTTACAAAAATAAATGTTGAAGATATTGCTTCAGGTGAATAAATAAGACTTGCTTTGAATAAAATTGTAATAAAATAAAGACCGATAAAATAGGTACATGAATTTTTGAACACGTCCTAAGATCTCGGTCGTCTGTCGGCATCGGCAAGTGACGGAGCGGAGCGGCGCGGTCGCATCATGCGAAAACATAAACAAGAAATAATAAAAAGCGAGTAAAGGATAAAAAATGTTTTATTTAATAGACTAATAGCTTATACGATTTATAGTGACTGACCACAATATAATACAATCACAATATATTACAATATCACCTACCCACCTGAACAGGTTTCACATAATCTAAGATGGAGCACTTGTCAGTAGTTTAGGAAATATGTATTTTTTTCCAAAACTCAGACTTTTTGACGAGCTTATTAGTAACGTCATCCATGATTCCATTTTAGGAAGATTTGTTAAATCAGCTCTAACAAACTGGGTTTTGGAAGCCATTCTACCGTAGCGTATGTCGTCGTTCGTGCAGGCTGGTCGGTATCCGGGGTAAAACCGAGTCGATTTTCCAGGGGAGAAGCGTAGGTCGTCGTTCTTTCAGGCTGATCGGTGTCCGGGATCAAAAGTTCAAAAAAAGTCGATTGTCCAGGAGAGAAGCGTAGGTCGTCGTTCTTGCAGGCTGATCGGTGTCCGGGTTAAGCAAAAGTACTATTTATTCATAATGGGTTATCGAAATCCAGTATAAACTCAGCCAGAGTATTTAAATTCAATCTTCTATATGGTAAATTCACATTCGTTCTAAATGATTCTAATAATATTTATGTGAAAGTCAGTTAGGTACATCTTCACGTTTAAACTGCTGAACCGATTTAAACTAAATTTGGTCCTATAGATATAGTTATGATCTCAGGGAAGGACATAAAAGTAGTTTTTGATTGCAGGAATCATCCTTTAAGGACGTGAAAAGGGGGGTGAAATTTACTACGAAAATTGCAATACCCGAGGGGCAATAATTTGCAACTAAAAATAACCTACCCAAAATGCTAATTCTACGCAGACGAAGTCGCGGCCAAAAGCTAGTCATAAGATATGGCCGTTTATGCCACAATATATCCTATAGATACTATAATATATGTGTTCGGGCACTGTAATCTTTTAATATGAGGGTAAGCTGCAATATCTGCGGCCGGCCGGCGCAAGGCGAACTGACAGAGTTCGCGGCGAACGTTCGAGCTGATCATACGTGTGTACGTGTGTGCTAATAATTAATCCAAAATCTTACGGATTTCGGCGGTCTGTCGGTCTTCATTTGTAGAACATTATTCGGTGTATATGGTGTACCAGACAATCTAGATTTTGTGAAATTCATAAGCAGCAGCAGGCGCCAGAGAGCAGACCAAGGTGAGTGGCTTTCTTTATATTGAGAGAGTGCAATGTCTGAAACCCCTGGGCTATCCTGACAGAAGAACCAGGACCAGTGAACTGGTGCTATCGAAGGGTTCTTTACGCGAACAATATGTACTTTACTATAGATATTAGTTAGTTATAGACATCTGAGGGTCGGAGACCTGGTGACCCGATTACACAGGTTTCTCCTAGTTTGGGCACCAGTCCCCGCCACACAAGTCTGGTTTTCTACTTGAATGTTTGTATTTTTTTGCTTGTTACTGTATACTTTGTGGTGGAGAAAATAAATACTTTTTTTTTTTATTCGCAAAGGTAACCAAATCCTATAGCGTACTTCCAGCTGTCCTATACATTTTAAAATTGGTATGTAGTTAGCTCTTACATCATAACTAATGAAATAAGACTAAAAATTTGTTTTTTTCTCTTTCTGGCTACAATGTAAACAACCAATATAAAATGAACTCACACTGCCTACATTTTGATTAGAGGGAGAGCTTTGCTAACACTGGATATCATATTCAAAAGCCGAATTTGGACGGAACACTCGGTGCGCTAGTCAGACTCCGTCTTAGCCGGTTTTTTTAATTATACAAAAAATTACGAAAATTACGAAAAATTGGGGAAATTACGGGCACAAGAGGCATTTCAATCTAAGTCCTCTAGGTTGGCAACGCATCTGCAATCCCTCCGGGGTTGCGGGTGTCTATGGGCAGTGATGATTGCTTACCATCAGGTGACCCACTTGCTCGTTTGGCTTCCTATTCACATAAAAACAAAAAAAAAACTTAACTTCTGGTTCAACAGCCGCTGCGGTACTGCCCCGTTTTCCGCGAGCGACCCGTCCAATCATTACCAAAGCAAAACTAAAATCTCAACAGTTTTCCTCAATACGTGAATGGATTTTAATAAATTTACTATTTATGTAAGTATCACATGTATCATCGTAACCCCAAGTCTGTTTCATACTTTTTCTTTATTCTTGGTTACAGAGTCAATCACAAACAACCGCACCCAAAACTGATAAAACTTTTTAATCAGTAAATACTCCTTCTTTTCTTATAAAACAAAATGCTTGATTTGTCTGTCATTTCCAGTAAAGTCACATTTTAAGTGACAGCGAAATATAGAGAGTCGAATTCTATTAACAAAACACAAAAACCTGGTTGAAATTGCTTGTGTACCTCGAACGAGGTGACGTGAACCGAAGAAACAGTTCGAGGAATCGTTGTTATAATTTATATAAGTTGGTAGCTTAGCCAGCGCTAGCAACAAGTACGTACTTCTTCTTCTTGCATTTAAGAGCTAGGCTCTTGTCGGTGGAGTAATGGCCACTCCGCTCGGTCCTCAGCCAGCCTCTTGATCTCCCGATACGACGCGGCACCCGGCGACGGCGACGTACTTAACTATATACCTTAAAATTAATCTTTACCCGATTATAACTAGAGGATTCAATCCCGGGATCCCGGCATTTTCGGGATTGTTACAATCCATACCAATATTATAACTGACTAAGTTCATTTGTCTGTCTTTCTGTTACTCTTCACACTTAAACTTGAACAGGCTTGGACAACTTTTTCGTGATTTGTAATTAATATAGGTTTGTCTGTATTTAATCCTTAGGTATGTACGTAGTCTCGGGGATTATTACCAAATTAATGTTTTTGGTTTGCACTCTGGTTTTTTGTTTTTGAAGTCTTTAATTTATTTCTAAAGATATGAAATTTAAATAAATTACTAAGAGATACAATAAAAAAACTGGTTTTGACATGGCAAACCGACCTCTTGTCACCATTTTTCATTACCAATATAATCTCGAGACTGTCCCGAGATACCGGGATTAGAGAAAAGGGCTGGGATTGAATCCACTTATTATAACCAAACCAAAGGGAATGCATGTGATTTTAGATGTCTCTGGGTATCTATTATGTATCTATGATTGTATTTGCGGATGTATTCAACGAAGAGTCACGGTGTTTTGCCTTTTCGCCGAATTTTTTTTGGTCGAACTTCATTTGCCAACCAACATTTTGTCGAATGTTCACTTTGACAACTACTTATTGGCAAATTTTTGTATGCCAACCTCTTATTTGGCCGAATTATTATGAAGTAAAATATCATTTTGACTGATTTATTTTTTTGATATATCTTTCACATGGCAAATGTTACAATAGGCCAAAAAACTCTTAGATGAAAAACATTTCAAAAAAATAAATGATTTTACGGGATAAAAAGTAGCATATTATGTGCTATTCCAGACTTTTCTCTGTCTATGTGCCGAATTTCGTCCAGATCCGTTGGGCCGTTCTGGCGTGATTGAGTAACAAGCAAACATCCATCCATCCATCCATCCATACTTTCGCATTTATAATTAGTTAGATTATAGGTACCCACAACATGCCCACAACTAATAGGGCCAAAACTAGTAGTATATTATGGGCAATTCAACCAAGTGAACCGTTTGGCTATATGAAAAATTACATTTGAATAAGTGTCCATATAAAAAAAACAAACGTTGAGTGGGCAGTCGTGCGGTTGGGAAATCAAAGTAATCATTTTAACAAGTTACCATAAGTAATGATGATTCGGCAAAATGAACATCAGCCAAACGTTGGTCGGGAAGTGAAATTCGGCAATAAAATTTTCGGCGATACAATAGAGAACCAAGAGTCACTCGTAATGCCAACAACCGGAAAGTGTCGCCTGCTTGGCCCGCTGTCGCTGCGGAGGGACGTTGCATCTCTTTGTGCGTTACTTTTATTGCTGCAAAAGGGTTCTGCTGCAAAACACCGATTGACGTAGTCCCAAACGAATCAAAGCTCGTGCAATGGGTACCAGGAAACGGATAAACATACTTATATACAATTAACACAAAATATTTACCTTGCTACTGCGCTACTTACGTGCAAGATAACCAAGCTGGTTGCCTGATTCAATAAAATAGGTATACGTTTTTAGTGTATTAATTGTGTCTAATGCAATAATTCATCGTGATGGACTTTTATTTCCTTATTAAACGAGATATAGTATTTTATCCGTTTAATACGAAAATAAAAGTCCATCGCCATTAATCATTGCATTAGACACATTAATACACTAAAAACGAAGTGCACTACAGACGGATATTTGATACTTTCATTCAATTTCTGTGAAATAATCGCAAAAAAACACCAAAAATGCGACGTTGCGAGCTCAGCACGGATGCACCCTCTTAAATGAGTCATCGCCCGCGTGGCACAGGGGCGCGGGGTAGGCGACAAAGGGGGCCGAGAGCGGTGCGGGCGGGTAGTGCGCCTGCCGCCCGCACCTCTCTTATCCCCTTTGTCGTCCTACCCCGCGCCCCTGTGCCACGCGGGCGAGGACTCAGTTAAGCGGTCGGTCTATACATAAATACTTACATACATACATACATACATACATATCGTCACGCCTCTTTCCCACACCCTACCTAAATACTTATATACAGATTGGCTGAACAGATTTTTTATGCTGAAAAATTGCTTACAATCCGTGAGCTGTTAGAATGCCATTCGAGTTTGTGTTGCTGTCTCCCTCACTCTTATGAGTTCGATACTTGAATCGGCCGATGGTACCCGAAAACCGAATGGCATTCTTAGAGCTTACCGACTGAATAGATCGATCGCGTAAGTGAGTCCTCGCCCGCGGGGTACAGGGGCGCGGGGTAGGCGACAGAGGGGGCCGATCGGTCTATAGTTAGGTTGGACATCTTTTATATTACATAAATACGTTCTAATGCTAACACATCCTTTTTTTTCAGTGGTAGAAAATTGCTGTTTTAGCATTGAGCTGCAAACAGCGTGCAAGATAATAGGGATAATAGATTTATTCAAAGGGACATCACTAGTGTCTGTGGCAGCTTATAACGATGCACGCGCTATTCCAAGACCTCACGCAGCAATATTATTACACTGGGATGGTATGTGACTTAACATCTCCAATCAACGACTCTCTGGACACCAACTAAAATTTCTTGTAAACGAGCTTCGTGATAAGAGCGGGAAAAGCTTCGTGATTTGTTCACCTTGTTTCATGGTGGACTCATTGCGTAAAGTACCTGGACGACCGAGCGTTGCTCGGTTTTTTTTTTGCACGTTTTCTAAAAATTAAACTAACCTAAAAACCTAAATTAAACTAAAAATTTAATTAAACGTTTTCTAAAAACTAAAAATTGACATACCTACATCTTTAAGTTTAAAAAAGAAAGTGCAGTGGTGGTAGCTGGTAGCAATTGCTTTTTGAGTTAGTCTGAGCCAACAACCTTGCGACATGAGACAATTGGGTCATTCATGAATCTTCAACTCGGGCGCGGTAGTAACATATATCTACTCCCTGTTTATATGTAATTTATCATTGGTATTTTAACGCTTAAAGTATCATATGTGTTTCGAAATGATTCGCCCTGACATGCAGCGTCCAGAGGGTGGTTGGTCCGAGCTTAACACAGTCTTTTTAAAAGGAAAACGCTGATCCTGATTTCTTACTGTATTTTTGAAATCATTCGTTCTTTCATGTAATTATTATTTTTATTAAAAAATTCCGTAACACACACGCCGTAAATATGGCGTTCGGTTTTTTTGTTATTAATCCCTTTATTTTCTTTTACAGTTGGCAGAATACTCTACGGGGTGGTAGGCCTTCTACTGACAATCGCCGCTATAATGTTGATTATTGCAGCGTTTATTGTAAGTAATTTCATAGATTTATTTTTATGATTTTATTTCTAATGACACTGAAAATTAGAACACATAGAAAAATCCGAAAAGTAAAGGATTTCGGTTCATTCCCACCAAATATCATAATAACGTGTTCCTAGAATATCAAAATGTCAAAACAGATTATTCTCATAATGTCTAAAGCTCGATATGACTCACGCCTATTTCTTAAATTACCGTATTCTTAATTATGACTATAATTCATTTAGACTCTATCGCGTTTGGATAAATTTTCAATTCTACCATTTCCCAAAATGTCTAAAACTTGACTTGATCATGTTTTGATGAATCTTCAATTATACCATTTCTCAAAATGTCAAATTAACTAGATACAAAAACGTCACACTGTCAAAATATCTAAAATTATGTTGAAGTTTACAGTTTTTAAGCAATGAGTGATTAAATTTATTCTGTACAATCGAGAATTCATTAAGTAAGACTGCTTGGAGGTACGAGTACTGATATTGTTACTGGCCACTTGAAAATTAAGTGTTTTTGATTGACGACAGAAAAAAATACGTGTTCAATAATATTTTTTTTTATCTAACTGAAGGGCTAAATAGAATTTCTTTTGGTTTACCCACTCATAGTCACTTAATCTTTATTTTAAATTGCTTAAAGCGTTTCTTTGATCACAGTAACGCCTGATGGTAGGTAAGCGAAGATGTAGGGTGTCTTAATAATAAAAATAAGTAAAATAAAAAATAAAAATCCTTTATTACAGACCAGACTGATCCATAGAATGATAGTAACAAACAATTGACTTAAGACTAATATTAGTAAACTTACCTACTGACTACCAAAACATGAAATTTCTAAACGACACTGAAAATTAGAACTCATAGAAAAATCCGAAAAGTAAAGCTATGGCCGGGAATCGAACCCGGGTCCTCGTCATTCCGTGACGCGTGCTATACCCCTACACCACTCATAGCAGTGAACATGTTTTTTTTTTATTATGAATTGGGCAACGCCCTTGATCTCCCACCCAGAAATAAAGAATTGGACAGTCAAATCTACGCTATTGCCTGTAGAATGCTGTTGGTGCTTGTTCGCACTCTGCTTAATAGTGATGCTATCTTTTTGCGCATGATTGCCTGAAACCCGTCAACACGGGCTTCGGCAAACATGCCCGAGGCGCTGCACTGTCTCGACAACCCCAACAGCATTCTAAAAAGTTACTTGTTGAGAGGTTGGTTTTATAGTGTAGATGAAATATTTAATAATGAATTAGGTATAGGTTAGGCTTTTTTGTTATTACATTGATAATCGTAGTTCTGTTGTAGTATTATTCATGTATAGTTTAATATTTCATCTGACACATGTTACTTAATTAATATTAATTTGCACAACTGTATTTCAAACACGACACATGTAATTTCTAAACGACACTGAAAATTAGAACACATAGAAAAATCCGAAAAGTAAAGCTATGGCCGGGAATCAAACCCGGGTCCTCGTCATTCCGTGACGCGTGCTATACCCCTACACCACCCATAGCAGGTAAACCCTGCTAAACCAACCCTGGTAAACCTGCTATGGGTGGTGTAGGGGTATAGCACGCGTCACGGAACGACGAGGACCCGGGTTCGATTCCCGGCCATAGCTTTACTTTTCGGATTTTTCTATGTGTTCTAATTTTCAGTGTCGTTTAGAAATTAAAATTCTAACGGTAAAACGTAAAATTAAACATTAAAAATCAAGAAGTAAAATTTCTTGATTCATTTGATATTGTCACGATACATGTATTGTTTTTTGAATAAATACTATCTATCTATCTATCTATAAGCGTTATTGTACTGGACGCGCAGGGCGTCATAGGCTCACTTGGTATACCTAACCCACAGGTAGCTCGAGTAAAAATGACCTCATATGAACATCGAGCAAACCTGCGAATCTTTTTTTAATATGACAGTTGAATATTTAAGCACCTTTCATACATTTTATTAACTCATGTATTTTCTTTTAGGAAGCGGGCTGGATGGCTCTACCATGGCTTGGCGCGATTGTACTTTTCGTAATCTTTGATAGCGCTCTTATAATCTACACTGTAATCAAGGCTGCAGATTATATGTTGATAGGTCTGGTTGTTGTATCAGGTAAGGGTTTTTGTTGATTTTAATATCGTTAACCTTTTCGAAGTCAACGATTCAATAAACAGCGCAGGTTAAACATCTCTTTGGCGTTCAACTTGCGATGCTTATACTATATTATACTTCGTATCCCTTCGAAGACGATTACACTATTTACAAGCAGCAGTACGTAGTATGGTGCCGTCCTTATCACACCTTTAAAGACCTTAAATCAGATCAAAAAACAGTTGTCCCACTCGCTCATTGTCCCCCCACTCCATCGTCATGGCTGCGCCAGCGCTCGGCAATCATTACGTTTTATTGTGTCGTCCGAGTCACACGTTCCCGCTTCAAATAGTAACGGTCATCGGTGACCTCTGCGCACTATGGGTGGAAAGAAGTGATCCCGAGATCGAGACGAAGACGGATATGCAGAAATCATGCGAAAATTACGGTTAGTCTTGCAGCTAATTGCTTACTGTATTTTACAGCTAACGACTGTCGCTTAGAATGGCGTTGTTTCTATAATTCGGTGTTCGGTGGCAAGTTAGCATCTCCGCGTAAATCGCGTTGAGTGCCGCGCCACCGATCCGTCTAAAGCAAAAGGGGGTCCCATACCTGGCTAAGAAAAAATAAAGACAATTTCTAAATTAAAACAAACATGTTCGCGGCTTAGGGGTGGCCCAAGGGCCACCCCCGCCGCACCTAAACCTAAATTAATCCAAATTAATCATCATACATTGGTTATGTACGGGGAACAAGCAAATTTTATTTTTTTAAGTACTAAAAATAGCTATGCCCCATAACTCGGTTTTTTTTGTAAATTTGAGAGAAAAGTTTTTCAAGTAAAACACGCTTATTTTAGCGTATTTTGTATGATTACATCACACTTTAAGTATCGGGACGCCCTTTAATTTAGTCCAACCGCGCCACCACGCAACTACCTCCACATACACAGTGTCGAGCGTGCGCGTGTGGCAAGATAGCATATTTATTTATATTTTATATATAGTTACATATATATGCGTAGATTCGTAGGCAGCTTTTTCAAAAACCAATAGGAATTAAGGCTTAAGGTTGAATCGAGTTCAATAAACTTAAAGTGATCAGCTGTTCAGGTGTAGTGAAGATCGTTTTTTACGTTGAAATTTTTAGTGCCGAAATTTTTGTGTTCCAGAAGTGCTATTTTTTTAAAAATATTTTTTATAGCTTCTATAGGTATGGTTAAATACACCAGTGAATTATTGTTAGGGGGTATCTGATATACCCTAAAATTAACATCTCCAAGTAAATCTCGTCGAGTACCGCGCCGCCGCGCAACCACCTTCACGTATACCGTGTTAAGTGTGCGCATGGTGGCAAGATAGCATATTTTATATAATATAGCTACATATATAATTAACATCTCCGCGTAAATCGCGTTGAGTACCGCGCTGCCGCGCAACTACCTCCACGTATAACGTATTGAGCAAACGCAAGCTAGCATATTTATTTTAAATATAGCTACATTATATAATTAACATCTCCGCGTAAATCGCGTTGAGTACCGCGCTGCCGCGCAACTACCTCCACGTATAACGTGTTGAGCAAACGCAAGCTAACATATTTTATATATAGCTACATTATATAATTAACATCTCCGCGTAAATCGCGTTGAGTACCGCACTGCCGTGCAACTACCTTCACGTATAACGTGCTTGAGCGAGCGCATGTGGCAAGATAGCATATTCTATATAGGTATAGCTATAAAATATATAATAATTAACATCTCCGCGTAAATCGCGTCGAATACCGCGCCGCCGCGAAACTACCTTCATACGTATATCGCGTCGAGCGCACACATGCTTACACACAAATACTTATCTTATTATACTCAGCGTAAATCTTATTTGAGTATTAAATAATGTTTATTTAATTTAATTTAATTTGTAATTCAAATTGTAATTATATGGGTTCAATTAATGCCTAAATAACTAACATTATTATTATTATTATTATTAATAGTCTTACGTAAAATCGTAGACTAGTAATAGGTATTACATAATAATACAGAATGGCCAGATTTTATCAAAGTACTCCTATTGTGTATCTCCACGTAAATCGTGTCGAATACTTATAGCTAAATCCAATGTACTCTATAATGCACATGAACGTCGTTCCTGTACTTCGGGGCAAGATAGTACTTACCTATAATTTTTACCTATAGCTATATAATTAATATCTCCGTCGAGTGCCGCGCCACCGCGCAAGTCACGCAACTAGGTACCTCCACGTGACCGTGTCGAGCGTGCGCATGCCTACCCACAAATACTTATTTGAATACACACAACGTAAATCGTATTTGAGTTTAAAACAATGTTTGTTTTAATAGTCTTACGTAAATCTTAGACGAAATTTTACATAATAATACTTATTGTACTGAATAGTTACGGTACAATACTATAATTAAATATATATAGGTATGTATTTACTCATCAATCTGCAAAAATGTATAATAATGTAAATAATAAATTAAACATTTACCCTCTGCAAGTTCATGCATGTAAGAAAACGATAAGAGCATGGTTAGAAATCCTAAGTTATGAGGAAACGGAAGCCATACTGTTGTAAATTGTGAAACGTAGTCCTTATTACTTAACTAAAGTAAACTTAATAATTTTATTTATTTATTTTATTTTATTAACATAGGTACAATAACATAATGCATGCTGATGAAATTGCACAGCAGATTTCCCAATACAATAATTACGGAGCATACATCACAATAATAATTGTACACAGCATTCAAAACAACACAAAAAAAGGGGGAGAAAAATATAAAACAAAAAAAAAAGACACAACTTGCTCACATGTTAAGGCGGGTACCATCAGCCAAATATGCGGTGTGCCATCCTAAGGTTGAGAATTATTGCACTTCAATCGTAACATGACGATAAAACGTGGTTTTGAACTTGAAAAATCGACTTTAGCGACATTTATATGATGATAGGAAATTGGATGAGAAGTGATAGACCACTCATTTGGCCGACCGCACAATACATTATTACTAAACGCAGAGAAACAAACAACACAAAATCAGAATTCATAGTGCTGTTGCAAAATGCTTTCTTATAGTAGATTTAAATTTATTTAATGACGAGTTAAACATGTCCAATTCTACTTCGATGCTATTAAACAATCTACACATTCTCGTGATTGGGGCATTACTTGAGACATTATTATTACTGACCACTGGCAGGGCAAACAAATTACGATTTCTGGTTGCTTTGCTCGTAGCTCTGAAATAAATGTGATCAACAAGGCCACCGTCGAGATCGCTGTTTAATATCTTATAAAGGGTCACCAGATCGGCTATCTGTCGCCTAACGAACAATGGTTCGAGATCAAACGCCCTTAGCCTGTCAGAGTAACCAGGCAGTTCACGACGGGTCCCATTCCGAGAACAGAGATGTCTCACGAATCTTCTCTGGATTAATTCCAGCCTATCAGAATGCGTTCCGTAAATTGGGGAACATACCGTGGAGCAATACTCGAGGGTCGTTCGGACCAGCGACGTGTACAGGATAATTAAAGTTTTAATATTTCTAAAAGGCCTAGCAGTACGGATCACAAAGCCAAGCATACGGTTTGCCTTAGAAACCACATGTTCATAATGACCACGAAATGACAATTCGCAATCAAAAACCACCCCAAGGTCTCTCACGGTATAAACCCTTTCTAATTCCGCTCCATCAATGCTATATCTAAAATCTGAAATCACCTTTTTCTTTGTAAAACTAATAAACTGGCATTTAGCTACATTGAGTGACATCATGTTCAACTTACACCAATCACTTATCGTGTCAATGTCACGCTGGAGAGCCAGGGAGTCATCCCTGGAGTTAATAGTTCGGTATATCTTTATATCATCCGCATAGGCCAGACATTCACACGTCAAACGACCCACCAAATCGTTAACAAAAAACACAAACAAAAGCGGGCCTAAATTCGAACCCTGGGGGACTCCAGACTGGGCTATAAACGGCTCGGATTCATATCCATACAAACAGACCAGTTGGGTGCGACGACAAAGGTACGACTGGAACCACCTGAAAAGACTGCCATGAATTCCCAGGTGCTGAAGCTTAATAAGAAGAACCTGATGATTCACTCGATCAAATGCCTTAGCAAAGTCTGTGTAAACGGAATCAGTTTGCGATTTGTTTTGGAACGTTGAGGAAAGCTTTTGGACGTAAGCGATAAGATTAGTCGTGGTTGAACGTTTTCCGACAAATCCGTGCTGGCAGGGACTAAGCAAATGCGCAAAGTGGCTGTAAACCTCAGTGAAAACAATACCCTCAAAGATTTTTGCGAAGCAGTTTAAAATGCTAATGGGACGATAATTTGAGACGTCATTCTTACTACCCTTCTTGTGGATAGGTGTGATTTTAGTAATCTTCCAGAGATTAGGAAAAACACCCTCTTCCAAAGACTTTCTAAAGACCAGTGATAAAGGTACAACTAGAGCCTCAGCACAAGACTTAATAAATATAGCTGGTAATCCGTCAGGTCCAGCTCCCTTATCTATATCAACTGACCTCAGCCGCCTCAGCAAATCGTCTTCGGTAAACATAATAGTATTTATGGAATAATTACTTTCTGGAAAGTCAGGAACATAATTTACCTGATTCGAAGAGTCATAAACTGACGAAAAATAGTCAGCAAAAAGATCCGCAATCTCCTGACCAGTATCAGCCACATTGCCCCCATAGACCATCCGACTGGGTACTTGATTTGCAGACCGCTTTGACTTTGCGTATCGCCAGAATGCTTTAATATTTTGGTTGAGATTATCTTCTATCCTACATATATACGCTTTGTAATTCGCAGATACCAACTTTTTGGTTTTGCGCCTGAGACTTGAGAATTCCTGATAATCTCGTGGATTTTTATATTGAATGTACTTTAGGCGTGCTTTGTTTTTTAAATAAGTATGTACCTACACAAAACTTTTCGCAAGTACGCATACACGCACACACACACACACACACACACACACACAGTGTACACAGTTATCATTGTTTAGATATATTTAGTATAATTAATCGATAATTTAGTCCACTTGTTATTGGTTGTACACATAATATATTTCTATATTTGCGGAAGAGCGGGACCTCCTAACACAGGTATTTCTTTACTTAATGGGAGGTTCCAACCTTTTTCTTCTGTATGTAACGGTGTCACCAATAAATGATTTTTGATTTTTTAATTTTTTTTTTGAAATTTTGAATGTACCTATATATTAGTTTTATATGTATAAAACGAATCAAAAATTAACGATACTGGAACGATATTAACAGGTATATCAATACCGGTTCCAGTCTCTGTCTCGTACTTCATTGCAGACTATATCTCGATGGATGAATTCAATAAGTACCTTATGAGACTGCAACAACCAGAGCAAGACATCTTAGACTAGGATAGTCTAGACGATCCATCAACAGAAAATCTGTATGGTGAAAATTCGCACAACGATATCGCTTCCAGATTGCAAAATATCTTTGTTAACGGCCTAAATAAAGATTTATTTATTTATTTATAAACAGACTTAACACTACCATTACAGAATTTTGATTCTAATGCGATTGAAGATAATAGAATCACACTGTAAAAGCTTTATCTACCCGCTGTAAACTGTTTTTTTCATAAAAGCGCACAAACTAAACGCAGAAAAGAAACTTACAGCCAGTCAAGCAAGGCAGAACCAGCTTACGAGCTGTTTGGCTGCTATTTGAAAAGTTTTGAATATTTAAGACATCATATATTATATAAAACCCCTGTGAGACGCTGGTCGCCTCTTATGTGACTACCATCACAAAGAACCATTGTCACGCCGACACGCCGCCAGGATTACATCAGTAAAGAAACTAAAGACGAATTCTCTTTGGTTCCGACCTGTCCGAAAAATTAAAAACAATCCAAGGCCATTCCAAAATCTGGATTGGAGAGGAGAACACCCTTCGCTGGTCCATCGGGTGTAAGGAGGCTCACCAGCACAGTATCACAGCTCCCTGCTGTTCAACGTGCACCAACTTTAAACGCGGGGGAAGCTCCGCGGGCGCCGGCCGTCCGCGCGGCGCCTCCAGGGCTCCTGCGCCGGGGCAGCGCTGCCGCGCCAACACAGTCATGCGCTCCCGGTGTTACAGTTTGGCGATAGAGTTGGAATGTAATAATGTATTTTTATTTTACCTGCTGCAGGTACATCTGCCTCTCTCTGGCCGACTACAATACGTTTACCAACAGTGGGGCAGAGCGTCACTGACGACAATGCGATCCTCTCGTGGGTCGCGGGATACAAAATTCTTTTTAAAATGGAACCCATATCGTCAGCCTCCAAAGAAATATGTCGCTCTGACACTGATAGTGATATTATACATCTATATAGCAGATATATGCTATAATCTGAATTTATTTCATGCTGTGACCCTTGTGAAATTGTGAAGGTCAATGTCAGATCTATCGTAAATTTTTACAGTTCTAAAGCCGAACGGGAAACATAGATTTACTTTAAATCTAAAAAGTTTAAATAGAACATTTTAAAATGAAGGATTACCGCACGGCTTTGAGACTGCTAAATCACAGTGATTATCTGGCCACGTTAGACTTAAAGGACACCTATTTCTTAATATCAATTGACACACGTGACTAAAAGATAAATTCCATTCGGCCTATGTACGGCGCCCTATTTATTCACAAAATTGTTAAAACATAATATATTCTGCATTCGCTTACGAATGTCTGGCCACATCTCAATAAATTACCTAGATGATGATGATGATGATGATGATGATGATGATGATGATGATAATGATGATAACTATTATTATTATATTGGTACGAGTTTCCGATTACGTTTATTATTATTATTCGTGTATGATCTGAATAACTTTTTTTTTCGCAGCTCGCCTACACCTAACTAAGTATACCTAATAATTGCGGATATACAACACCACTGCCATAGCTTATATGTATATTAATAAAATGAGCGGTGCGCAATTTACTTATTTAAATGAATTGGCACAGTATAACATGTCAGTGGTGCGAGGCCAGAAATATATATTACTTTTGCACCATATACTCGATCAGCGGACAATGTCGTCGCCGATCGTGACACTACAACTGTCAACCCTGATGGCGGTGAGATTATCCGGCGGTCGCTGAGCCGGCGCGGCACACCCGCCGCCTCGCTACAGCTGATGATGGCCTCGTTATTAGAAAAGAGTGTTAGTTAACACAATTCATCACTTAAGTCATTTTGTATTAATAATAGATAACGTTCATTATTGTAACGCTGAAGTCTCTCAGGTTATCATACTTGACTGAACGTTTTGAGTCTGGAGCTAGCTACGCGACGCTAAATGCATACTATTCAAGATCTGCATCAGCCCTCGTTCTTGGCTCTGCTGTAGGGTCACATGAATGTATTAATCGATTAATTAAAGGCATCTTTCGTCTTAGACCACCTGCACTAGTACTTGATTATGTATCTATCTACTTAATTGTTTCTTTCATAAACAAAATCTATTTGCAGAGTTATCATTAAAAACAACAACTCTCATTGCTACCGCAACCGCCCAAAGGATACAAATTTTAAGTCTGATTAAGCCTCATAATATTATAACAAATAAGGATGATGGTATAGTAATTAAAATTGATAATTTAATAAAAACACCCAGACCAGGAGTCTAACAACCACATCAGCGGCTATAATTATAAAAAATTATAGTTGTATCCGCAATATATAATCATAATATACATATAAATGTCCGATAAAATACTTAAAATCTTATTTAGATAAAACTAGAACTCTTCGGAGTGATCAATCGGATTACCTTTTCATTGGTTTAAAAAGGCTGGTTACTAAAGATTATGTACAGTCACTATTTAATTTGTAAATTGATTAAATTAATCAACTCGAAATAAATACTTAGGTACCTCAAATAATACAAATTTTTTGTTTCTACTTTAAACATCTGCTTGTAAATAGTGTAATCGTCTTCGAAGGGATACGAAGTATAATTTAGAATTAAACGAACTTACCAAGTGAAGTTCAATTTCTAATTATACGAGTATCACGAAGAAGACGATTACTATACTCCCACCCATCCCGTGAACACTTTCCCCATTACAACAAAAAATTTGAACTTTCGGACCAAAAATCCAGCGGTCCCTAAATTAGACTTCACTTTAAACTTAATGATTGCCGAGCGCTGGCGCAGCCATGACGATGGAGTGGGGGGACAATGAGCGAGTGGGACAACTGTTTTTTTATCTGATTTAAGGTCTTTAAAGGTGTGATAAGGACGGCACCATACTACGTACTACTGCTTGTAAATAGTGTAATCGTCTTCTTCGTGATACTCGTATAATTAGAAATTGAACTTCTCTTGGTAAGTTCGTTTAATTCTAAATTATATGAGTCGTATATAATATAAAAGAAAGTCGTGTTAGTTACACAATTTATGACTCAATAACGGCTGAACCGATTTGGCTGAAAATTGGTGGGAAGGTAGCTTAGATAGAACCAGGAGACGGAAATAGGATACTTTTTTTGTCATTATTGTCCTTGAAATATAACTATCACCATCAGTTTATCAATTCAATTCTACGCGGACGAAGTCGCGGGCAGAAGCTAGTACCTACATAATATAGAGTTGTGGAAACCCCCCAACTTTAAATTGTAATCTTTTAGACGATCTGTTGGGTGGAGCAGCAAAGAGAAATATCAATGAGTTATCATATTTAGGTGTTTTATTGCCTTTGTTATCTAAATATATAAAAGAAGAAACTGACTGACTGACTGACTGACTGACTGACTGACTGACTGACTGACTGACTGACTGACTGACTGACATATCAACGCACAGCCCAAACCGCTGGTTCTAAAGATTCCAAATTTGGCACTTAGGTTCCTTATAAGGTCTAGGGGTGCACTAAGAAAGGATTTTTCAAAATTCGACCTCTAAAGGGGTTAAATGGGGGTCCAAAGTTTGTATGGGGAAACAAGATTAGTTAGACTATTTTATTCGAAACTTCACAGGAGTAATCCTAACAATAAATGAGTAAACACCTGTTTCAGGTTTTTTGAAAATTCAACCCCTAAAAGGGGATAGGGGGTGACAAAGTCTGAAAATCAACGTGGGTATTATTATTATTATATTATAGTGGGTAGTATTGTTTGTACGGTTTATCGGGTCGCTGATTACGAAAACAACAACACACATACCTACCTGACATACACACACACACACACACACACACACACACACACACACACACACACACACACACACACACACACAAATTTCCACGGGAACGGAAAAAAACGGGATTTATTATATTCGATTCCGAGTGACCCCATCTAAAATTTCGTACACAAGTAGATGATTACAAAATTAAGAAAATAATTTCATGATTTTTGGAAATTCTCACGGGATAAGGAAAAAACGGGATTTATATATTCAGTTCAACGAAATCCTATGAACTAGACTACAAATTTGGCATAGAAGTAGGTGATTATAATAGTAAGAAACAGTTTTAAGGATTTTCGAAAATTCCAACAGGATAAGGAAAAAACGAGATGTATATTCAGATCTACGGGATCGATTTTTCGTTTTAATGATCGTAGAAAACTGAAATTTGGCCTTCAGGTTCCTTGGGGAGTATAGGGGTGCACTACTGAAAGGATTTCCCAAAATTCTGACTGAAATGAACGGGAAAGAACGGGATTTTTTGTTATACTGCAGTGCAGGTTGTAGAAAGCTGAAATTCGACATGTAGGTTGCTTGGGGAGTGTAGAGAAGCATTTAGAGAGGACTTTCCAAAATTCCCACGGGAACGGGAAAAACTGGATTTTTCGTTTTACTGGTCGTAGAAAGCTGAAACTTGGCATGTAGGTTGCTTGATGAGTGTAGGGCAGCACTAAGAGACAATTTCCTGAAATTCCCACGGGAACGGGAAAAACGGGACTTTTCGTTTTACTGGTTGTAGAAAGCTGAAATTCGAAATGTAGGTTGCTTGGGGAGTGTAGAGAAGTATTAAGAGAGGACTTTCCAAAATTCCCACGGGAACGGGAAAAAACGGGATTTTTCGTCTTATTCGTCGTAGAAAGCTGAAACTTGGCATGTAGGTTGCTTGAAGAGTGTAGAGAAGCTGTAAATGATCATTTTTCAAAATTCCCACGGGAACGGGAAAACGGAACTTTTCGTTTTACTGGTTGTAGAACGCTGAAATTCGGCATTTAGGTTGTTTGGAGAGTATAAAGAAGCATTAAGAGAGAAATTTCCAAAATTCCCACGGGAACGGGAAAAAACGGGATTTTTCGTTTTACTGGCCGTATAAAGCTGAAATTTGGCAAGTGGGTTCTTTGGGGAGTGTAGGGAGCATTAAGAGAGCAAATTTTGAAATACTCCTGGTACACACAAGCGAAGCCGTGGCCAAAAGCTATTTGTCAATAAATAAAGTCTACGCGGACGAAGTCGCGGGAAAAAGCTAGTTAATTTATAATCAGAGAAATCGTTTACAGAAAGCACATATATGACACAGACAAGCATTGTTGAAAGCTTAGCCGGAGAGCTCATAACGAATTTAGGGAAGGTGTTTTAGGCACGCTGATACAATAAAAAAAAGATATTTTATATCAATTTGCGAATCTAGAATGTCGAGTCTGGCAGAGCCCTTGCGGTTATTTCTCTACTGCGCAGTATATGACTTTCGCAAAAAATTAAGCTCAAAAAATATGTTTTTGGCAACTTGAAATTTTATTAAAATCACAGTTTAGAATTTATATAATCCAGAAATAAAAGCCCCAGACTCTTTTGTTGGTTATAAAGTATAACCACTCTTCTAAAAATATTTTTTTACTATACGCCAAAAGTATACTTTAGACATTCTGAAATTTTTATATAGCATGTTTATTAGTTAATATTGAAAATAATTGCGAAAACGCCAGACGAATCCGTCGGTTATTAATTGTTCCCAGACTCAAATGAAAATTTAAAAAGAGTGCCACCTTCCTCTTGAATCACTCTATCTATTTAAAAAAACCGCATCAAAATCCGTTGCGTAGTTTTAAAGATAAGCATACATAGGGACAGACAGCGAAAAGCGACTTTGTTTTATACTGTGTTCTTGGAATTGGTTGTATTCATGGAAATGCGTCCGTATTTTTAAGGCATTACCCGTGAACCCACTGTTATGTCCCACTGTTACAAAAATCCTCCCTAGAGATAGTAAAATTAGGTTAGGTTCGTTAGGGATCTTCAAAATGCCCGAAGGGCAAACCCGGCAGAAATAGGAACCCCGTGAGAGCGGAGTTCCGTCGACAACGACGTCATCGGGGTTTAGTGCAATTCGACATTTTTAGGGTTCCGTAGCCAAATGGCAAAAAACGGAACCCTTATAGATTCGTCATGTCTGTCTGTCTGTCCGTCCGTATGTCACAGCCACTTTTCTCCGAAACTATAAGAGCTATAGTGTTAAAACTTGGTAAGTAGATGTATTCTGTGAACCGCATTAAGATTTTTACACAAAAATAAAATTAAAACAATTGATTTTCGGGGTTCCCCATACTTAGAACTGAAACTGAATTTTCTTTTTTCATCAAACCCATACGTGTGGGGTATCTATGGATAGGTCTTCAAAAATGATATTGAGGTTCCTTATATAATTTTTTTCTAAACTGAATAGTTTGCGCGAGAGACACTTCCAAAGTCATAAAATGTGTCCCCCCCCCCTGTAACTTCTAAAATAAGAGAATGATAAAACTAAAAAATATATATAATGTACATTACCATACGAACTTCCACTCAAAATTGGTTTGAACGAGATTTAGTAAGTAGTTTTTTTTTTATTTAATATTCGTCGGTCTATATAAAAAACCAATATAGTGACCTCACACTGCCTACATTTTGCTTAAAAGCAGGGCTCTGCTAACACTGGATTTTATAATAACTTAGCGAATTTGTACGGAACCCTCAGTGCGCGAGTACGACTCGCACTTGGCCGGTTTTTATAACAGTGGGACCACGGGTAGCGACCCCGTATTTTACGGCACTGTACAACGACTGTCAAACGACACATATTAAGTAGTGTGTGACAACACTCTACCGAAATTAACAGAGCCTCTTTCTGTTCTTTATCGCCGGGTACTGTAAGCACTGTCTAACTGAAAATTCAGGGTTTAAGCTTTAGCCAGCACAAAATCACAGCAGGTTGAAAATAGTCTCAAGTACTTCGAGAAAAGGGAGATACAACAATGCCTTTGTTTTCCTCGACTAAGAGAGTCTAGTTTACCTATACCTACAAACTAGACTATAGACCGACCGCTTAGCTGAGTACTCGCCCGCGCGGCACAGGGGCGCGGGGTAGGACGACAAAGGGGGCCGAGAGCGGTGCGGCCGGGTAGTTTTGGGTTTTTCTTACTTAGAATGGTTTACCCTATAGATTCTCTTCCCTCATTGCATCCGGGCACTTACGGCCACTTCCCCATATTCAAATGTGGCCCAGATATAACTACGGTTTTTTTCCTGTTTGTCACGTCCCATACATACGTACACACGAGGACTTTAATTGTTGAGCATACATGGAACGCTGTCATAGTGAAGTGTGTGTGTGTATGACTGTATGTATGTAAACTCTTTATTGTGCAAAATAAACAAGACAAATACAATTGACAAACACTGAGATACAAAGTAATACTGACTGTAGTAGTACTGAAGTAATGCCATGTCGACAAACAAATTTCAATAATATTTTGACATTGACATTTTGCGACAAGGTTCTATCGTGGCTCAACAATTAAAGACTGCGAGTGTACAATAGTAACATAAATATCATTGTACGTACAAAAGAGAACGACGAACAAAATAAGGAGTGACGAGCTGGAATGGAAGTTTTGGTCCACAATTTTTTGCATAAGGATCGATTATAACGGTAAACGGTTCTCGCAGTAGAAAAAACTCAAAATAGTAAAATTCTGGAAGAAAAACATGTGCACTTTTTTTTGAAAAATCGCTCAAATAACACTTTCTTTTTTGCAGTCATATGGACAGCCTATGTGATTCTTGTGGTGTTCAGCTGGTATTCTGAACATGCCTGACGAAATCCACAGCCTGAAATAAAAACCATTTAATGTTTTAATCGAAAAAATCTAACGTGAGAAGTTCGTTTTGTTAAGTCATTGACGGTATTTTGTTTTTAGTATGTTGTTTTATTTTAATATTTTTATTTTTATTATTTTAATAAAATATGAAAAAAAGCTATTTTTGTTTTTTTTTGATTTCTCTATAAACAATATATAATAATAATATATAAAAGAAAACCGATTTGGCTGATAATTGATGGGGAAGTAGCTTAGAACCAGGAATAGGTAATAGGATACTTTTTTTTTTCTTTGTCACTCATTTGTTAAAAATGTAACAAAACGCAACTGACAGTTAAACGTAATGTTGTCTATGGTGTATGGTTGAAAATTTGACGAATCGGGTCAGGCGTTCGAAAAAGGCGCGCGTAATTTTAAAATTCCCTGCTATAATAAAAAAAAATATTTCTGTGTAAATAATTTGTCAATATTGTTTGTAAATATACTGTTTGCGTCAAGTGTATAATATAGTATAGTTAAAAATGGGTGAAAATATTTATAAACTAAAATTAAAGTTAGCTTATTGTGCCAAAATTATCATTAAAAAATGCCGCGACCAAGACGATCGAATGAGGTACCTAGGTCAGTAATGATTTTTCATATAATGTGCATATAATTTATGCGGGTGGTAGGGCCTTGTGCAAGGTCCGTCCGGATTGCTACCACCATCTTATTCGCTAATCCTGCCGCTAAACAGCAGTGCTTGCACTGCTGTATTCCAGTGTGAAGAGTAAGACAGCCTGGGAAATTACGGGCACAAGAGGCATTTCATCTAAGTCCTCTAGGTTGGCAACGCATCTGCAATCTCTCCGGGGTTGCGGGTTTCTATGAGCAGTGGTGATCGCTTACCATCAGGTGACCCACTAGCTCGTTTGCCTTCCTATTCCCATAAAAAAAAAACATTTATATACGAAAATTGCTTAGTTACTTAATTGAAGATAAATTAAGTCTACGCGGACGAAGTCGCGGGGAAAAGCTAGTATTTTACTCAGTCACTCGGCGGCCCCTAAAATGATACTGGCCACTAATTATTCACACATCATAAAGATTTTAAAATTACATTATTGACATATTCGCGATTGGAACAATGTGAGACAGACGTATGCAATGACAAGTCTGCACTGTTCTCGTGAATTGTCAAATCATTTCATACAATTTACGTCTCTATGTTAGCCAGGGATGGTTCGTTTTTGCAAATCAACAACATAGAGTTGATTTTTACGCGTCAGATATATATGCGGCCCGCGTATCATCCGATGATTATGCTTTCACAGCAAATTGATATTTATGCGGCCCACCTATCATCCGATGATTATGCTTTCACTGCGAATTGATATTTATGCTGATAAGGGTGCGACGATGTTTCTTCCGCCTATAGAGCATCACTTACTTTTACCGCGGTAGTGTCGTCATATGCTATTGAGCCTAATAGATGATCATTTATTTTTGCAGCTCTGTTCACCGTCATATATTTATGGTGGTGACTGTACATTAATAATATTACTGACATTATGAACACATACGCCATAGTCTTTGAAGAAAAATTAAGAATTTAGCTAAATTCGCTCTTTGAGCTTGTAAGGAGCCTTAAAATTAAATCTTAACCTATCACTTAAATCAAAAACAATCGAGCCTATACGCGCATGATCGAGATTTCACTGTTAAAGTAACATGTCGCGCTTACCACCTTCACTATACTATTTGCCGATTCGCTCACCCTCGCAACAAAAGACCAGTGCCTCTTTCTTATGACAGCAAAGAAGCTGTCTACTCTGTTCACGGCGAACATGCCAGACGCACTACACCGCCACGGCAATCGTAGTATAGTACGGAATACGTTATTGAACTGTACTCTGAGTCTGTTGAAGGATTTTTTAGTGTACTGGTACTACAGATGACTCGTGTAGAACGCCTGACAATAAGCCCCGAACAGTGTTATTTTAACTTGGTCCGAGCAGTGAGCAAATCGGCGCGCCAATAATGTTACTTCTCATAGCGATGGCTCGTCTTTGTCTCTCGAGATCCTCATCGTCTTTAAGATCGTCTTTAAGATCGTCTTTCAGATGGCAACGCTTACACGCACACACCTTTAAAAAGTGGCCTCATTAGATTGTTCGTGCTGTCGTGTCTATCTTTTTTACTTGGTCTGAGTATTTTTGTTATTAATCCCTTTATTTTCTTTTCCAGTTTATAGAATATTCTACGGGGTGATAGGCCTTCTAATGGCAATCGCCGCAGGAATGTTGATTATTGCAACGTTTTTGGTAATTTTTATTGATTTTTTTTATGATTTTATTTTCCAACTGTTTTTTATTCCAATTCAAAACATTTATTTCGGACTTTAAATCCATAGTGTTAATTATTACAAAAACTTATGTCTATAATCTATTTTTTCATACTAGATAGATACTAAATTGACAGCAAAATGTCAAATTGTGTAATAATGACACCAGTAGGCTTATTGTCTAACTCGCTCGCAATCGCCATCGTCTTCATTTTGACAGTTCATGTATGGGCTGACAATTGGCATCGGAATCAGCTAGCTGTCACATTCATACAAGAACTGTCAAAATGAACACGATGGCGATTGCGAGCCAGTTAGACAATAAGCCTACAGCTTTTATTGTTTAGTAGTGTACTCGAAACCATCGACAGTGTTTGTGGTCTGGATACAAGTGGTTTGGTCATGTTATATTTTAAGAAAAAAATACAACAATCAAGCAAATTTAAAGGTATATTGGTTTATTACACTAGCGTACCTACTAGCTTACTAGTTTATTAGCTAAGCTTCTTTTTTTGACATTTTTATGTTAATAAATTTCTTTCTTTCTTTCTTTCTTACACATACAAAAAATTATACTAAATTTAATTTATCGTTAACTTTCGATACTGGTGGCACATCACTATTTTTGAATTGCAAAAAACAGGCAACACAGGTAATGTCAATTTAGTATGTACCTAGTATGAATAAAATAGACTTTAATGTTAGTAACAAAGAAGAAGAAAACAAAACAATTCACACTAAACCTACAACAAACTTATTACAAACGCCGCGACGGAGTGGCGCAGGCGCGTGCAGCTGCGCACAGCGCTCCAGCAGCGGCGAGTCCCAGCGCTGGGCCAACGTACTCACAATGCCGTTTGTGCTGCCGCGGCTGCGGGGGAGAAGCGCTGCGCATCTCTTCCTCATGATAGCGAAAAAGCAGTCTGTTTGAGCCTCGGCAAACATCGCCGTGGCCACAGTATATACATATATAAGCTAAAGCAGTAGGGAATCTACGAACAAAACGGTCGAAACGAACGCACACATAGACGCGCGCTTCTACACGGCCTCTAAGCGGATCTCGCGGTGCTGTCAGTCGCGAGTGGCGCATTTAGACGAGCGGCCATTTTTTCGTTTTAAATATGCCAAGAGCGTATTGCGCTGTGTACGGCTGCTTGAACTCAGCTTCTTCAAAACCGAAATAAACATAAATTGCAAATTAGCTTTATTAATTTACAAATAACTAGAAAAAATCAGTCTTATAGTGCCGTGTCCATGTTTCCCAATAGTTTATTTAAGAAAGCTAGGTATTCATTCGGATGAGAATTTATTATACAATAAAATTTAATAACAGTGCTTTCCGAACGTGTCGCTGTCGTAGCAGGCGAAATTATTTTTCAGTAAGTAATCTAATATAATACTTACCTACCGACAAATAAAAAATCTTAAACTGTTGAAGTCTTCCAACATGTTGTGTTGTAATTATGTTGAAGTCTTTTTTAAATACCCTATTTTATTTAAAAAATAGTTAATTCATTCGATTATTATTTAATTAATATAGAATCCATATAAACGTCTGTTTCTCTTTTACACTAATGATGGGTGCCAACCCTAATACTCTTAATTAAGTGTAGGTAGTTACTCTAAAACAGGCCTTACCAGCTGAGATTATAACGCTAACTAGACAAAAAACTTTTCAATTTAACAAAAGTTAAATCGACAACCCTAACGCTTTATTGGAGCGTAGGTACATATTTCAAAAAGTAAGCCTATCTTCCCTACTGCTTTAGCTTATTAATATACTGTGCCGTGGCGCTACAATATCTCGCCAGCCCAAACAGCATCCTCAATGCATCATTATACTAGCGCAAGCGCTATATGCCCGCCGCGTAAAATTATACCACAGGCCGCACGTGTACAAGGTTTGACAAAAAGCTTTAAATAGTGTTATCTTAACTTCCTTACCACAACGTGCGCATCTGCGGGCCAGCATGCTACAGCGAACACACAGCGCCCTGCGCTCCCGCTCGATATCCTACATCGCTCATCGTCTCGGTGACCCAGTGGCCCAGGTACTTAAATTTGACCACTCTCTTTAAAGGACACAAAGCGTAACCGGCTGCATTCTGTAACTTTTGCTATCCATTTTAAATTGTAGTAACTAACTGGACGCATTGTACCTGAGCCCATGGACCACGGCATAAGTCTCACAAATGCGTAACATTTTGACCAATCCAACCATCGCAGGGCTCAGCAGCACCATGTCATCAGCATAGCTTATTATTACCTATACGCCCACACAATCATGCTAAACGTGGTGATTAGGTCCTCTTTAGGCTTTGTATACCCGCAAGGGAAAATAGACGTGATTTTATACATACTATAACGAAAACAAAAAAAAACCAACTGTAAAATTAAAGCATTCAACTGAAAAGAAATAGAACAAATATGTATTCAATATCTTTTTTTATCTAACTGAAGGGCTAAATATCTAGAATTTATTTTGGTTTACCCACTCATAATAGTCACTAAACTTAATCCTAGTTTTAAAATGCTTAAAGCGTTTGACCACAGTAGCGCCTGATGGTAGGTAAGCGAAGATGTGATCTAGGGTGTCATAATGACCAGCCTCTTTTAATTTAGGACAGTTAAATATTTAAGCGCCTTTCATACATTTTATTAACTCGTGTATTTTCTTCTTCTAGGAAAGGGGCTGGATGGCTCTACCATGGCTTGGCATGATTGTAGTTAACGAAATCTTTCAAGTCGCTATTATAACCTACACTGCAATCAAGCTTGATTCTTCTTTCCTGATAGGCCAGGTCGTTTTATCAAGTAAGGGTTTTTGTTGACTTTAATATTGTTAACCTGTAGCGACACTAGCGCCACCTAGTTGGCCGCTATATAACTACTACGATGCACGAGTAGCTAGCGCCAGCTCTAGTGACAGCTGTCACATTATTCTACATCGCGCTAACGAAGTTTCTCAGCACGGATGCATAAATACAACTTCCAGCTCTTTTGCTTCGCACTTTGGTCCCCAGGCATAACATCTGCCTGGTGAGAGATCTTTCTATTATGGCCCTCCCCCAAAAACCTTTTCGAGTCAACGACTCAAAAAACATCGCAGGTTAAACATCTCTTTGGCGTTCAACTTACGATGCTTATTATATATGAGTCGTATGTATGTATGCATGTATGTATGTATAACTGTTTATTGTACACACAGCAAAGCTATTCGGTAAGCAGGTTTGACACGGCGCGTGCATGCAAAGGTGCTTACCTGATTATTTTGCCGTGTGTACATAAAACACATAAATTCGAGATTTCGGGGGTATTCGAGTCGTATATTATATTATTATATGAAAGAAAGTCGTGTTAGTTACACTATTTATAATTTATAACTTAAGAACAAGCTTAGATAGAACCCGGAGACGGACATTACGGGAGTTACGCAATTTTCCGGGATAAAAAGTAGCCTATGTGCTATTCCAGACTTTTCTCTATCTATGTGCCATATTTCATCCAGATCCGTTGAGCCGTTCTGGCGTGATTGAGTAACAAACAAACATCCATCCATCCATACTTTCGCATTTATAATATTAGTTAGATACGCTACGAAATCAAAATGAAGTCCTTGACCTCCGAGCTAGGTTGACACCTACTCCGAGCTAGGAAGTCAAATAGTAGGGGAATTATGTGAAAAACCTTACTTTTTTGATAAAAGTATGAAACTTGGCACAGTTATTCCTTATGTCAAAATAAGCCGATTAAGATCGGTAGCCCTCGGGAGCCCCCCTCCGGGGCCGGGGAGGGGGGGTTTACGTCCCGCTCTGCCCGGCTTCATTCTAAAAATTCTAACCGTCCATGGCTAGCTAATAGGTCATGTTTGGTATCAATTTCGGATAAATCAATAACGTAGAATTCATTTCTGATATAAAAAAATGTAATTTGTTAAACAATTAAGAAGAAAGAACAAAAATCAACATTCTCAATTTTTATTTTTTTATTTTGAGCCTTCGTAAATATTAAACAGCCAGTCTTTTTTATATATAAAAAATATTAAATAAAAGCAAATTTAATAAAGATTAAAAAAAATACAACTTTTAGTTACCTTTGCTAACAACAAATTGTAAAAAAAAAATTAAACGACGCGCGCCGTCACTTTATTTTTACCGCCTACATTCGAAGTGTACATACTGGAACCCGAGTGACTGTGCTATTAATTCTTAAATAATGATCGTTTTCTAGAAAAAACTTACTACATTTCAGTATTTCACCAAACCACATATCATCATCATCATCATCATCAGCCTGAAGACGTCCACTGCTGAACAAAGGCCTCCCCCTTAGCACACCATAATGAACGACAAGTCGTACCTGCATCCACCGGTTTCCCGCAACTTTTACGATGTCGTCAGTCCACCTAGTGGGAGGCCTGCCAACACTAACGTCTTCCGGTTCGGGGTCGCCACTCGAGAACTTTTCCCCCAACGGTTGTCTGTTCTACGAGCGATGTGGCCTGCCCATTGCCACTTCAACGTACATACTTTTCGAGCTATGTCGGTGACTCTAGTTCTTCGGCGAATCTCCGTATTTCGGATTCTGTTGCGTAAAGAAACTCCGAGCATAGCTCTCTCCATAGCTCGTTGAGCGACTCTGAGCCTTTCCAATAGGCCAGCAGTCAAAGACCACGTCTCAGAGCCATAAGTCATCACTGGCAACACGCACTGATTATAGACTCTAGTCTTCAGGCACTGCGGGATTTTGGACGAGAAGATATCGCGAAGTTTCCCGAACGCTGCCCATCTGAGTTGGATTCTCCGAGCGACCTCTTTGTCAAAGTTGGACCTGCCTAACTGGACAACTTGTCCAAGGTAAACGCAGTGGTCCACAACTTCGAGTGTATCGCCCCCAATGGTAACCGGTATGGGTGTGACATGGACATTAGACATGATTTTCGTCTTGTCCATGTTCATTTTAAGACCCACCTGATGGGAGACGATACTGAGGTCACTGAGCATAGTACTGAGTTCCTCCAGCGACTCCGCCATTATGACTATGTCATCCGCGAAACGAAGGTGAGTGATGTATTCGCCGTTTATGTTAATGCCGAACCCGTTCCAGTCCAGAAGCTTAAAAACGTCCTCCAACACATTTGTGAACAGTTTCGGAGAAATAACATCTCCCTGTCTCACACCTCGCTGCAGTTGGATTGGTTTCGTGCTTTCGTGCTGCAACCGGATCATCATGGTGGAACCCGTTCCAGATGTTCTCTTAGGTGGTACTCCCTTAAGAAGAGTAAATAAATTTAAATACCTTGGACACTGGGTCACTGAAAATCTCCAGGACGATCTAGACGTGGAGAGGGAACGCAGGGCCTTGGCTGTACGTTCTAACATGATAGCCCGCAGGTTTGCGCGTTGTGGTGGGGATGTCAAGGTGACTCTATTTAGGGCATTTTGTCAGACCTTCTACACGAGCAGCTTGTGGGCAAAATGCACTAAAAAGACGCTAAAGGCCTTGCGGGTCCAATATAACAATGGATTCAGGATGCTGATGGGACTGCCGCGCTGGTGCAGCGCATCGGGGATGTTTGCGGAGGCGAGGATTGATTGCTTTAGCGCAATTATACGCAAGAGAGCTACTTCCTTGATGTGTCGGGTGCGCGACAGTCCCAATAGTATCCTGCAGCTAATTTGGGCTGACCCTGCCTGTGCGATGAGTAGGCACTGGAACTCTGTTCATATGGAGTCTAGGGGCAGCATCTATAGGATAATTTAATGTACCTAATACACTACTAACATAGTCTATAAGTTTATGTAAACTAACACTATATGGACTTTGTCTGAAATAAAAGATTATTATTATTATTATTATTATTACTATACACGCACTTTAACACCTCGATATACCTATAGTCAATATGGCATCGCTGAAGGGACTGCAATACAGCCCAGGTTTCGATTGAATCGAAGGCTTTTCGTAGTCCACGAACGCTAGACACAATGGCCGATTATACTCCTCGGTCTTCTGTATAATCTGGCGAAGCGTGTGAATATGGTCCATGGTACTAAAGCCTTTCCGGAATCCGGCTTGTTCGGGAGGCTGGAAGTCATCAAACCTGCGTTCGAGACGGTTCGTAATGACTCTCGAAAACAACTTGTATTCATGGCTCAGAAGTGAGATGGGTCTATAATTCTTCAATAAGGTGTTGTCACCTTTTTTGAAGAAGAGCACCACCACCCTTCT
The DNA here is from genome assembly GCA_963854515.1 of Pandemis heparana. Taxonomy (NCBI): domain Eukaryota; kingdom Metazoa; phylum Arthropoda; class Insecta; order Lepidoptera; family Tortricidae; genus Pandemis; species Pandemis heparana. Next base: position 16,395,221 of record OY978013.1, on the reverse strand, counting down.
GCGCTATGCTTTTGGCAAGATACCCTCAAGTATGACGGCATTGAATAACCTCTGGAGGACTACAAGTACCGGTTTTCCACCCGCTCTCAGAAGTTCTGTTGTGATTCCGTCATCACCTGGCGCCTTGTCATTCTTAAGTTGTTTGAGTGCCAATCTAATCTCGTACAGGCTGATATCTGGGATGTACTCGGTGTAATGTCGGGTCAGTTTCGCTCTGGTGTCTTGAGCTGCACCGACAGCGGGTTCCCGTGTCGAGGTGCGAGGAGCGGAACGGCACGAAACAAACTTCGAAAATCGAATTTCTAGTCTCTATGGAGGAAACTGCGATGAGTCTCGAAACGCTTAGTTTAGGTAAATTGTTCGTAATATTGTTAATTTTTCCGCTCATTAAGTCTTTGAGGACTTTGAGAAAGGGGTTTTAGAATGATGGACGTTTACAGTGACGCTCTTTTCTTCAAACGCGATGCTTCGCGAGGTAAGGATAAGGAAGGACCAATCTTCCAAGGTATCTTTTCTCATAGAAGCTACTTTTGTTACGGGATGGCTCCATCATTTATAAACAGATTTGTACAATTACTTTTTTATTTGAAAGTACATACTTCCAGATCCATTTTATTGTTACCAAAATTCAGTTCCCATGATCCATGCGGGATTGAGGGAGCTCCTCAAATGTATTTAGACACGTAAATAGTGATTTTGGTATTTCTGTAGTAACCAACGCATTAGATCGTGGAAATCTTAATAAGTATATGTGGCTTGGTGAAATACTGAATTGTAGTAAGTTTTTTCTAGAAAACGATCATTTAAGAATTAATAGCATAGTCAGTCGGGTTCAAGTATGTATGCGGTAAAAATAAAGTGACGGCGCGCGTCGTTTAATTTTTTTTTTACAATTTGTTGTTAGCAAAGGTAACTAAAAGTTGTATTTTTTTTAATCTTTATTAAATTTGCTTTTATTTAATATTTTTTATATATAAAAAATACTGGCTGTTTAATATTTACGAAGGCTCAAAATAAAATAAAAAAATTGAGAATTTTGATTTTTGTTCTTTCTTCTTAATTGTTTAACAAATTACATTTTTTTATATCAGAAATGAATTCTACGTTATTGATTTATCCGAAATTGATACCAAACACGACCTATTAGCTAGCCATGGACGGTTAGAATTTTTAGAATGAAGCCGGGCAGAGCGGGACGTTAACCCCCCTCCCCGGCCCCGGAGGGGGGGCTCCCGAGGGCTACCGATCTTAATCGGCTTATTTTGACATAAGGAATAACTGTGCCAAGTTTCATACTTTTATCAAAAAAAGTAAGGTTTGGCCATTTTATGTCGATAAAGATCCCTACTAAAATGAGTGTTTTTGGTTAAAAGTGTGCACACATATGAATATATTTTTGGGTTTTTCTTACTTAGAATCGTTTACCCTATAGATTCTCATACAAGAAAAAATGTGGCCCAGATTTAACTACGGATTTTTTTCCTGTTCGTCACGTCCCATATACATACATGACAATAATAGTACCTACCATATAATAGCACTGCACGCAGGTACAAAAGAAAACCACCAACAAATAAGTGACGAGCTGGAATGGAAGTTTTGGTCCACATTTTTTTTGCATAAGGATCGATATATTTATTATTATATACGGTAAGTAAACGATTCTCAGTAGAAAAAACTCGAAATTGTAAAATTCTGGAAGAAAAATATGTTCGTCACATTTTTTTTTTGTAAAAAGCGCTCAAATAATACTTTCTTTTTTGCAGTCATATGGGAAGCCTATATGATGCTTGTAGTGTACAGCTGGTACTCCGAACATGCCTGACGAAATCCACAGCCTGTAAATAGAACACATTTAAGGTTTTAATCAAAAATATCTAACGTGAGCAGTTCGTTTTGCTAAGTCATTGGCGGTATTTTATTTTTAGTACCTATGTTGTTTTATTTTAATATTGTTTTTATTTTTATTAGATTAATAAAATACGAAAAAAGCCATTTTCGTTTTTTGTTTTCTCTATAAACAATAAAATTCAATTACATTATAGGGTAAATCGTCAATTACTGGCCACCCTTCAATAACTCTACACATTGTAAATAACAATTTGTTGTGTACTTAACAAACTAAGTTACGACTAGACACACACAGCTGTGTGTCTAGTCGTATTTTTATCTTATCATTCTGCCGTACTTAAGTTAAAAAAGGCCGCTTTTTTTTATGATATCTCAAAATCAACTAGTCGGGGTTAACCCCATTTTTAGCTTAAGTACCTACGGCAGCATTATTAGCTTGGTCTTTAATTTTACTTTCTGTAATGTAAGTAATTTAATTTTACTATACCAAAAAGTCGGCAAGTGTACAAACTTTTTCTGGCTAAATTATGGCTGGCATGATTTGTATGGTTTTTCAAACATGACTTTAATGTGACAAGGTACTAAAGTGATCACTTATTTATGCCGGTGACTGTACATACATACATAAATCACGTCTTAATCCCTTACGGGGTAGACAGGGCCCAAGGTAACAAGATCAAAAGGCCACGCTTAGCATAGGTAGGGCATATAGGAATCAAAATAGTGATGGGTTGCTAGCCGCATCGCTTAAATACGTACGAGTACTAGCCGTAACGTAAATCAGATTTAAAACGTCATTAGAAATTATTAATTGGGGACGTTTTGGAAAAAGGCCAGGTCAAGAGTACCCGAAACCGACGAGCATGTATGAAGAGATTGATGCATGTGGATGAAGCGAAAGAGGGTCTCACGCACCGAGGGCTACATAATATAAATTCGGCAAGTGAATATTAAGTCCAGTGTTAGCAGAGCCTGCCTTCTAAGCTAAATGTAGAGGTCATTTTATATTGGATATCTACATAGACAGGCAGACATAAAAATATTCTGTTTTAGTATTTTGTTGTGCGACCAAAGGTGCGACCACACCGCCGCTTAAATAACGGTGACGTTACGGAATCGCAACAAAATGTATGAAGAAACGATGAGAAAACGTGACGGATACGACACGTCACTGCGTATACGCGGCGGTTTGGCCGCACCCTAAATAGAATAAATCATCTGTGAAAAGTTTAACTGTCTTGCTATCACGGTTCATAAGGTACAGCCTGGTGACAGAGACAGACAGACGGTGGAGTCAATACTACGGTCCCGTTTTCCACCTTCGGGTACGGAACTCTAAAAAACATACTACTTAGTCGCACTACATGACTAAACTTAGAGAAAACAAACACTGTTTTATTTTAAAATTTTATTAAAGTCATAATAAAACTAATAAATTGAAAATATACTAAAAAATTACAATTTGTTGATTAAAACCTTAAATGGGTTTTATTTACAGGCTGTGGATTTTGTCAGGATTGTCCAGAGTAGCAGCTCAACACCACGAAGAATAAAATGGCTTCGAACAGGACTGCAAAGAAGAGGTCGTTATTTATAATATCTATCGGAGACTCAGACTCAGTGGATGCCCCAGGATGGCTATCGGCGCCGCGGCAGGCCGAGGCGGAGATGGAGGGATGACCTAGACACGTTCTTGAGCGACTGGCAAGAAATAAGTGCGGACAGGGTGCGTTGGAAATCTGGGGAGAGGCCTTTGCCCAGCAGTGGGACAACATTACAGGCTTATAATAATATAACAATAATATCGGAGACTAACTGAAGCGGAGATCATTTTATTGCATGACATTACAAGACATCTAAGACAAATTGAGTCCATATTGTATGCAGTAATTGGAAATGGATGATTATTTTAAAAGTGCTTGGTGGTTTTCTGTTGATAGGAACAACCATCCTTGGCTACAGAAAAAAGTATCAGATTTTTCCGTCGACCCATATATGTGTATTTTATAAAATTAAAAACATTTTACTCGGTCTCTCGGCGGCCCCCATACGGCTGATAAGCAGTACGTCCATACATACATACATACATACATATATACCATCACGCCTCTTTCCCACAGGGCCGTCCATAACATATAAAAAAAAATGCCTGCTTTAATCTGTGGTACACAATAACATTTGTAGCTAAAAGAAGCAAGGGCTAAGTGGCGCTGTCCGTAAATTGTCGGTGTTACTACTACTTACCAGTCATGGGGAATTTCAATAAAAATGACCTTATATTTATTTTCTTACACTGCATGAATAAAAACAAAAGACTACCGCTCACCCCAAATGCATATATGTACTTTCTCCGTTTTGTCGTGGGTGAAAAGTGAAAACAAGAATTATAATCATAGCGCGGCATGGCAGGTCTTATTGCCTTAGGCCCTGTCTACCCCGTAAGGGACGAAAATGTGATTTATGTATGTACCTACCTTACCTATGTATAGGTATGGCATCGTTATAACTTAATTGTCAAACTTCTTTGATATTTTGACAAAGTCATTGACCATTTTGAATTCCTTTCTTGAAAGAGCCTGTAATTCTTTAGCATGTGAAGATATAGCGCAACATATTACACTCGCAAAGAAGAATGCCAACACCTGAAACATTTTTTTGCGTAATTAATTTTCTCAGAAATTTAGAACCGATTTTTCGCCCCAAAAAAGCTATCGAAAGCGATATCGCTGAAATCAATCGCAAACCGTACCCGTCCGTCCATCCGTTTGTCACATTGAAATATTTTAGTTTAAGATGTCAAAAAAACTAGTTTAAAAAACATGTGATATTAAAATAAATAAATAAAAACATTGTAAGGATATACATATAATTATGGTTTCATTCGAGCATTTTTAATTTTCACTGTTAGACATACATAGGCAAGTTAGGATAGAGTCGTACCTACAGAAACTGTAAGTACCTAAACGTACGTTTTGAATGGCTAACTGTATAAAAAATTAATTACCAAGAAAATAATAAAACCTATATAGGAGCCAGCTCTAAACCAGAAGTGCTCAGCGTTGAACGTAATATTTCTGTTTGGGAAATAAATTGGAAATATATCGCCATAAAACGGTTCACTGAACAAACCTGGAAAGATAAAAGTGAATTTTGGGGGAAAATCTTAAAAATCATGTTATAGGCGATGCAGCTAGCAACTCATCACTATATTGATTCCTTTTTACAATCACGCTATTTAAACGTGGCCAGGTCTTGTTACACTAGACCAGTGGTGGGCAAACTTTTTTCATGGCGGGCCAGAAAATCACAGATATTTCAAAGAAGGGCCAAAATTATACTAAAATGCAATTTTTTTGACACATGACGCATGAACTACGTGGCTAGTCTAGCTGGCTCCTTTGCCTTCGCATCTATTATTCTATTTTATACAGCAGCACCGTCTAAATATCGTCATCCTGTGCCATAACACTCCAATTCGAAGGAACGCCGGCGGGCCGCATTAAATTCTTTCGCGGGCCGGAGTTGGCCCGCGGGCCGTAGTTTGCCCATCACTGCACTAGACTGTCTACCCTGTAAAGGCTACAGACGTGAATAATATGTCTATCTGTGTATGTAGGGGTCAAGTCAAGGGGGTTAGTTCGTAGAGAGGATGGATGAAAGAAGATTAACTAAACAGATTTATATGGGGAGTGTGAATGGGTTCGTTGGGAGCGGAAGGCCTAGGCGGACGTTCCATGATCTAACGGGACGTTTTGGAAAAAGGCCAGGGGCCTTACCATGACGTCCTAATTCCGACTCAGTTCAAGTTTTAGCTGTCACTTTTAGTATGAATCTGACAGCAAGCGAACCTAAACTGAAACGCATTAAGACGTCATGGTAAGGCCCCAGGTCAAGAGTACCCGAAACCGACGAGCATGTATGAAGAGATTGATGAATGTGGATGAAGCGAAAGAGGTATGTCAGGATCGTAGCAAGTGGAACAAAGTAGTCTCTGCCTACTCCTGTGGGAAAGAGGCGTGACGATATGTATGTATGTATGTAAGTTAAGAGTGTCTGCCATGCGCAGAGATTATATACTTACTGCACGGAAGACACAGTAATTAACTCAAGAATATCCCCCATTTTTGCGTTTTCAGATTATTTCTACTTACCAGGAAAGTAACAGTACTGAGGAACAAAATTGGTCTTTCTATACTCCCTCACATATACGCCAATCTTAGGGCTTAGGTAATAATTTTCGTATGTCTAAAACAACCAAAACAAAATTGTTTAAAAACCCATTTTTATACAACAAAGAAGGCAGAGCTAGTGGGTCAACTGATGTTAAGTGAAAACAGAAGTCATTTTTATTAGGTATAGTCCAAAGTAGGGCAGCACACAACACTGATCACTTTGTAAAGGTTCGCTCACACAACAATAACGACTGTCGGAGCATTCTTTCGGCTTTTTATACGTGAATTATCCGGTTTGTTGTAATTATAAAAGATAAATACATAATAACGCCCATGACTCGCTTCAGGTATAAACATTCATATTCGTCAAACAAGTGTCTGCCTCTATAGATTCGATCCCGGGAGCTTTAGCTTCATAGTCACGGTAACTAACCACCTAGGCCTCCAAACCCGAATACCACCATCTTACTCGCTAATCCTGCCGCTAAGCAGAGCAGCAGTGCTTGCACTGCTGTGTTCCGGTGTGGAGAGTAAGACAGCCGGGGAAATTACGGGCACAAGAGGCATTTCATCGAAGTCCTCTAGGTTGGCAACGCATCTGCAATCCCTCCGGGGTTGCGGGTGTCTATGGGCAGTGGTGATCGCTTACCATCAGGTGACCCACTTGCTCGTTTGCCTTCCTATTCAATTAAAAAAAAGACAAGGGCTAAGTTTAAGCATAAATATATAAATATTTACGTTCGTATGCATATACTCCATAGCGTAGAATAAATATCCGTGCATACTGCCCTTCTTCATCGTGTAAAGTTTTCTTGTAATCGTCTTCGTAGTTCTGACTATCGTGAGAGCCTGCAACAAGAAATAAGTAATTACAACAAAACCATGTTTCATGTTGAAAGAAACAAGTAGGTACAAACACAATAACGGGCAATCAGTGTAGCAATCACGGCAGTAGCTTGGCATTCTATTTGCATAATGTACAAGTCGAAATCTTTCCTATATATGACGACCGGATGGCCTAGTGGTTAGAGAACCTGACTATGAAGCTTGAGGTCCCGGGCAGATATTTGTATGAAAAATACGAATGTTTGTTCTCGAGTCTTGGATGTTTAATATCTATTTAAGTATGTATTTATCTATATAAGTATGTTTATCCGTTGTCTAGTGGGGTAAGTAATACAAGATATAACAACTTATTATCTAATATTCACAATATATACGCTCACTTTATATAAACTCGTTTAGTATAACGTTTACTGGATATAATGAACGAAAAGTATAGTCATAAAATATCTAATTTTGTAAGGAATAACGTTGTTTGTATATAATATCAATTTAAATAACGATCAAAGCATATAATGTTCATAACAGCTAAGATTTATAACATATATTGATCAATTAATCTAACATCAAAAAGCATAATGCTCGAATAGTATAAACGCCTACAATTATTTTAATAGCAATGGCTTATGAAGGAACGCTACGTGGCTAGGGGGTTTTCAATCAATCAAAGCATAATAATGTTCATCACAGCTAAGGTAGGTAAGGTTTAGGTGGTTATAAAAAAAATAACTAACACCAAAGGCTAATGCGGGAGCTTCGCTGCGCTACGCTCCCGCATTAGCCTTTGAACCTAACCTATCCGAGTCGTTTCCGCTCCGTACCGTCTTGCTCGCTCGCTTCGCTCGCTCGCCGAAAATTAAGTGTTGTGCAGCAACAATGTCAATGCAGCAGTTCGTTTTGGGTTCGCAGTTCTAACCTAAACTATAATTATATCTTATAATCTTTATACTTAAAGATATTATGTATTATGGTTGATATACCTAATGATTGTTATACGTTATGATTGTTATGTCAAAAGAAATTAGTTTATATAAATCTTATACAAATTGAAGTTATATAAAAATAACGTTATATAATTTAAGCCTTATACGTTTAAAAATTATACTTTTTGCTGTTATAGCTAACGTTCATTATATCTTATGAACGTTATTATCATGAAATTAGATATTTTGTAGTTATATCTCGTAGGACGCACCCTGTCTAGTGCCCATATCACTAGCTTTGCTTAGTTTGGGACTAGGTCAATTGGTGTCAATTGTCCCAAGATATTTATTTAGATATTTATTTATATAACGAGCTTCTGCCCGAGACTTCGTCTGCGTAGAATTATACATAACAAACCTTCCTTTTCACCCTATCTATCAAAAAAACCGCATCAAAATCCGTTGCGTAGTTTTAAAGATCAAAGCATACATAGGGACAGACAGACAGTGGAAAGCGACTTTGTTATTTTATACTGTTTTATATAGGTACTAGCTTCTGCCCACGACTTCGTCAGCGTAGAAACTATCATTTGACATATGTTAATCACTATCCCGTGGGAAATATGCAATTTTCCGGGATAAAAAGTAGCCTATGTTTTAATCTGGACTACCAGCTATCTCTGTTCCAAATTTTATCCAAATCCGTCCAGTCGTTTAAGCGTGAAGAAGGAATCAAACATACACACTCACATCGTCACTCACAAACTTTCGCATTTATAATATTAGTAGGATTGTAGTGACAAAAACTGCGTATATTTTTTTGTCGAAATTTAATCAGTCTTATCCATCTCATAAGTACTTTCGTCACCATATTGCATCCATCAGCCGCCCCTATAATACCCTGGTTGCCTACCCTGGTGATCCCCGCTGCCTGCTGCCTGCCCTGGTGGTCCCGCTGCCTACCCTGGTGACCCCCGCTGCATGCCCTGGCGACCCCCGCTGCCTACCCTGGCGACCCCCGCTGCCTACCCTGGCGACCCCCGCTGCCTGCCCTGGTGACCCCCGCTGCTCACCATTGCCCATGATAATTATTTAAAACACTTACATTTGCCGGAATGCTTAGAAAAGCCAGTACTTTTATAATGGTCATCCACACGCCAGTGCCGGCGGTCTCCAGCAACAATGGGCGCCGGTGGCACAGCAACAGCATGCGTGCTTCGTATCTATGATTATATTTAAAAAATTAAAACCCCCACGCATGAATCGAGTTATTTAATACGTAAATAAAAAAAGATAGGTATGTACCTAACAATTTTATGCCAAAAATGCCTCACATCATTTTGGAAAAGAGCTGAAACTCTCCAAACTGCTGGACTGGACCAATTATTAGCAGACATGGCTATACTTCATTTAATTTAGGATGAGAAACCACAACAACATTATACCTATTGCGTCTGGTCAACTATTTCTTACCTAGCAAATAGTACAGTGCAATAGTTTGGCAGCCGCAAAATAAAATTGTTTTAATGCCACTTTATTTGCGTGACGTCAATTGTTACTCTAGTACAAATCGTAAAGAGATTACAGTTCACGAGCCGCAATATAATGTTATTGTTGGTTTCTCATTCTAAATTAAATGAAGTATAAGAACCACCGCACCAACCAGACGATGTAAGAGACACTCTGACAGAGAGAGAGAGAGAGAGAGATCGACGTCAAACTTTTAACACCCCTTTTTTATATGAACAGGAAGGAAAACGGGCAAGTGGGTCACCTGATGGTAAGCGATCACCACTGCCCATAGACACCCGCAACCCCGGAGTGATTGCAGATGCGTTACCAACCTAGAGGGCTAAGATGAAATGCCTCTTGTGCCCGTAATTTCCCCGGCTGTCTTACTCTCCACACCGGAACACAGCAATGCAAGCACTACTGCTTAGCGGCAGGATTAGCGAGTAAGATGTCTATTTGCGTCGGGAGTTAAAAATACAAATCTTTCCTCCTCTTCCTCTCTCCTCCCTCTACCTCTCTCCTCTTCTTCTTTCCTCTTTCTTTCGTTTTCTTTCTTTCCTCTTTATACCTAACTAGCTTCAACCCGCGACTTCGTCCGCGTAGAATTAGACTTGCATTAGGCAGCTACGACCTTTGACATGTTTATCGCTATCCCGCGGGAACTGTACAATTTTCCGGGATAAAAAGTAGCCTATGTTTTAATCTAGGTTAGGTACCAGATATCTTCGTTCCTAATTTTATCCAAATCCGTCCAGTCGTTTTAGCGTGAAGAAGGAACAAACATACTCACATCGTCACATCGTCACAAACCTTCGCATTTATAATATTAGTGGGATTAGTTTACACTAGAAAGAAAAAACTTCTTCTTTACATACTAAAGTGATACGAAAACCCCGAAACATAAATCATTGTTGTAATAAAAAAACATAAAAAAAAACCAAAGCGTTCAGAAGATTTCTAAAAAAAATTAAAATAGGCGGTTACTAAATTTACCTAGTTGTGGTAGTAAATAGAACTAAGATTATTTTTAATGTTCATCTATTATTAACGAACCTACATCTTGTTCTTCTTCAGCGTGTAGACGCCCACCGTTGGGCATACATACCGAACCTACATAGTACTTTCTTAAAAAAAAATTTGATTGATTAATTTAAAATTATTATGCTAAAAACAGCGATGTATAGCTTAGCTTCTTACCTTACTCGTATAACGTTGGAGATGAAAGCTAACAACGGTGCCAATGGGAGCACCGCCCCAACTAGCGCCACCAACGCGAACTGCATTACTGGAATAATAAATAAAAATAAAAAATAATAAAAACTGGCCAAGTGCAAGTCGGACTCGCGCACGAAGGGTTCCGTACCAGAAAAAAAAAATCTTTTGTTGTATGGAAGCCCCCTTAAATATTATTTTTATTTTATTTTTAGTATTTGTTAATATTGTGGCAATAAAAATACAAGATCTGTGAAAATTTTAACCTTCTTGCTATTACGGTTCATGAGATACAGCAAAAAACGCCAAAAACTACTTTGTTGTATGGGAGCCCCCCTAAATAATTATTATTATTTTGATTTTAGTATTTGTTGTTGTAGCCACAATAAAAATACATAATCTGTGCAAATTTCAACTGTCTATCTATTACGGTTCTTGAGATATAGCTCGGCGAGTGGTAGCCATGAACAAGGGCTAAAATATGACGTCTTTTGAATGGGAGCCCCCTTAATTATTATGATTACTTATTACTATTACGGTTCCTGAGATACAGCCTGGTGACAGACGGACGGACGGACGGATGGACAGCGAAGTCTTAGCAATAGGGTCCCGTTTTTACCCTATGGGTACGGAACCGTAAAAACACCGGGTAGCACTCCGGGAGTGCAGGCAGAAGTGAAAACTACACACGCACACTCGCGCAAAAAAAAAATGAAAAGAAAAATGTTTTCTACAAGTGATTCGAACTGCGGTCGCTTGAGAGAACGCACTGTTATTCCACACCTTATACCACTAGGCAAAACGCACATACGTTAAAGCAACGAAATTAACGTACACTTCAAAAATCGATCGAGACTCTAGCTTCGTTCGTATTTCAAAACTAGCTGTTGACCGCGACTTCATCTGCAAAGAATTCGTTTATCGCTATCTCGCGGGAACTACGTGATTTTCCGGGATAAAAAGTAGCCTATGTGTTATTCCAGACCATAATCTATCTTTGTTCCAAATTTCATCCAGGTTAAGCCGTTCTGGCGTGAAAAAGTAACAAACATCCATACATCCTCACAAACTTTCGCATTTATATTATTAGTAGGATAAGCTCTTAGACCTCTCCTGACCTGATATTCTTTTTTTTGTTTTAAACTTCCGCGATTTTCACTCATATACATGTATTTAAAGTATTTCGGGACTTAACCGCGTAAAAATTGCGAGGTAATTAATAACAATTTTAACGCGGTTAGGTCCCGAAATACATTAAATAAACATAAAAAAATTACAATATGACATGTGTATGTCAACATGGTGATGTGTTAATGTGACAAAGTACAAAAGTGTCCAGCTACTTTTGATGCTGACCGTAAGTAAAGTTGCTTACGCAAAAGTTAATAGTTTACCCAAAAAGTTGTATTTTCTCGCCATTTTTTTCTCTGTTATCCTCTCCAGCCTGTATTCCCTTTCCCAGCACGGTATGTTCATATTTATTTTTTTGCCCTGATTAAAATCTGTCCGTGCGTTAATGAATAATCTGAGGAATTAAAAAACATTTATATAATACTTACTTACTTCGTCTGCAAAGAAATCGTTTATCGCTATCCCGCGGGAATTACGCAATTTCCGGGATAAAAAGTAGTATATGTGTTATTCCAGACCATAATCTATCTTTGTTCCAAATTTCATCCAGATCTGTTAAGCCGTTCTGGCGTGAATGCTGCCTTTAGTACCATCTTGTAGGACATGGTTCATAGCTATTGATTTTGCATGAAAAGGGAGATGTTATCACTACATAGTATAATATATTTTATCATGGACATATTTCAGGGAAGTTATGATAATATACATGACGTAGATAAATATTGATTACTATTATTTATTTTGCTCCCCTTTCCACCTTATACAGGGTGACATGAAACCCTTTAACGTTTCTTCACATAACGGTCAGTTAAGTCTATCTAAACACCCTTGCAAAGTTTGACGCTCGTGGTTAATTAATTGACCCTTTAATTAACGAATCTTAAGATGCATTTCAGTACTAAGTACAAAGCGCAGCTATTAAATTATTATTTTTATATATATTTTTCTTAGTTTTAATTAGGGTCTCATACTTTGCAGGGGTGTTCAAACCAATATACTGAACAAGTTCGTGAATAAACGTTAAAGGGTTTTATGTCACCCTGTATTAGCCTACAATCATGCTAAACGTTGCCTTTGTCTTGTCACCTTAGGCTCTGTCTACCCCGTAAGGGATAAAGACGTGATTTATGTATGTACCTATACAACGTGTTACAAAATACCCCGTAAATAATCAAAGCCAAAAATATTGTCACCCCTAGTAAACTGTCATCTCAGGAAAGCATACTGGGGTTCTTAAATATTGTAAATGGACTTGTTATAAGGTCACATTTAACCTCCTCTCGGCTTTACGGGTAGTTTTGTAACATCCTGTATAATAATTACAACAAACCCGATAACTTATGTATAAAAGCCGAAGGATTGCTCGGACAATTGTTTCGGACTATTCCGTAGCCCTTCATCAGAGAGCGCTAGCCCCGGCGGCAGCGAAACGAACACTGTCAATCCTTCGGCTTTTATACGTGAGTTATCCGGTTTGTTGTTGTAATTATGATTGATTATTTTAATTTTAATTGTACCTACCTTTTTAAACTGTAAAATTTTGCATGCCAGTTACTGGTGAAATGTGTGAGCTCTCTAATTTTATCTGTGTTCCATCTTCTGTACCATGTTTCAAGCGAAATAAAGTTATTTGTATTTGTATTTGTATGTGTGAGTCTCACGGTAGTTTCATGTTGATTCTGTATAATGTAGATAAATATATACCCCTTGCAAAAAAATCGGGCACCTAATGGTTTTCCCGATTTTTAGGCATTAAAGCTTAGAAAGTCAGCTTTTATGCACATAAATAACAAATACCATGGTGCCCGTTTTTTTTTGCAAGGTGTACTCACTCTTTAAGGTATATTATAAACGGCAATGCGTTGTATCTTATAAATATTGTAGCAGCCAACACAATGAGCACTTCGTCGAGACAGGTAAAGGGACCGCAGTGGGTGAAGCTGAAGTACCCGCGGTAGGTATTCCACTCGTCCTTTTGTTTTATGTCAAACACTCTAAATGGCAAATAATACGTAACACCCTGAAACAAGCATTAAATTGACGCAAAGTTGCGAAATGTGAAGAAATAAAAATAAATTAATAAATGTAATTAAATTATATGAAATGGAAATTAAAAGGAATATAGTTCACAAGTTACTGCATAGATACGTATGTACAACCTCACTTGTTTTTCCTCACAGTTACGCAAAATTTTAACATAAATATGTGTATTTTAACAAGAAGCAGTTAGCTAACTAAACTTACTACTAGGTACTTAGGTAAATAAAATCACACAGCCGTTATAAAATTATACTTAGTCTACTAGCTGTATTGCCCGCGACTTCGTCTGCAAATAATTCGTTTATCGCTATCCCGCGGGAATTTTCCGGGATAAAACGTAGCATAATGTGCTATACCAGACTGTTATCTATCTATGTGCCGAATTTCATCCAGATTTGTTGGGCAGTTCTGGCGTGATTGAGCAACAAACAAACATCCATCCATCCATCCATCTAAACTTTCGCATTTAGTGTATAATATTTAGGTAAATAGTTTATAATATAATTATACTTAGTCAGGTACCTATTAAATAGGTAAATTCGATTTGTAATTACATTTAACAAAACAAAAAATCATCATCGTCTCCAGCCTAATATGTGCCACTGCTGGACACAGGCCTCATCTCAGAATGAGAGGGCTTGAGAACAAGAATACATAGTATTTATTTAAAACTAAATTCTAAGGTTATACATAACTATAACAATTGTTTTATAACGTTATACATCACTTTACAACAGTAGGACAAACATTACCTTCAACCATGCGTAGTAAAACATCAATGGAAATGTCAACGTGAATGACACCATGAATAATTTAAACGAGTAAGATCGGTCGTACGACTCGTATGTTCTGTGGTTTTCCAAATTAGTCAGAAATCCCAAGAATTGACGAATTATCTGAAAGGTTAAAGTTTATATTAGAATTAGGTTCAAACCCGCAAAATTTCCATTTTTAGGGTTCCGTGCCCAAAGGGTAAAAACGGGACCCTATTACTAAGACTTCGCTGTCCGTCCGTCCGTCTATCACCAGACTGTATTCAAGAACCGTAATAGCTAGACAGTTAAATTTTTTACAGATTATGTATTTCTTTTGCCGCTATAACAACAAATACTAAAAACAAAATAATAATAATAATTAAGGGGGGCTCCCGTACAAAAAAACGTGATATTTTAGCCCTTTTTCATGGCTACCACTCGCCGAGCTAGATCTCAAGAACCGTGATAGCTAGACAGTTGAAATTTGCACAGATTATGTATTTTTATTGTGGCTACAACAACAAATACTAAAATCAAAATAATAATAATAATTAAGGGGGCTCCCCATACAACAGAGTATTTCTGGTATGAAACCCTTCGTGCGCGAGTCCAACTCGCACTTGGCCGGTTTTTAGGGTTCCGTGCCCAAAGGGCAAAAACGGGACCCTATTTAGACTTCGATTGCTCGCATTGCTCCAGTAGGTACGGGTGTCAACTAATTGTTCGGAAATATGACGACATAAAAAAATGATACTTACAAATCCTAAAAGAATTTGGACAACGCACACCACTTGGACAGCAAATATCGTAACCAGCAATATCTCTTCCCAATTAAGCGGTATTAGTTTGCGTTTCATCAAAGTGCGGTCCACGAAACGCTTGTACATGAACAGCGGAGCCAACAGCGCTACGAACCCTGAGATCTAATAAACAAACCAGCTTTAACTACTCATCTAATTATTTAAACAACCTTACCTAAACATTTCATTTTTGACACAAGCTTTTTTGTTGACTCTACTTGCATTG